>JAINUG010000145.1:2152500-2607821 GCA_029706075.1 Aldrovandia affinis | reverse complement strand
AGTAGCGGGCAGAGATGGCGAGGCACGCGAGGGTGTCACGCGTGCCCTGGGTCGGCTGCGTCCAGATTGTCAGCAAATTGACAAGACATGACACCCCAGCATCTAAGCGGTCTTTCTGACAGCTGCGAGCCCACACTGGCCTGGGGAGAGAGAGATAATCATCTCCACTGCCCACGGAATATGGAGCCTAATTACCCACATGCACTCACACACACACATGCTCTCGGACACACGCACTTCAGATTTGGGAAGTGTCTTGTGCAAGTGTGTGGAGCCTTGTGTGAAATTCACACAGACAGTAAGGCTAAAAGGTGCCTTCAGAAGCTGAATCTAAACTCAGTCTGGTGGTCTGGTTGATCCTGTTTGGTTTGAAGGATTCAGCTACTGCTGCTATATTTGTACATGTCTATTGAGAATCGAGGCGTTTTGGTATTTACTGGAGTTACATAATGGCCTGGTCCTGGAGTGGAGGCGGAGGAGGCGAGCTTCCGTGGGTGTGTCGCTTAGCAACAGGTTTTATTCCCCGTTCCTATGGTGATGGAGCGGGGAGGGGTGGGATGTGGGTCAGAGGGGCCCTTAGCGAAGCTTGTGGCGATCATCCTCCCCTCTGACCCCCCTCCCTCCCTCGCTCCCTCGCCGCCCCTGATGGCTCCCCACCTGCCCAGATGCATGTGTAGAACCCTGGCTGAGACGCTGGCTGCTGTGGGTGAGGGGTATTTCTGTATCCGTGCCGGGTGAAGAGGAGCCGCGTGAAAACCCTAGCTCCTAAACCCACCAGGGCCATAACTGCAGTGCTGCAGAGCTATTTACCAGATGACGGGATGACACCACAATTACTTCTCCTCCCAATTTATTCCCTCATACATCTCTGTCACTAACAGGTCTTTAATTATGCAGGTCAATTCACAAGGCAGTAACGAAGCAATTAACACATCTGACCCAAGGCACCGGGGTGCTGCACAGAAATGGATTTTGAGTTTGTGTGTCACGCCTCACTACCATGGAATTATTGCAGTGGGCTGTTATTTATTGTGTTTCCATGTCGTTTCCAAGGTACCCAGTGTGTTTATAACTAAGTAAGCCCCGACCTGTTCTAAATCTTGAGTTTCCACGGATTCAGAGTTTTTGTAAACCATAAGGTGAACCTTACTCCAATGAAGGCCTGGAATCACTGAGCTCACTGTGAAAAAATGTATTGCTGGTACAATAGTCAGAGGATACTTGACTATTTGTGGTTCCCTTGTCCTCAAAATGGCATCTAATGCAAAAACAAATCTCCTTTTCAAAATGTTTTTGTTTCATTGGTGGATCTTTTGTTTATTTGATGTCATAAGAATAGCGAATTAAAAGGCAGGTCAGTTCTTAAGGTTTATTTCGGACCTGTTACTTCGGAGTGTAGATGGCAGGTCTATCGGGGGAGTTGACCCCAGACCTGTTCCCACTGTTGACTTCAGGTCTGCTCTGAGTGTTGATTGCTGAGTGACCCCACCCCCTCCTGTCCTTGCAGCTGATCAGCGATGGCAGCGTCGTTTACGCCGAGGCCCTGTGGGACCATGTTACCATGGACGACCAGGAACTGGGCTTCAACGCCGGTGACGTCATCGAAGTAGTGGATGCCACCAACAAGGAGTGGTGGTGGGGGCGGATCCTTGACAGCGAGGGCTGGTTTCCAGCCAGCTTTGTTCGGGTGAGAAATCTCCCCGCTTCCCCCGGTGTTATCCAGCATACACTTGTGTCTGTCCCAATCTAGACAGTAAGGGCTTTACACTTCAAACATACTATACACTTTACACTTTAAACATACTATATTTGTACACACACTGACTTTTCCATTGCCGTCTCTGCTTGTTCCTTTTGATTGGCTTTCCCAAATGAGATAGGCCCATTCTAAAAAGAAACTTGAGTGGTGAAATCTTATCTCCTATGTAACCTCACTGATGCTGAGCCATAGAGAGGGAGATAGAGAAAGAAAAACATGAAAGAAATGAGAAAGGTAAGAGTGTCTCCTTCCCCGTGTCCCAGTTACGAGTGAACCAGGATGAGCCCATGGAGGAGTATGTAGCCAAGCTGGAGGACTCGCGCGAGGAGGACAGCGCCTCCGTGGGGAGGCCCGTGGGGCCCGGCCTGCCCTGCAAGGAGCAGATGAGGGCCAACGTCATCAACGAGATCATGAGCACCGAGAGGGACTACATCAAGCACCTGAAGGACATCTGTGAGGTAACCACAGGCAGAGGGCGCGCCAAGTACTGATTTCAGTGATGGACTTTGTAAAAATATCATGCTTTATAAATACAGGCCCGAATGTTCTCCGCTGGCTTTTACAGTGTACAGTAGACATCCTCAGGGTTGAGCCCCTAATCCTAACATACTCGCATGACTGCAATTACACAGCTTTTCCTGGTCGCACCTCGTTAATCGGAGTTATCTGCAATACATTCCGCTGCTGGTTATAAATTGACATAGATTATTAGAGGCATAGATTATTAATTGAACATTTAAGATAATACTGAGGCCATCATTCAAAGAATGTCAATGATGACAGTCATTTTTAATAGAAGTTGAATTCATTTGGGGTGAAAATGAGTATATTGTCCTCCTCGTTCACATTGCAGGTACAAAAACGTACATTCACAAACCTTCAAAACACAAACGCTTTTCTATCCAGCCCCTCTTTTCCTGCTCTTATACCAGGAAGGTTTTTGGTATTCGTCACCTGCTAATGCATCGTGCTGAATTGTGTCGTGCAGCATGCCGCTGTGCATCACCACCCGTTTGCCTGTCGACCTCAGGGTTACATCAAGCAGTGCCGCAAGAGGACGGACATGTTCACCGAGGAGCAGCTGCGCACCATCTTTGGCAACATTGACGAGATCTACAGGTTCCAGAAGAGATTCCTCAAGGGCCTGGAGAAGAGGTTCAACAAGGAGCAGCCCCACCTCAGCGAGATAGGCTCCTGCTTCCTCGAGCATGTAAGTGCTGCGGTGAACTTGTTCCCGTTCCTGGATTCAGCTTCGTTGTTCGCTCCATTCCACGAGGTGCTTCTATTAAGATGACGCAAGCCGGAATACCTGGAATCCGCACCAAAAGGATGACTGGTGTTTGTACTTTCAAGCTTCATATTGTTTCGGATATGTTGGTGAAACAAAAGGCCCGATGTTACGGCAGAGGCTTTTTATGCCTTTTCAAGATTTTCAGGCTTTCGTGTTCCTCCTGAACAAGATACCAGTTTTAGTTTTTCCCTCCACGTTTATAGTTCCTTCCTCGCAGGGTCGATCAGATGAGGCACTACTTACAGTAGATGGTCCTTCGGTGAATAGAGAGGAGTGGAGATCTTCATCGATGAGAGTATTGTAACGCTGACCTGATGAGGTGCCCCCTTTCTCTCTCTCCTTTCCCAGCAAATGGATTTCCAGATCTACTCTGAGTACTGCAATAACCACCCCAACGCCTGTCTGCAGCTGTCCAAGCTTGTGAAGGTCAACAAGTACGTCTTCTTCTTCGAGGCCTGTCGCCTGCTGCAAAAGATGATCGACATCTCGCTGGATGGCTTCCTGCTCACCCCGGTCCAGAAGATCTGCAAATACCCCCTGCAGCTGGCCGAGTTGCTCAAGTACACCAACCCCCAGCACAGGTACGACTGCGAGCCCACCCGCGCACGCGTCTGAACGGACACCAGTTCCCAGCACGGTGGATCCACCTGCAAACAGCCGATCATGCGCATTCTAGACACGTGCCTGCGCATACACTAACTCCAAGAGCACATATGGCAACACACTGCACATGTGCCGAATATACCATCTTACGTACACGCCAAAAAATTCCTGCACACACGGCTATACATACATGGGCACGTGTCTCCCATCACTCTGTTACAAACCACTGTGCGATATGTAAGGAGTTTTACCATAATGCAAAACATGCCTAAAATATACAATAATGACGTTGTTATGATGGACAACTGTAGTGTGTGGAGGAGCATCTGACAGTCTGGTTGGCTGGTCTTTGCTGTGCAGGGATTATAAAGACGTTGAAGCTGCCTTAAACGCCATGAAGAACGTCGCCAGGCTGATCAACGAGCGGAAACGTCGTCTTGAGAACATTGACAAGATCGCCCAGTGGCAGAGCTCCATAGAGGACTGGGAGGTACAGAAGACTACCTTCTCAGAGGCATGAATGTGTGTGCGTGTGTGTGTGTGTGTGTGTGTGAGCAGCTGAGGCCATTTTACGAGCATGTATGTATATGTGTCTCCGTCAGGGTGAAGATATCCTCAGCCGGAGCTCGGATCTGATCTTCTCAGGGGAGATGACCAAGATCTCACTGCCCCAGGCCAAGAGCCAGCAGCGCATGTTCTTCCTGTTTGACCACCAGATGGTCTACTGCAAGAAGGTGAGATGGCACTAGTCTCCATAATAGGGCACTCATTTATCTGGGTCCTTTCTGGTGTTTCTCATTGACTGTGGTCAATGAGGGCCCACTGCTACACCCCTGTGTAGGGGCTGTATGTACTCTCAGGTTACCTGTGCATCTGTGTGAGTACGATTCCTGAGGTCCCTGTGTGTGTGTGTGTGTGTGTGTGTGTGTGTGTGTGTGTGTGTGTGTGTGTGTGTGTGTGTGTGTGTGTGTGTGTGTGTGTGTGTGTGTGTGTGTGTGTGTGTGTGTGTGTGTGTGTGTGTGTGTGTGTGTGTGTGTGTGTGTGTGTGTGTGTGTGTGTGTGTGTGTGTGTGTGTGTGTGTGTGTGTATGTATGAGATTATCTCACATTCACACGTGACTCTGCTCTATGTCCACAGGACCTGCTGCGTCGGGACATTCTTTACTACAAGGGCCGGGTGGATATGGACCAGATGGAGGTGTTGGACGTGGAGGATGGGAAGGACAGGGACCTGAATGTGAGCGTGAAGAACGCCCTGAAGCTGCGGTCCCCGGGGGGCGAGGAGGTCCACCTGCTCTGCGCCAAGAAGCCTGAGCAGAAACAGCGGTGGCTTCGCGCCTTCACCGACGAGCGTGGGCAGGTAGAGCACGACCGCGAGACAGGTGAGACTCCGACCGCGCTCTCCACACGCACTGCAGCCCCCGGAGACGCACTCCACACCCCACACAGGTGGCTCATCTTCACTTGGCATTCATACACTTATACACACAAAACCAAACAATCCAGCTACATGGACAAGCCCTCTCTCCCACAGTTCTAAAAGTTACGTCACCAACTGAATGCTCCAAAACTCTAATGGCTGCGTATAATTTATTTTGCTATTCCATTACCTAAATGGCCATTTAACAATTTAAAATAACGGCGTGCGTTTGGGGAAAAATAAATTATGCTTAAGCTGTTTTAAGTAATATGTGATCATTTTCTCCAGTCTCTCTCTGCATTCATGTTGAGATATTTACCTCTAACATTCTTCGGTGAGCTCTTTGTCTCATCTTACCTGCATTCATTTATATCTACCTGCATTTACCAAGTGGACAAGAATATGTTGCTGGCATCAACATATTGATTGCTATGTTGAGTAGGCATATACCTACAAATCCATCCGATGCTGAATTTACAGCTCACTATCCTGCCAGAGGTAGACTTCTGATGAAGGTGGTTTTGTTCCTTTCCCCCTGTTGAGGCATGTGACTCCAGATGTCTTGTCTATATGCTGTCTTTCCACTGTTCAGACTGGGTGGTACTCCACTGCTGTCTGACCTAAACCGATATCTTCTGTTCTCTTTGGCTTGCTACTGTTTAGCATAAGTCTGTTCAGTCATGTCCACCCATTCCATACAGTAGGCTCAGTTTTTATTCATACCCTTGATAAAGCTGAACAAAAGAGATCGTATAAAATAAACGATATAAGTAATGAGGTATATTTTCTTTAATAATAATGCACTGACACAAACCACAATCGAACGATTCACAAATTATTATTTTTTTCCCAGAAAAATCAAGAATCACAAATATTCATACCCCTGTGTTCAGTACTTTGTGGATTCAGGTCTGGAGACTGAGATGGCCACGTCGGGATATTGATCTTGTGCTCTGTCAAGCATTTCTTAGTTTCTTTGGATGTATGTTTGGGATCATTGGAAGGTCCATCTGTGGCTAAGCTTCCTGGCAGGTTTTTGGACAAAATGTCTTGGCACATGCAGGAGTTCATGGTCCCATCTATTTGAATAAGGGCCCCAGGGCCTGTGGATGCAAGACAACCCCAAAGCATTAAAGATCCACCACCATGTTTCACCGTAGGCATGATGTGCGTTTCAATATTACTTGCATTCTTTGGACACCAAACATAGCGCTGATGTGCATGTCCAAAAAACTTGATTCGGCCACAAGACAGGTTCAAATTCTAGTTCAGATGTAGTTTCACGAATTCAAGATGCCTTTTTCGATGAATTGTCTTCAAAAGAGGCTTCCTTCTTGCAACTCTGACATTGGCCATTGTCATATAGATGTTGTCGAATGGTAGCTTTGGACACCTTTTAACCCCAAGATGCCAGGTTGTTTTGAAGACCTTGAACTGTGCCCCTTGGACTTATTTTTGCCTCTCAAACTATATGTGGGGGCAAGATAGACTTGTGTCCTCTATCTGGCAGGTTAGCCACTGTTTCAGTGGCCTTAAACATCCTAATACATAATCCTAAACAGTGAAAAGCAGTATCCTTTAACTTTTTAGTTTTTTGTAGCCATCTCCTGATCTGTAGAGGTCAATAACCTTTTGTCTGATGCTTTCAGGGAGTTATTTGCCTTTCACCATGATGATGGCTGACCACAGTATTTCAAACCTCCTTTTTAAACCCTAGGGAAACAGGATACCATTTGTTTTTGTTGGATTAAATTTAAAAGAATAGTTAGGGGTATGAATAATTGTGATCCATATATTTTCTGGAAAACAAATATTATTAATAAAACAAAATTTATTTTCCTGAATAATTGTATTAGTAATGTAGGTTTAGAATTTTCTGAGGTTTTTGAGCATAAAATATACCTCATTACTTAAATAGTTTCTTTTATATGATCTCTTTTGTTCATCTTTATCAAGGATAAAAACGGAGCCTACTGCAGTAGTTTGATGGAGGACAAAAATCCACAGACCATGCAAACTATGCTAACGCTACCAAGACCTTAACATTTGCCTGCACATACAAAACGGGCATCTCAATCCCTAAGGATCTTCTGTCAGAACAAAGGATGAATGAGGACACACGTAAAACGAGCCCGAGAGCTAGAGGTCAGATTTAGGAAGATGCTGATAAATAAAAAATGTTATGCTGATCAAAAATGTTTTTTTAGAGAACGTCAGGAGCTGCTCCCAAACAGTGCTTGAGCATAAAGACGGTGGCATTCGAGAGCTGCAGGGATTCTACTTTCAGCTGTGTTTCTCCGTAGTCTCATTTATGCTTTGCGTCGGAATTTTCTTTTTGTGTTTGTAGTATATCCTTTATATCTCTCAATGTCGTCCTCAGACGAGTCCTCCAGCGGCGTTTCCAATCATCTCGATCCTCCATGCATCTAATATATAGACATAGATAAAAGCAAAACACAAGGCTCTCACTACATTAAACCACAGGCATTCCACATTACTGAAACTAAACTTGAATTGTTCATGACTTTTACTAGCCACTTACCACTTGTTTATGTGCATGTCTAGTGGTGGGTAGAGTACGTTTGATGTAGTTTAGATGCAGGTTTTGGTAGGACTCAGCTGTACTCAGCTGACTCAAAGTACTTAAGCTGACTTGCCCTGCAAAACATTCGTCTATATTACTGGGCAATGGGTCATTATATTCTACCATCTGTAACATTGTATAAGAAATTAAAATGGTGTCTATGTATCCAACCTATGTATGAAATCAATCAAATCACAGCCTGCCCAATATGAGGTACAGTTGTAGCAAATGCTGTCAGCTAGCGGTGATGATGTGTTTTGCTCTTGGTTTCCCAGGTTTCGCCATTACAGAGGTCCAAAAGAAGCAGGCTATGCAGAACGCGTGCAAAAGCCACCCAGCAGGGAAGCCAAAAGGTACTTGCCCCCTGCACTGCAGTATGGGCGGTGGTGCTGGGGCGGGGGGGGTCTTCCTCTGATAAAGAGCCCATGTCAGTAGAACAGCAGTGAAATTTGCCTCCTCAATGCTTCTCCCAGGGGATCAGAGGGGGAAAAATGCTTTATTCCAGTGTCAGCTCACCATTTTGGGTTATGGAGGAAAATTAGTTTGGTGGTCAGCACCTGTTCTCTCACATCCTTCTTTGTGCATTTATAACCTGATGATCTTTCTGTCTGTCTTCAGACTCTATCTGTGTACCTAGCTGTCTTCACATTTCGCACTTGTTCATATTCAGCACCTCTGTGTATTCAATCTTCCCGGAGAGTGCCCCCTCTCCTTTCACGTGTCCTCCGATTATAATTGGAAGGTCTAAAAAATAAACTACGCCCGCTCCTCACAGGACATGGGAGTAAATTCCAGAAATTGATTGGAAGGCTCTGATTGGTTGAAACTCGGGCACTCCAATTCCCCTTCTGAACTTGGTTCAGTGGGTGTGAGCATTTGTGTGTGTGCAGCATGTTAGAGATATTCAGTTAGACTGATCTTGCCTTTGTCAGACCTCACTTAGAGTACTGTGTGCAGTTCTGGGCACCACACTACAAGAAAGATATAGAAGCTCTTGAAAAAGTTCAAAGAAGGGCAACTAAATTGGTACCTGGTATGAAAGGTAAAGGTTATGAGGATAGACTTAAGGCACTCAATCTATTTAAGCTTAGCAAACAGAGACTTAGAGGGGATTTGATTGAGGTTTTTAAATTCCTAAAAGGGATTAACAAAGTGAACTACCAAAGATTTTTTAGGATAAGTTGGGTCAGCAGAACAAGAGGCCAAAGGTGGAAATTAGTTAAAGGTAAATTTTGCACGAATATTAGGAAGTTTTTCTTTACACAGAGAGTTGTCAATGCCTGGAACAGCTTGCCAGGTCAGGTAGTAGAGGCAGAAACACTTGGCTATTCAAGTCTAGGCTAGATGCAGTACTAGATACTTTTTAGATTAGGACATGACGAGTCTAGATGGGTTGAACGGCCTGTCATTATGTATTCTTATGTTCTTATGTTCTCTCTCCCCTCCCCCACCCCAGCAGTCACCAGGCCCTACTACGACTTCCTGTTGCGGCAGAAACACCCCACCCTCCCCTCTGCCCTGCCTCAGCAGCAAGTGTTCATGCTCGCCGAACCCAAGCGCAAGACCTCCAACTTCTGGCACAACATCGGGAGGCTGACGCCCTTCAAGAAGTGAGGGGCGAGAGGGAGGAGCTGCGTCCGTGCCTGAACTTTGACCTTTTGGTTCCTTTTTTTCGTTATCTGCATTGGTTATTGGTATGGTAATTATTATGATGAATATTATTTCTCTTTGAGAAAGCACTTTATAGGTTGGTTACAATGAGACTTTGAGATTGACTCCCAGACACTGTATATATTTGGGGAGGGACGTTACTGCTTCTCTTAGCACTAGGACTACAAGTACTTCTCCTCTGCTGCTTCGGCTACAGCGTGCGCCTATTAGTGCTGATACTACTACTGCTTCAAGTGATCGCCTGACACTTCTGCAGTGTCCCTTTCCCCGAGAGACCTCGGCTGAAAGAAGGACTTTCTCCTCACCCCCCGCAGCGTGTCTTTTTTCCCCAACAAATGCCAACTGTTCACAGTGCCAGGTAATTTAGCTTTTGTATTTGTTATTTCACGTGAACTGTGTTAGCATTCAAGACGAGAGAGAAGTTTGTACTGAACGCAAAACTCAATCTTTGTTTTCAACAGCATTTCAAGCTGGTTTATTCTGATTTTGGGGGAACTGGTTCTAACGTTTGTGTCTATATGCAAACGATTAATGGAAGGTGTGGATCCCAAAGATTTTGTCCAGCAAACCCACTTTATCTGAAGGTCAATGTTAAGCACGGCAGACCTTTGGCCCATATCTTGCACAGTTACCCTGTCCTTTTGAATCATTTTTGCCCCCGTATTTCCTTAGCCTTACCTACAAATCCTGTTTCACGTGCGCAGTTAACTTATTTTCTGAAGTGCCATTCAATGCATCAACAGGAAATGTGATATGGGATTTGCATGGATTGTTTTGAAACAAGGTGTTAACATTTTTTAATGTCTTTTAAAAAAAATCTTAATAAAAGCTCCTCACTTTCACTCATGCGGCCAGCTGGTCAAAGGTTTAGGGAGTAGGCTCCTTGTCCCAATGTTGCTGTAGCAATTGCAAAGTGAAGAGACTGCAAAGATGACAATGTTTGGATTTTTCTTTTTTAATACTGTAACTATTAAACACACCAGGTCAATGATAATGAAATCCTAAGAATACTGTGCACGTCTATAAAATAGAGACATTTCAGACAGCTAGTTTCTTATTTTCATTGTCCAGCTTAATTTTTACATTGAAATAATATATATGAGCTGGTTCTTATACATACACATGAGCCCAAAGCCATGTCTGACATATCAGGACCCTATGATAGGGACAGATCATTCCAGCAAAACTCAAACCAGCACCCGGACAGCCTTTGTTTTTAAACATGGCACTTGTTTGAGCTGGTCAAGTGCATCTTGTGAAGTTGACAAGTAACCAAATATTTAATACGGTAAAAGAATAACAGCAAATCATTTATATTTTTAAAAGAAAGAGAAAAAAAGCAGATATTATTTCGAAAACATTTGAAGTAGAAGAAGACAACTTGTGCTCGAACGTGTAAAATTGCAGAAGGAAATGTGCCTATACTGTAATAAAGAAGTAAACATATTTTTATTTCAAAATATATAATGCCATGTGTACATTTAAATAAAAAAAGGAAAACAATAGAAATAGAGAGGTAAATCATCCGAAGAAAGTGTGTGTAAGATCCTTGGAGACACGTTCACCCAGAGGCTGGTTTCAGAACGCTGAATATCCTGAGGAAAGATTCACTGTGGAACATTCATTCAATGCTGCGGGAGGAATTTTTGGTTACTGTGATTAAAGTGTTACTTTGTTTTGCCGCTGAAATGGATTCTAAAGAGAAACGATCGACTGTTCATCTTAAGATTTGACGGATAGATTTAACAACAGCCTACCGCACTCTGGTGTTCTGCTGCTTGTGAAGTGGGAGAATTGCATGTTTTCTTGCTTGTTGTTTTTGTCTTGCAAGTGCTGTCAAAAGAAGTGTGAGCCTTTAAACTCCTTTATGCAGAGAGGTTTGGGAACATCTTTGCAGTCGGTCATATTCGATTGTTTCTCGTCTTTACGGTTCCAGTGAATTCAACCTGTTTGGGTCCTCTTGTTCTTTATTGCAAAGCAACGGATGGTGCATTGGTGAACGTCACAGTTTATTGGTGCCATTCGGGCAAGGATAAAGCGGTCATCAGGATAATAAGACAAACGCTCCATTTTATAAATGAAAGCTGAGGCATTTGGCCTGCCCCAAGACCTCCAGTCATCCCAAGCACTTTATTTTATCCAATGTATTGTACCGATTGGCACAATTCATTATCTCTGAAAGGTCAAATGAACATTCTACTCCGCCTATAGGATATGATAAAGCATCTGCTAAAATCAAACATACAGGAAGATTAAGGCCTTTTGAATTGGAGAATTGGGCAGATCAGTTTTTGAACTGAATTATGGTCAATTAAGAAATGTGAGAGCCAGCTACTGCTTGTTTTACTGTTCCTTTTAAAGCTACGTCAAGAGTAAAAGGCACATTCGGTTTTCTCTGCGTCAGCCTTGGAGGCAGTCTAGCATTAAATAAAACCTTTTTTTTTTGTTTTTTTTCAATAAAAGCTGCCCGCACAAAACCAGCAGCGCTGTCTGACGGCCTGAGCTGGGAGAGAGGGAGACAGAGAGGTGGAACCCATGCCAGAAGAGGCACCCTGTAGGCGGGGTGGTCTGTCTGCCATGGGAAGAACTGCAGATGCTGATGAGTCACTGGTGACTGGGTTGCTGTGAAGATTTCAGGGCAAGAGGGAGTGCCTTGTGGGAATGCACAGCACTTCCCATTTCTGTCACAGGGAATTCCGTCATTGCAAATGGACAGGTGTGCCACATACTTACCCACCACCCACTGTCCCAGCTGCTTACAACAGGACAGAGCAGTGGACAGCCTCCACACACATCTCCCTTAAATTTCAGCATCAGAGGCTGGCAGCTGCTTATTATAATGCAGCCAGCGATGTCAAAATATCGTTTTTCTATATGAAAGGCCATTTGTTTAAGTTTTTGGATTTAAATTTTTGTCAGAATTGCAGTGAAATGCCCCAAAAAATAGTTCCTTTGTGTGAATAACGGGCCTGTTTTGTTTCCAATTTTCAAATGCTTGCCCCGTTTCAGAAACACTGATTCCACATTTTTGTTGCATTCTTACATTTTCTTTTTTGTATTCAAATGGTGATAAAAATGTGAACGCGGTTTTAGAGTGGTGTACACTGCTGGATTCTGCATGCTGCGATCACGACAACATCTCTTTCTTCCTGCTGTATCCAGTGTGGTTTGTCCGCGGAAGGAAAGCCATTGTTCAAGGCATTTAAAGCACTTCTGCTGAATATGTCCATGCCCTGTGATGTCTTTCTTGATTTAAAATGTTTGTTTTTCAGATAGTACCCAAAAGTATTTTCTGCGTGAACCGCATGTAAAATGCCTAAAGATGTTTCCAAGCTAAATGGATGCCTGTATGAAATTTGTCATTTGGCTGCTGGGTCCTTGAACAGCATAATTTGCTGCTGCAGCAAGTGTTAAAACACCGGTTGGTGAATGATAATCTCTCTGTATTGGATAGTTTCATGTTGCTGCAGTTATGCTGCAGTCCTCTACTGTGTGCGTTTTTTGGGAATAGGTTTTGTGGAAACAAGGAGTCATACTTTCACGCATGATTATTCAAGAGCAGAGTACACGTGTTCCAACTGTAAAATGGTACTCTACGGTCTTTGGGTAAGAAAACGATGCGACCCAAGCAATTAAATGCTGCGGTTATCATTATAGAGTTGTCATTCACTTTACACATACAACTGAAAACATTATGTGCAACTCCTAAAACATGTTTAGGGTAATCGAATGGAATTCTTTTTGTTGTGCTCTGACAAGAAAGATGAGATAATTGTTCAGAAAGGTGTCTTTATTGTTACTTTATGAAGGGAAAAAATAGCAGGATGATAGTTTATATGCTGGGTAAACCTCTGTCTGTCACCGGTGAATATTTAAATTACTCAATTCAATGATTCTCAGTATATTATTTAAATACAGTCTCTGAAAGGCAAAGCACTGAATTTGGGAGAATGCCAGTAATTGTGCTTTCTGCAGTGTTTTCTATCTTGGCGTGAGCTAGGCACTTGTGAAATATTAGCATAGTTTGTGTAAAATAGAAAAAGAAAAAAAAGAGTGTTTGTACATTATCTTTGTATGTTTATGGTTGTTTACATATGCACTCAGATCAGGAGAGAATAAAATCATTCAATGTGTCTTTTAATGGCTGAACTCTTTCTTTTCGAGCCGTGGGTTAAGATGTTAGCAAAATGGTGTTAACCATTTTAAATCGTTTGTCTCCCTCTGCTGACAACCAAATACAGAGTAAGATGTACATTATATTTATACTGTTCCGTTTCATGTTTTTTTTTTTTTTTTTTTTTTTTCCTCCACTTTTGCCCTAATAAAGTCAAAGGGATAGGGAAAAGGGAACATGTACATTACTATACTGCAAGGGATGAGTGTACAATTGGGCACGTGTGTTAATCATTCATGTTATTCAGCGGTCTCCGGAATGGAGATTAAAATTGACCTTGATGTATAATGTAATTATACTGCACGTGGAAATGTTACATTTAAATCTGGATTGTCACAGATGCATAAACATTGACATAGATGGGTAAAAAGTAGAGATGCACCGATTGCGATTTTCTTGGCCGATTCCGATTTCCAATTTTTGATTAGTCTGACCTGCCGATACCGATTTTGGCCGATTCCGATTTTTTTTTCCTAAAAACAATAATTGACAACTTACACAAACATTTTTGTAACTTTGCTTTAATAGAAAATTAAGATTGACAATTCTGAGGTAGGTCAGAAGCATGAGGTAGGTCTCACTAAAACACATTTCAAAAGGTTCCAGGTTACTGGACAGAGCTTTTCTTTTTTTGTGCAAATTAAATTCAATGATGAATAAAAGAGAATCCAACAACAGTGGCATGTAGCCTTTAAGTAATAAATAAAAAGAAACAAGAGTAGTTTAAATTTACTGACATGGTGACAGACCATTAGTCCGAAATATTTTTTTAAACACTAACGTTATATTCTGATGACAGATGACACAAGCCCTTTTTCCATTAAATAATTATATGGCTTCAACTTGATGTGCATCAGAAAGTTATTGCGACAATGCTAATGGAAAACAGGTTAGTTCGAACCTATGATGCGCTAGACTAATTTGTTTGCTAGAGGTGGATTAGAGTAGATCCCAATTCTATATAGTGCAATGGAAAACACTTGTAGCGATATAAGGGCGGATGTTTCAGTTGCGGAGAGCTTGTCAAAGGCATTGAAACAAGCCGCTCTTCAGCAGAATTTCGTTATTTGCGTGAGTCAGGTAGCCTAACGACTACGACTTTAACTAGCTTCAAAGCCTAGATAAAAATGTTTCAAACTAGGAGTAATTGGAAAAGAGGCGATGCTGCTGTTTCTGAGTTTGTTTGATAGTGGAAACGCACAGCTGGCACCTTCATGCACAACACAGTTAATACACCATTTGTGGTTTAGCTAGAAATCGTTAGATGAATTTATCATTAGGTCTAATAAGTTCGATTTGTATGAGTGAATAGCACTGTTTCATAACGTCACTCATTAGCGAACATAATGATTTCAGTGCAATTCAGTGCTTCCACTATTAATGGAAAATGGTTCAGAGGAACCGAACTAGCGCAACGAAGTTAATTGTTAACTACCTACGGTACTGTAGAAAAACGACTATACCGTCACATTTTCAGAATTTGGGCATCGACTTGGTACCTGGGTGATGACTTTTCAAGTGTCTGATTAGGTTGGTCGTTCCGAACGTTTTCGAGGTTGTTCCTCCGCGGCTTATTTTCGATTGACATGTATGACAAACTGCAAGCTTTAAGTCGTCTTCACTGACTGTGAAAAACGCCCATACTGAGGACATGTTGAGGCGTTTTCAGCGCTGCGCTCATCTGATCTGTTTGCATTGGCTCACGGGTGCGCGCACGTCACGTGAAAAAGAGGGGGGCGAGGAGCCAACCGGCGCACAGAATCGGCTATGTGGAGTGATCGGGATCAAGTCACCGATTGAGGCCGATCAGCTGAAAATCGGCCATTTCCGGTCAGAGGCCGATCGATCGGTGCATCTCTAGTAAAAAGACAAAAATGTACTAAAAATTAAAGCCCTGGATCATATATTCCCCATTTTTGCATGTAGATATTTAGCAAATCTTCTAGGTAAGAGACTAAAATATTGGGCCATTCACTACTACAGCATTTTATATATGCTGAAATGCTGAAAAGTGAACATCTTTACCAAAGAAATCTAAACCTTGGGTTAACATTGTTTATTCTCCGTGAATTATATTACAGGGAATAATATTTCAGGAAATTAGTTAGATTACTCTAGAATCAGCACACAATACCTTCACCACAATGCATAATAAAAACACATTGATGCATTCAGACCTCGCTTCTTCACAAAACATGGACATTTTTTGACCAAATGCAGGAATTTTTGCACTTTTGCAATCTCTAAAGAAATCTCTGTGAGATGTATTCATTCTTTAAGGGCAAAACATCTCCACACAGACCTATATGATTTTAGGCCATCAGATCAGCCAGATTGTGCATAATAAATGAATAATCTGCCCCACCCTAGATCCGCTCATCTGTACATCTGCAAGTGGTATTATACAGGAAGTCTTCCAAAAAACAACCTTCATTTGATTGGTCCTAATTTGACAGATATTGAAATAATTTGAAAAAAAAATGTAATAACCACATTTGGTTTTGTATAGCAACTTTATTTAAAATGCTGTAAATACATCTCCGCAAACATGAAAAAAAAAAACGCGCACACACACTTCCTTTGATATACACTGTAGATTGAGATATTACGCCACCTAGTGGATACCAGCACAATGACAGGACTCTGCAGCAGCTCGCCTCGGTCCAAGCATTCCCCGGCAGGCAGGCTGGCAAGCTGCCCGACAGGCGACAGACCAGGGTCACCGGACAGGCAGCTTGCCCACAACTGAGGTAACAGGGCACAACCAATGTCATATCACATTTCCTAAAACACATCGCTATAAAGCAGGCCACAAAGTAGTGTGGGAAAACAATAAGGGTGCCTTGTCCTCACGGGTGGTTATTACAAACCATTACACCTCGGTATTGCTGAGACTTATACAACAGACAATAAAATGAAGAATTAATGAAAAATGAAAACACTGTATTCAAACCAAACTATTCATCCAATTGTGGACAGCAAATGAAGCAAGCCTTTGATACATAGTAGTGCTTTTGGTCACATGATCTCTGTGATTCAAGACTGAAGATCCTGACACCTCCTATTGCACAAAGCAGAGCTGATCACTGGCCAGGCAAGCACTGTGGTCTCCCGTCTTTTCAAACTTAAACCCAAACAGAAAGAAAAACATCAGCCTCCTCCTTTGCTTCCTGACAAGGCCTCCTCACTGATTGGCTTTTCTTTAATTAGCAGAGCAAGTTCAAATCGGATATCGAAATTTGGAAGTGGGAATTCAAAACCAGCGCTGTCCTTTCTAAGCAACTCAACTAATTTTTTTAAATCTGGCCTACTACGGGAATCATGCCTCATTGAAAATGCAAGAGCATAGGTTTCACAAAGAAGAAGAAAAACTATCATTTTCAGAAGCTGCACCCTGCCACCGAACTGCCAAAAATGACAGCAAGCAGCTGGTAGGACAGAGGCACTTCACAAACCCCATAGTGGGAGGAGCTAGTGTGGGGTCATTCACGGACTTGTGAACCAAGCAAAATGATTTGCCCTCCATACCAAGACACAAATACAAGAGACAAGTACAAATTGAGTGGTTCAAGTCAGTGAATTACTGACCACACATGACCGCTCCACCCATTCTGGAGTTACGACACCTCACTCTCCCAGTGTTAAACAGACCAACAGAGATATACCCGAGGGACAAATCCCACGAATGAGCTTTAATGTTGCCACTGCCAATGTCTGAACAGACAATTAACACTTCCAAGATTTGACCGGTGTAATATGTTTTGACTAATTGGTGGCCCCTGTAGGAATGCGTTTTTGTTCTTGTAAATTTGTTAATGTGCTACACTGAGCTGCAACTCAATTGTTCCAAATCAATTGTATTGGCCTAATGTGGACTGAATTATTTTCAATATTTGCCAGGCATATTAAAAGAACACTGAATTTTAAGAAACAGATCTTGAAATCCAGGCTAATGTCAAACAGAATCCTCTAACATTGTACACAGGCAGAATGTGTGGTCCCAGACCTAGTCACATACAGCAGGAACAGCACTACCTTTTCAGAAGTGTGAAGGACTTTCTTCATGGATGTTGCCGTCATGAACGTACATGACATTACGTGTGCATATAAAAACCTTTCGCTGGCTGCTCTTTTGTTACAGCAAGCCCTACTGGTACAGAATGACCGTCTCAACATTACTTTTGTTTAAATGTAAATACCGTGGTCTGTTAATTGAAAGCCTTTAGTAAGGCCTTTTCTAGGGTTCTGAAACAAAATCTTCGGCGTGCGCAAACATTGCTTCTAATTGGTATTTTATAGCATAGATGAATAATTGGTGCATATTGTGTTACCCTTATTTTCTGCAAGTTCTAAGATCATTTTAGCGTCATATTTTAATACATTTACTTGAATAAAGACAGTGGCTAGTCTTTTCTATTGCGCTTTTGCTACCCATTTTTGTTTGGTGGAGGAATCTGAAAAACGTGATTTGCATCAGTATGAAATGGCTGTGGTTTAATAAAACTAAAACGGTTGACTATACTCACAAGTGTATTTATTTATTTTTTGGTCTCTGTTCAAAATACAATATAAAAAACATGAACATTATTTTTTAAACAGCTTCAACATCTGCGGTGGTGTGCATGACAACACGTAGAGTAAGTGAATAGCCAATGAAGTCAGTCCTAGTGCACCCTGGGGGCAGTCTAAAAACTGAACAAGCTGGGGTAATTCAGCTTATACAGTTTTTCCTGCATAGGAACTAAAAGTATTAAGAATTTAATCACAATACCCTGTGAGTAACTGTTAGCCAGTAGCTTTCTTCAAATAACAGTGCATTTTAACTTTGTAAAATTCTACTAAAATCTGAACGCATTTAAGAAGAAAAAAAAAAAAGAGGTGGTTTCATTTATTTATTTTTTTAAGTCAAATTTTAAAATTCAGGAATAACTACAATACAAATCCAATCTAAAGAAAATTTAGGATTTCTCAGCTCTGATCCTCTGCTTGTTTTTGTCCATTTCTTTCCATAAATACAAGGATACACGCAGACACACACACACGTTCACACACTCCCTTGCACAACAGCGGGGATTGGAGGAATATGGCAAGACAGACGGGTATAACCCACCTAGGGACGGGAGAGCGAGGATTCGTGAATCCTTTAATAGGTGGAGTTCCATGTGCTGTCAACCGCTTACTTACTTGAACCAATGAAAAGCCTTCACTATCAAAAGCTAAACACTGTTTAGTTGAAGTCAGTGAATGACTGATTACACATGACAGCTCTACCTGCTTGGGTTTCATAATTCCTCGCTCTCATCAGCACAACCCAAAATAGAGGCACCAGCTCACCTCAAAAAGCCACCATCCCCCAAAAATACACACAATGGTAGATATTAGCCGATGCAGCATCACCCAGTGAAATAAAACCTTTCTGGTAACATCAAACAAAAAACAGAAATCTTAACTGTAGCATTTCTTCCAAGTATATTCCACTATATTCCGTGTTGTAAACTTAATTTACATACCTGTTTGAAAGTAATACGTTTAAAGTCACATTAAGACATTGCATTAGTGAGGACGAATTGCAGAATGTTTTTTTTTTTTTTTTTTTTTTTTTTTTGTCGAACTGCAGAGTTCCTTTGGATTTCTGCTCAGGACAATTTTGCATCAGTCACTGTAGGTAGATTGAGCAAGCATTGTTTCGTAGCCGTTTTCGCGTCGCTGAATATAAACATGCATTCAACTCGATATGAATTCGAAATAAAATCAGTTCAAACTCCCTTTTCTTTACTGATGAGTTATAAAACTGCAAGACAGCCCACAAAAAACACAAGTTTGCATGGAGACCTTGTTATGGGCGGTGAGATACTCGGCAGACAGGATGAAGGGTGTGGGGGGAGGGGGTAGCGTTTCCACATGGGACAGGGAAGATCTTCTCTTTTTTAATTTTTTTCCCCAGAATCTTTTCCATTTGGACTCTTGTTTAGTTTGGAAGAATGGAATCCTGGTTGTTGGGAGACATCGGGGCTTCAGCACCAATTATACAATACTAGTCTGAATAATGAATGCATATCTACCATCTTCAACCTGCTGGGCAGACAGAGGGAGAGGGAGAGGGAGATGGAGAGGGAAAAGGAACACAGGAGAGCGATTCTTCATTTTCCTTCATAAAACGCAACCCAATCTTTCATCTGGCCATTTTTTTTTTTTTTTTTAAACAGAATTGTAATAGGGTCAAGCCTGTTCAATGCCAAACCAACAAACAATACGTATTTGGAAGGATACTCTACCTCTATTTTGTGAGAACTAAATCTGATATTTAAAAATTGATCTTTAAGAATAAATATGAGCACAAATACGATACAGCAAGTGTGACATGTAGATCACAATATATTTTTTTAAAACAGGTTATTTTCAAGATGAACACTTACACAAACGTGTCCGAAAATAAAGATAATTTAATGTCATTCGGCTGAGGAATTGTGGATGAAATGTGTCTCGTTTGGTATTTATCAGTAGCACAATCACCCCTCCATTTGGTGTTACAAAGGGGGTTCAAACAAACTTTACAGAAATGTCTTATTCTTTGTCTCTTTTAATGCATTTTGATGCTAGATCACCATATCAATACAATTTCACTAAATATTGTAATTTGAGACATTATGGTCAGTCTTGAGCAGTTCTTGAAGCCTTGCATGCGCTTTTATCCTTCGTTATGCTTTGTGAGCATGGCAGTAATGGCAGAAATTGTTTCAGTTTTGTTAAAAGTTTAATATCGTGCGTTTTACTGCTTAAAATGGCTACAAATTCACACAACAGTAGCCCAGTACAAGCACAACAGGCTGCCGCGGTAGGGAGAAATGTACTTTCTGATAACAAGACATTTGTTTGAAACGGTGAGTC
Source organism: Aldrovandia affinis (assembly GCA_029706075.1). Classification (NCBI taxonomy): domain Eukaryota; kingdom Metazoa; phylum Chordata; class Actinopteri; order Notacanthiformes; family Halosauridae; genus Aldrovandia; species Aldrovandia affinis. Next base: position 2,587,432 of record JAINUG010000145.1, on the reverse strand, counting down.
TGTTCATAATTTCGTAGTCTTGAGAGGGAATAAAATGTGTTTAAGTTCTTTAAAACGCTCTTGGTCCGATGCTGGCCACAGCAACCTGGGTTCGATCCCACCGGCTCTGGCCAGGAGTGCCACCAGGAGCGGCAATTGGCTGTCCGCCCCAGCGAGGGGAGAGGGAGTGCACGGGAGTGGTTCTGTAGTACCGGGTTGCAGTCTATGGCATGGCGGGTGCCATCTCGGAGGAGACTATACTTTGTCCTCGTTACTTCCGGTCACAGGGCTACGGCAGCGAACTCACATTACGAGGGGGGGACTGACTTGAAAATAGCGGGTGTAATTGGCTACCAAATTGGGAGAAAAACGTAATAATATTGGGGGAAAAAGAATAATGATAAATACATTTAAAAGTGACTCTTGATCGGGACTATTCAATTTTATGATGTTAAATTAACGTGGACGGTAAATCATAACAAGCCCATTAGCTTGGGCTGTGTCTTGATTTCAAATGTTCATTTCAATTCCCACTGGGACCACATGTATGTATGCATTCACTACTGTAAGTCGCTTTGGATAAAAACGTCTGCTAAATGGCATATATTATTATTATTATTATGATATTAAATGTTAGAAAACGTTTACATCGTTTACATCGAGGGGAAGCAACACAAGCGGTGGCTAATGATATAGCAAGCGTTACATCAAGTATGCAGAACCTGTTTGTATTATTTCTACCGTGTAGAATAAAGCTATGATACTGAAATTCAACCAGTATAATGATCTTTATTTTGCTGAAGTAGTCCTACGGTTTCGTGGTCGAATGTTAAAATATCTATGGCACAAAGGTTCCAAATGGGCGCGATACCGCTTATTTATGTAACGCGTTGCATGCATCATTTCAGTAGAAAGACAAACTATTTGTAGGTTGTGTACAAATTTCAAAGGATTAGATTAGATAGATATTTTAAAAATAACTGGCTATGTTCGATTACGGACGGGTGATTGTGCTACTGATCAATGGAAAAGGCGCATTTTGAGTCTGCGTTCATAACGTGGACAGAAATAGAAGAGGAACATGCAACACTGTACGCAGTGGCAGTATGATATGGCTTAACACAAAGTAAAGGCATATTTCTTACAAATAAACCAAACCTATTCAGCAAATAATTGGGTCATGTAGATATTCATTTCACTTAGTTAGACATGTTAACTTAGCAAACGGGAGAGACAGACTTGTTTTGGTATAATTCTCTCACTTCATCTCTCGTGTCATTTTTGTCTAGGATTTAATGTTTGTTAAGGTAGTAAACTGTAGTTATCTGAAGATAACATGAACTACGTTATCTAATTATTATTATTTTTATCTCTTCTCCAAAAGGCTGTTAAGAGAGATGCTTTGAATCCTAAGCAACCTGCCCGTGCCCAGTGGTGAGTAGCCTACATGTTATTTGAAGTACAGTAGACCAGCATAGCTACAGTACTGTAGCAGTCAAAACTGTGTGCAGGAAAACCTTGTTAGTGCATATGTGAAATTAAAGGTTTTGATGCCCTTTTAGATTTCCCGTCTTTTTCGGCTTTTGATCAAAACCTTTAACTCCCCACTTAAAAAGTCATTTTTGGGGGATTTAATTTCCAGAGAATGGTAAAATAGCAGTCATTCGTACTTACACTGCCAATGGTTCACCACTGAGAGGGCACATAGCTGTAGGCTGGCGTGCCGCCTGGTCTGTATGTAGGCATCGTGACTTGGTGAGGGGCTACTTGAGTTGGAGAGTGGGTCGTCAACAAAGTCCCTGCATGGGGGGGTTAAAGAAATTGTGTGACCGTGCACAAATGGGGTGGAACAAAAATAAGTGCGACGAGGCAGCAGACGCTCCAGTGCGGGGGCATGGGGCTTACCAGCTGACATTGCCATTGTAGTCCCGGCCACCATTCCCATGGTGACGCCGTTGCCGCGGGGCTGGGGGATTTGGGGGGCGTACATGGCGGCCTGCATCCCGTTGGGCTGGACCACCGTGGTGTGATGGATGACGTGGGGGGGCGCCGCATACAAGGGCTGTGTGTAGTAGGCCCCTTGCTGCTGAGAGAGGGAAGGTTCATGTTGTTTTACAGCAGCGGCACTCAGGAGCGTGGAGCTTCACACAATGCCTCTTCACGATCCGGTCCGGTCCACTCTGGTGAACTATAAAAACGGTTCCACGTGCACATGTGGCAGAGCTCCTTACTTCGCACTTTTGATTTGGGGTTGCAGTTGTGCTACAGTAGAATACCGCGGAAGCAGTGGTTTTGACACTTCATCTGCCAGTAAATGTACAAAGTGCAGTAGAAGCACTGGTTTGACTCAATCGGTTATCACAGGTGTACTAAGTGCAAACGAGCTAGTTTCGTTTTATCTTCCTCAGTCTCGAGAACAGAATTCTTGAGATATGTTTTATTTTGAAACATGTTCATTACTACATCAAGCACCAAAAGACATCGATAATATTAATCGGTTGGGGGGGGGTTGGAAAATTGGCTCCAGTATGCTGGACATTTGGAAGTTCAGCCATAAAATGTATCTTGAAGTCATTCTGATATAGACTGCACCATCAAAATATATAGCAATTGTATTTAATTATTTCTGGTACTAATATCACAAGTACAAACAATGAAGCAAACATTAGCAGCATATATTAGAAGCATATACTTAACAGGTGTATCTCATAAAATACTGGTTTTAAGGTTTTCAAAGGTCCAGATTACTGGACAAACTTTTTTCCATGAAAGAAAATAAACATTAACACTGAATAATAATTTGACTTAAAAAATAAAATAAATAAACTTCCGGCTAACACCACACCAATAGAAAGCTTGTGTGTTCATCAAGCGGTACAAGCAGACCTGAGTGATCGATCGCTGATCTGATCATCAGAAATCTCAAATGAAAAATGTCCAGTATACTGGGCGGTTGGAATGAGGAGGATAATGGCCACCGCTTGCTTGTCTGGGTAGGTAGCTAAATATTCACAATACATATAAATACAGCTCACAAATACAGTTCTCTTCTTCCTTGCTAAGATAGATGGTTAAACCTGCCAAACCTAGCCTATATTACATGTATGCATTTCATAAACGTGTTTTTGTTTTGGTTTAACAGGGAGGGGGGGGAGGAAGTGCTAGCTATAATGGGCATTGATTGTTTCAATGTGGTGTGCTTTGGTAATGGGGCCTCACCTGAGCATAGGGATTTGGCTGCGGGTAGGAGCTTCTCATCTGGTACATGGCTGTCTGGTAAGGATTTGGGGATGACGAGTATGGCGGGACAGCACCAGTGGTTGGGGAGCATGACATTTTGTATGGTGTGCCTGGAGTGTAACCTGAAAGAAAGAAAAAGGGTGAAAAGAAATCAGAGAATGGTGAGGTGTTGTATGAGTTGAGGGCATGAAGGAACCTTTGGGGAATTACAAAGGTTCCATTATGCAGCAAAGCCTAACCCCCAAGGGCTTTGTGTGATAGTGTGCCATAGTCTGCTCAGTTAAATACAAAAAAGGGTAGTGAGTGCATGGATGCATGTTTTTATATATACATATTGCCCGCACACACGGGTCCAAAGGCCTACTACCAAGATCTATTCGTTCGTTGAAAACTAACAGTTTTTACTCATGTGGTATTTGTTATTCAAAATTGTCACTGAAAAACACTGATACAGATAAAAATAATGTTTGTTTGAGAAAGGATGGTATGACATTTAAATATCTATAAGCCACCGCCACCGGGGGCGGCGATTGGCTGTCCGCCCCAGGGAGGGGGGAGGGAAGCCGACATGAGATTCGCTGCGCATAAGAGGGGCCCTGCAGTATACCGGGTTACGGTTGATACTTGGGCGAGTGCCGTCTCGGAAGAGGCGTCAGGTCGCGTGTTGCTACCGGTTGCAGGACTACGGTAGCGAACTCACATTACTAGGGGGGGATTAACTTAAACTGTGGGTCTAATTGGCTACCAAATTTGGAGAAAATGGGCAAATAAAATCACAAACAATTTTTTTAATTTATTTTTTATTCAATATTTAGTTTGCACACCATTGCCTTTAATTTCCTCAAAATGTTGTGACGCCTTACATTTCGTTTAGGTTTTAATACATGGACATTCCTAATACAGTGCGAGTTGTTTTGGTCTTGTAACAATTAATACCGGATATTGGCGTAATTAATATGGTTCTCGGTGTTCTCGTTGCTACTGCAGGTGCTTTAACCTTGAGAAAGCACACTTCCTTTGAAAATGTTTTTGCAGCTGTTTGTAATTATGTCAGCGGAGCTTAGTGAAGTAGTTAGAGGCCAAATTGTTCTCCTGAGTAAAAAATGTGTGTTAATTTTTGATGAATGATGAAAACAAACAGATCTTGGTAGTGGACTCAGACTGTTGGGACTCCACTGTATGTGCATATATATATAAAGTTTGTTGGAAGAGGCTTCTGAGTGGCTCAGTTAGGGTGCCACTCACCCAGTGCAGTTTGGCCCTACATACGCAGGTTCAAGCCAGGGCTATGTTACTAGCCAACAACTGGAGAGTTTAAGGACAGTGCAGAGTGATGGATTTCAGGGATTCGGAGAGACCAGAGGCCCTTACCTGTGTGAAAGGCTGGGTTGGCTCCAGGGTACATGTTAGGGGAGTAGGCAGGGGCATAGCCAACAGGAAAACCTGCTGCATGGGGAAAACATACAGTAGGGTCATATACAGCACAGACCTGAAATGTACATTTCATACTCAATAGGTTACAGAACTTTGGTACGCATGACTTTGAAGCCACTGCCTCCCCACTGAGCCACTGGGGTGGCAGTGGCTCAGTGGTTAGCAACAAGGGCTGGCAAGCGGAGGGTTGCTGGTTCAAATTCCAGGAAGGCCAAACAAAAAAACAATGAACTGGAAACTGGAGGGATGCTAGTTCACTTCCTGAAATGCCCTTGAGCAAGTCATTGAACCCCTAACTGCTCCAGGGGTGTTGTACTATGGCTAGCCCTGTGCTTGGGCCTCTCTTAGGAGAGATATGCAAAACACAAATTCCAATTACCTTGTGTGTAACTTGTGTAACATGGCAATTAAAAAATAGAATTATTCAATATTAAATTATTAATATTAAATATTATTAATACTTTCAAGACTAGTAATGTAAAGCCATTTCATTCTTACCTGGGTACCCTATTCCCTTTTGGTTAGCATAAGGGATCCCTGATGGTGCAGGGCTATACACAGGGTTCATATTGTAGACCTTACTGTTGCTGTGAAAAGAGAGACAGTAAAGCCATGTATAAACAAGAAATCAATTATAAATAGGCACTCCAGAGACTCCGGTCTTCTAAACATGTTCTACAAATAAACCTCAAAACATGCCATGTATCTGGAAAGAAGAGCACCCAAGAGTGCCACTCATGAATTGTTCTGTTATTTGCTGCTACTGTTGCTAGTAACTTAGTTTACCAATGTGAAATTTCGGTCACACAATAGCAGAGATCTAATCACCGTGATTAATCTGTAAACAAATTTTATTGTTAACGGTTGCTGAAAAGATAGACGTGGTGGGAATCAGGCTGATTTACACATCAGAAGCATGGATCATTTCTGTCCTGTCTTGTGCCATGGGTAACACCTAGAACACCTAAAACATCTGGAAGTCGGCTTCAGAAAGTGTTTTGATTCTGGACAGGTCATCCCAGATTCTGTAGGGTCAAAGATTACAGCCACTCTTACTTCTGCGCTGCCTGTGAGTTAACCTTTGTGATACGAGTGAGGTTTCATGAACCTTAACGAAACACCACAGCGAAACAAGGAAGACTGGTTGAAATCGTTAATCGCGGATAGCTCCACCCATTTTTGGCTTCATAATCCGCATTCTCCAATCATTTGTTAACCTGGGTTTTCCCCTGTAGACTTTGTTAACCATGAAAGGTTCTGAATGCACCACGCACACATTCAGCCAAATGATCCTCCTCCCGTTCAAATTTCATCTAGCCTCCAGTGTACAGTCAAAGACAAGAAGAAAACCGTTCCAGACGATCAAAAGACGTAGTGGGAGTTTTTAAATATGACGAGTTATATTAATAAAACGACTTCGGTCTCCTCTTCCCTGCACTTTCTTTACTTTTAATCGCCCGTCACAATAAGAGTACCTGGATCTATGTCAATGTGTAACGCTGTATATACCTTTGTCAACTGACTCCAAACTGAGTTAATACTAGAGCATATTTAACTCCAAACGTTAGATAGTAAATGTATATGCATGCAAACATATTTACTTATAAGCACACGGGGGTAAAATCACTGAGCTGATGAAGTGAAAAGTGTTTAATTATATTTAGAGAGTCATCAAACGTCATGGAAGATAACTGCACAGGAAAAAAGAGAAGAATGCCTGCACACTGTTTAAATGCCCCCAACGCGTTTTTAATAGCGTTGTAACGTTTCGACCCGGCAGGGTCTTCGACAGGCTGTATAACTGAGCACAGGCCATTTAAAAGCGATCTAGCGGTGCGAGTCAACATCGTTGTTGCCAACGTTAGCTAGCTAGCAAGTAGCTGCCGTTATTATCGACGTTATGATCAGCAGCTTGCTAAAATACAACGTTTAACGTTGTGCCAATACGAAAACCAATAGTAGACTAGGCGATTTAGCGTGCCGTATAAAATTACAGCTCGCAAGCTACGCTTGATCCGATTCGGGTCGAATTTCTCACACAATGACGTGGGCCTTTCTTCACGTTTAGCTAGGTAAAGGAGCAGGCCAAATGTTTAAAATAACTAGACTCCCTAGCCAACAGACGAATAGCATAATATAGCTTAACAGTTAGCCAAGTAGTTTCGAATGTCCCATGCTACATTCGTAAGCCAGCGTTATCTAGCCAAGTATCTGGGACAATCAAGTTAACTTGGTTCAACCAGCGAGCGTACGTTAAAAAAAAATACAGAATGTATACTAGTTCGCTAGAGAGCTACTGTATAGCGTGAGATGCCCGCAAAAAAAATCCCATCACAATAACACAGGCCGCAAGGAGCATTTGCTATACAGCTTCAGCATCTCGCACCCCCCACCCCAGTGAGCTAGCATTAGCGAACTAGCTAGCTAATCACCCTCCTGCCTTGATTATTCTTTGCAACAGGTAAACTACATTGATCCAATCATCTTAACCATGAATATCTGCGTGTAACAGGTTTCGCTGAAGTCCCTCGACCTTTCCTTACCAAAACTCCTTCTTGTTTTGAAAAAAAAAAAATCCTTTGTGATCTTGATATTCTTCTTCAACGTCTCCTCTCCTATGTCTGAAATTACTGCGCACCAACCAAACCTATACCTACTAGCGTCACTTCCGAGTATGGGAGCCATTGAGGCTTCCCAGTAACTGGACCTTTGTCACGTGACAAGGGGACGTCTCTGTCCTCGAATTTTCAGTGTGTGATTATTCTACGCAGATTCTGATATTCTGTTCGGTGTAAATTAGGACATGCAATTTAGATTGTCGTCGACAATGCATAATCCGAAAAGACCAATTTATCTATTATCTGTACGATACTAACAAGCTTCAAACACTAAGGGGGGGCAGTTGTAGTACTTGTGACAGACTTTGTTAAAATGTTGAGTTCACGCAATTTAGCCGCGTGCTGGATTCGCATAGCAGATATGACCGAAATTAAGTGGCCACATAGCTAATTTGTTTGTTTTATTTCGTGATTTGAAATAAATCCCTCCCCTTATACACGCCTGGCAACGTAATAGCACTAACATTGGCTATGCAAGACATGCATAAGGCAATTCAAGTATGGCGTTAATTTGACGATATAAATGACTGAATCACTGGCGTTTTAGACCCTATTAGGGGCCTAAAGCCCCCTGTCTTTCATCTCAGCCCCCCTGAAAATGTTGGTAAATGTAACAATAAATTAATTCAAAATTTAGGCTTGTGCTTTGCATGTGTACATCTCACATTCTCATTGGGGTCAAATCCTAGAATCGCCCCTGCCGTGAATGAACCTATCGTTACTTAATGACAATGATATTAATGGCACATAATGACAATGCATTTTAAAAACCACATGTTGCAATAGCTGTGAAACTGCAAATTATCTTAGATTACTACAGTCATCCAATGGGGAAAGACACCCTATTAGCGAACGTATACAAATTAAATTAGTTATATTTAACATTGTACAAAAGATTTAGGAGTTAGTACTGTACTAATTAATGCGGAGGCGTTGGAATGCAATTTTAACCACAAAGAGTAACGTGACTCCTAAAACCATGAACATAAATAAAATAACTTGTTAGATAATATTATGGTGCGTGGTGACCTATACTGTTCTGTGTTAACGCATTTCTGCTGTGGTCAGGCCGGGAGAAACAGTCCATCATTTCAATGGATCGTCAGTGACTATCCCACCCATGTTTACGCTAACTGGGCAGTCTTCCATCAGGTCCTAACAGGAATATAAAAAATATATATATTATAGTAACATAACATTTCGAAAGACATGGGCCGTACTCATATAAATAACGCAATGACGACCTAGATATGTAAATGAAACAATGTGCAACAACTGTGGTTTTTGTATAGAGACAGTCACTTTATAGCTATATCTCGTTTTGCTTCCAGGACCTTTATTTTCTCAGTCCTTTTCTTATCCCTTCCCCTTGTTTGAAGCGAGCTAGCTAGCTAGATCCACCCTGACACATCTGCAGTATCCTGGTTGCGTCCCGATCCGACGCGGGTTTTCAGGCCAATTCATGTGTATCCTTTCTAGTTGTTATTTTATTTCGTACCATTAATCGCTTGACAGTTTCTAGCTAGCTAGTTTCGTCTTTTCCGAGAATGTCTGGGGCGGCCGCCGGTGGGGCGTCTTCATGCATCGGAGCAGCGACTGCAAGTGGTAGTGCCGCCGGATCTTCTGCAATCGGAGCTGGTGGAGCCGTAGGGGTGGCCGGCAGACTACCCAGTCGGGTTTTGGAGCACGTCTTTTCATACTTGGAGTTGCCTGATCTGATACGGTGCTCGTTGGTGTGCTGGCACTGGAACAGCTGTCTCGCCGATGAAAACAGCGAAGTGTGGAGGAGCCTTTGTGCCCGTAGCCTGAGCGAAGAAGCAATGCGCTCCGATATTCTGTGCAACCTTCCTACCTATAAGGGAAAGGTAACTAGCTAGCTTGATTTAATTGGCTTGCTAAATCACTGCTGTTACAGTCTGTGTCGTCATTACCCTGCTAGATCGATTAGCTTGCTGGCTACGGTAGGATGATATGAGTAATACCTAGTCATGGTTTGTTTGTTTGTTTGTTTTTTGTTTTTAAATCGGAAAGCCGCTAGGTTAGTTAGGTACAATACATGTATTGCGCCGGATGCCAGTTTTGACGTTTAGCTTGTAAGCTACAAGTGCAGTTTTCATTTAACCCAATGTTGTGATGGTCCTATATTGTGTGTAATTGTGAGGTTTGCTCTGTTGTAATATTGCAGGCTAGCAACCGGTCCATTTGAGATTGGGATGCGCCAATTTGTCGTTGTTCAGTTATTTGCCTGTACCAAGCGCCAATTGTGTAATGATATTGTGGTGCATAAGCTTCTGTAACAACCAGGTTAGCTATGCTTTCAAACTTATAAATCCCTTAAATGGATTTCCCTTTGCTCCCTTACCTGATTTTTCAAATCCACATAGACCTGTCACAAGATGTTGATAGTATGTGATTTTTTTAAATGAACTCTTCTTCCTAGCTGAAGTCCTACCAGCATGCCCTGAGCTCCCATGACTGCTCACGCAATGTATACGTCAAGAAAAATGGCTTCACCCTGCATCGCAACCCCATTGCCCAGAGTACAGATGGCGCCCGAGGAAAGATTGGCTTTTCAGAAGGCCGGCATGCATGGGAGATCTGGTGGGAGGGTCCCCTGGGGACGGTGGCTGTCATCGGCATAGCCACTAAGAGGGCACCCATGCAGTGCCAGGGCTATGTGGCGCTTCTGGGCAGTGATGATCAGAGCTGGGGATGGAACCTGGTGGACAACAACCTACTTCACAATGGAGAAGTCAATGGCAACTTCCCTCAGTGCAACAATGCACCCAAGTACCAGGTAAGCACACACGGAGGTGCGGTGCATCCCGTGGGTTTGCTTGTTGATTGAAAATGAATGCACTGCAGGTATGGACATAGCACCAATTTGAGCCATTCTATGTCTTTCTAGAAGCAGGTGAGTGTGCTGAGTGGAAGCTGCCATTTGTGTTATGCTAACCTGCTTCTAATAAGGCCGGGAATGGCTTACAGTGCTATGCATTGGGAGTGTTATTTCCACTCCTGGGACTGAACTCAACAACTGTATCCACCTTTATAACTGCTCCTGATACTAAACATCCAAGTATGAAGCAAATATTGCTCATAAATCATTTAAAATGCCCCTAAAATGAAGCTTGGACTGTTGTAAACCATTCTTTTTCTAAAATTACTTTTTCATCAGCTTACATGAATACATAGAAAGAGTCACAGCACAGTTTTTGTCATTACTGAAGGGTGTACGTTTGTTTTATTGTTCCAGATTGGAGAGAGAATACGTGTCATCTTAGACATGGAGGACAAGACACTGGCCTTCGAGAGGGGATTTGAGTTTCTTGGAGTGGCTTTCCGAGGGCTGCCCAAAGCCTGTCTCTTCCCTGCTGTGTCAGCCGTGTACGGGAACACCGAAGTGACAATGGTGTATTTGGGGAAACCGCTGGATGGCTAAAATCACCTTAGGGTGCCACTGTGGTGGCAGAAGTGTGCCAATGGACTGGTTGTTGGCACAGAGAGTACTCCTAACATTCCATTATGGAAGTGCAACCAACGTCGTGTGGAGAATTGCAGTTGGGCGTAATGGGAGCCTGATTCGGGGTTAAGGCAGGGAGACTCCATACATTGGCCACAGTGTGGACAAATGACCTCAGCTGTCTGGGCTATTTTAACTTATACACAGTCTGAAATGACTTTTTACTGTATTTTATGAAGTGACATTGCTTAAAACCCCTAGAGGAAATTTTATGTCAATTCAAATGAGGCCAAATTAAATATAAATTGTGGCAAATATATCAAATATATAATGAGGAATGCATAATAATGAACATGCTTAATAATATTGACCATTTAGCAAGTAGAATATATGTGATTATGTAAACCTCATGTCTATAGCACAAATGAAACTGAAATGGGAAGCGTGAAACAGATGCGTTGAAGCCAAAACAATGTAATTGTGCACATATTACCAAATTCCACAAGGCTACATGTGGCCACTTGGGACAACCCCCAGAGTCTGGGCTCCTTCTTTAGGGGAGCCAGTCATACGCATGCAGTTGACTTTAACTCCCTTTTCCTGTGCACACATGAAGTGTAAAGAACTGGAGAAGCTACCTTCTATATAATGTGACTGACCATTTATTGTCTCGTGGTCTAGTAGAATTTCATGAAGCGTGTTTGTTAGGTTTTATCCGTGGCATCAGTGAGATCACATTGCCTTCAAATAAAGTATAAGTGGGTAGTGGCCTATGAGATGTCAGTTGATTATGTACTTTTCTTTGGTTATGGGAACAAAAATACCCTGATTTGTTATAATGATGTATGAAGTTAGCTTGGTTCTTATGACTGAATTATGAATGAGTTAATGAAACCCATGGAGTCCTGAAACTTCCACGAAAAAATTTATAAGAAATTGGCTCTATCCTGTACTTCTCATTGAGCACAGTAACTCATAAATGATTGGCAAATACTACCAAAATGTAATTCCCCCAGGAGATGACTGTTTGCTAAATACAAATGGGAAGGACAGAATGGTACCCCTATTAGTCATGACAAATTGTATCCAAGCAAAATCAAATGCAGGTTTGTGATGTTTAAATATCTATCTGTCATATGTCTTTAGTGTGGACAGGGAGGGTTATAAGGTTATCATTACAGCATATCTGTGCTTTAAAGTATCTATTTAAATGCGGCTTCATAAACCTGAAAATGGGTGGAGCTGTGTTGGTATCAGTGACTTGCTGATTTGAACAAAACAGCCAGCAGCCATACCACCCTGTAACTTAGCCCTGCCTGATGTCTGAAGCCACGCAGAGCTGGCCTAGGTTATTACTTGGAGAGGAGATTACCTGGGAAAACAAACTTGCTGCAGGAAGTGGTGAGGATGAGCCATTAGGCGGGAATCTTCCATCTGGATCAAGCCCAAAAAAATTAATATGCTCGATGAGATGCTGTCTCATAAAGATGTTAAACCAAGGTCCTGACTCACTGTGGTCATTAAAGATAGAATGGCATTTATAACAAACAGGTTTCCTGATGTCCAGGATTTCCAACCTGGCTCTTTCAGTCTGGTGATCTAATCGTCCTGCCAGTTTTTCTCAATAACCCAGGTGGGTGCTATACATTAGTAGTGATTGAAATTAGTTTCTCCACTTCACTGTAAAGTGGTTTGTGATCCTGAGATGAAAGACGTGGTATACATTGATTCTATTAGTATGTTTTTTTAGTGAGAAGCAAGATATTTTTTTATTGGTTTATATGACTCAATACTTGGCAGTATATGGTAGGTCAACCATTATGGTGTTCATGAAGCCTCACACCATCACTACCACATCTTTCCATGGAAGAGCACTGCAATTTATTGCAAAGAGCAGTTCACAATGTTACCACAAGGGAGTGATGTTGGTTTTGTTTTAGATTAATAACCCTTTGGCCTGGCCTGGAAGACTGGCCTTCTGAATGTACTGTTCCTTGGAGTTTTCTTCATTGAGATGTAGTCATTTGTTCACCAGAATTTGTTTAATGGAAATATAAGGCTCAGGTGGTATCTTGCAGGTTCTGTTTAGCCCTTATTTATGACTAAATCAAATTTTTCCAGCCACCTTGTCCAAATCCATGTTTCAGTCCTGGATTACAGCCAACAAGGGCTATTGTCAAATACACTGACTTGTATGTGCCAGTGGTATTCATAGGCTGAAGGTTTGGTTCCTAATTTACCGGTGATGATTTACAACACACAATGCTATGCAACCACAACGTTAATCAGGGTTTTGGAGAGATTTTCAATAGATGTTTTGGACATTGTTTCAGGGTTTTCAGGTATTTTACTTCCTTCTGTGCAGATTTGTGGAAAAAGTTATAAATGTTACAATTTGATTATACTGTGAAAGAATTAGCCCAAGAATGATCAAATCCGAGGAGCGGCAGGAGAGTTGCATCTGAAAGCACTGGATTGTAGTGAATGCCCCCATCTTGGCGCCTGTATGCACTGCCAGTGTGTGGGGTTTCCTCTGGCAGCTGGAGAACCACATTAAAGCCTCACACAGGACTAAGTGGCATTACACCCCTACCACACTCATACATTAGGTGCCCCGTCTTTTGTCCTCTTTAATCTGCCAGAGGGGTCTCTAAACCAGGTACCCTCGGTGATACACAACCTTCTAACTCTCCTGTTCTTCATAGAACATAAGAACATAAGAATACATAATGAATACATAATTCGGCCCATCTAGGCTCGTCATGTCCTAATCTAAAGAGTATCTAGTGCTATATCTAGCCTGGACTTGAATAGCCCAAGTGTTTCTGCGTCTACTACTCGACCTGGCAAGCTGTTCCAGGCATTGACAACTCTCTGTGTAAAGAAAAACTTCCTAATATCTGCAGAATTTGCTTTTAACTAATTTCCACCTGTGGCCTCTTGTTCTGCTGACCCCACTTATCTTTAAAAATCTTTGGTATTTCACTTTGTTAATCCCTTTTAGGAATTTAAAAACCTAAATCAAATCCCCCCTAAGTCTCCGTTTGCTAAGCTTAAATAGATTGAGTGCCTTAAGTCTACCATCATAACTTTTACCTTTCATACCAGGTATCAGTTTAGTTGCCCTTCTTTGGACTTTTTCAAGAGTTTCTATATCTTTCTTGTAGTGCGGTGCCCAGAACTGCACACAGTATTCTAAGTGAGGTCTGACAAAGGCATTATATAACATTACTATAACTTCCTTTGATTTATACTCAATACTTTTTGCTATGTATCCCAGCATCCTGTTGGCTTTTTTCACTGCTGTAGCACACTGCTTTGATGCAGATAGGCTTTGATCAACTACAATTCCTAAGTCTTTTTCAAATTGAACACCTACTAACTTTTCTCCTCCCATAAAATACTTCTGTCTAATGTTTTTATTTCCCACAGGCATAACTTTACATTTAGCAATATTGAATGTCATCTGCCATGTATCTGCCCATTTTTGGATTTTGTTTAAATCATCTTGGATTACTTTAGTCGATTCCAAACTGTTTGCCAAACCCCCAAGTTTAGTATCATCTGCAAATGTAACTATTTTGCTACTAATGTCCATATCAAGATCATTTACAGTATGTAAATAAGGAAGAGCAGAGGTCCCAGCACCGATCCCTGCGGGACACCACTGCCCACAGCACCACACCCACAGTCAGATACGGCCCCACCTACTGTTACTCTTTGTATTCGCCCTTGCAGCCAATTTTGAATCCACTCTGAAACTACTCCTGCAATTCCTACTGAATTAATTTTAGCCTTGAATTAATGAGCCTCTCATGTGGTACCTTGTCAAATGCTTTCTGAAAGTCCAAATATATAATATCATAAGCCTGGTTCAGGTCAACACACTTTGTAGCCTCTTTGAAAAAGTCCAGGAGCTTTGTTAGGCATGACCTGCCTTTGAGAAAACCATGTTGGCTGTCCCTTAAAATACTATTATGATTCAAGAATGATTCCAACTTATCCCTAATAATACATTCCAGCATTTTACATGCGATGCAAGTTAAACTGACAGGCCTATAGTTCCCTGGGTCAGTACGGTCCTCCTTATATATTGGAATTATACTACCCTGCTTCCAGTCATCTGGTATTTCTCCAGTGATTATGGATTGAATTAAAATATCTGTCAATGGTTTATATATAATTTCCCCAAGTTCTTTGAGTACTCTGGGATATACTGTATGCCATCCGGGCCTGCTGCCTTATTTGTCTTAAGTTTTGTAGTTTTTGTAGTACTTCTACGTCCCTTATCTCTACGTCCTCCAAAACATTCTGTACCTTGTCTGTACATTTAGGCATATTTATAACCTCTTCTCTAGTAAAGCTCTCAACAAAGTAACTGTTTAGTGTGTTAGCAATATCCTTATTATTATAAACCAAAGTTCCTTCCGTATTCTTAATGCACTTAACCTCCTCCTTAACTTTCCTTTTTCTACTACAATATTGAAAAAACCTCTTAGGATTACTTTTTGCATCTTGGGAGATTTTAATTTCAAATCGCCTTTTAGCTGATCTTATTTCCTTTTTAGCCTTAGCCCGTATATTACAATAATCAAACTTGTTTCTCTCTGAGTAATCCTTTTTATATAGTCTGTACAGTTGCTTCTTTTGCCTCAAAATCTCCTGTAAAGATTTAGTCATCCACTGCAGAGACAGTTTTTTCATCTTATCTTTCCTTACTTTTGGGATGAATTTACACTGTACATCTATAATAACCCTTTTAAATATTATCCATTTTTCATTCACAGTTCTGCAATCTAGTCCAGTCCCTAGTTTAAATATTCCTATAGCTGGTCTGAATGGCATGATCTTTGTGTGGATGAGGTATATATATATAAAAAATACTCATCAAACCATTCATTGACCACTTATGCCCTGTGGATGGAAGCATTGCCATCCATGAAGAGACCACTCCTACCAGGATATAAATACTTCACCATAGCATGAAGGTGATCACTTAGGATGACTTTGTATTTACTGCCGTTTACCTTGCCCATTAAGGGCTTGAGTGGATCAAAACAATCCTAGTAAAATGCACCCCACACCATTAAAGAGTCACCAGAGTAAAGTATGCCTCATCTGAAACATCAGCAAGTTGAGCAGTCACTGAACCTCCTGCCAAACGTGCTCCAACAATCGCCCCTCTTTCAGTCACTGAGATCTCTTCTTCTAGGCCATGGTAGCCAAAATACTAGACAACTGGGCCTGCACAGCATTTTTATATCCGACCCTACAAATGATGGGATGTTGATTGCTTAATTAACTCAGGAACCATATCTGTATGAAAGGACCTGCTTTGTATCCCTCATTTACTCAAGTGTTTCCTTTATTTTGGCAATGACCTGTAGTTGAACCTTTTATCCTCGGTGGCCTAAATTCACCATGCAAAATACCACCAGTGCCCTTACCATCACACCTTGTGAAAACTCCTAATGACTCAGCAACACACTTATAAAACAAGAAAATGAAACTGCTTATGAACAAAAGAGCAATCCCTTCATGAGACAAAATGTTAAGGTTGCATGTTGACCAAGTAGTTCTAAAAAAATACCTAACACCATCACTTTCTGTAAAAAGTTCATCAAACTGCATTGTAAACAAGAGGCTAGGACTTTTTAGTGGGGAAGGAAATGCAGTATTTCAGGTCATAGATAGTCATAGTCATACGCCAGTCATAGATTACTCTCTGAGCATATGACAGTGGATAATGAAATGTGTGTCTGGGCAGTGTAGGCCAGAGGGCTTCGGGCAGTCACTGGGCCCAAGCTGTTTGTTGTGCTCACTGCTCAAGTGGCAGAAGTGGCTGTGGGGCCAAAGTCAGTCACAGGAGCACAGGAAGTCAACATTAACAGCACGCCTCTCCTCCTGACAGCTTCTCTCTTGCTTCCTTTATCTTATTTCCAAATGTGAATAAACAACACACTACAAAATGTTATATCACCTGCTGAAAAGTGCATTGGGGCAGATGGCAGAACATTATCTTTTTCTACATAGATGGATGACTGTTTGTTGACATTCATAGATTGAATGCCTTTAAAATCTTCATGCATTCAATATAGGTCAATAAAGTTTTTTTTAAAGTTCAGTACTCAGTGTATGTCAGAATAGAGTGGTATTTTGCATCAGAGTGCAAAAGTGCAATGTAAAGCAGTTATGATGGCGACACAAGAACGTTACATTTTGTGCTGTAACTGAATAAGATGGCTGTGAGAATAGGAATTGGGAGCACAGCATAAGTGTATTGCTCTTTCCACAGAGAGTGTGTTTTCCATCGCGTTATTAAGTGTACTGTGTGTGAAAGTGCTGTTGGTCGCTAAGCAGGTACTATTTATTGCTTGGCGTCAAAGTAGAAAGGAGCAGCAACCTCTAGCAGAAGTGTGAAGAGCACATCACGGCAGGAAGGGTGTTAGCCTTCAGTGGTTTCCTCTGTAATAGTATCTGTTCATCAAAACCAGCAGGAGAGGGTGGATGTGTACCAGGCAGGCTTTTGTGGTCGCAGTTGCGCTTCAGTCTACAGGTTGACATGCCCGTTCCCTCTTGAGTGGCAAAGCATTTTCGAGAGAATGTTTTACGATGCCAGGATAGTGGAGCCAATTCTTTTTTATGGTAAACTAAACTGAAAAGGAAACAAACAAAATATCAATTCTCATGAAGTTGATTTCGCAAATCTTTTTGGAAAGTTAACTTCTGCCATATACCAGGTCCCAGGAGATATTTGGGGTATTTAGAAAATACTTTTTCTAAAGATTAATATTTTCTCCATGAACCTCCCTTGATCAGATTAGGCTGTGGCTGCTGAGGACGTTTTTATGACCTCGCTTTTAGAGCCGATATGATCTTGGCAGTTCATGTGACTTGGTTTCCGCTGCCTGCTGGCTTCCGCAAATACTAGATTAATCCTTGTATGAGGTAGCTACGATTCCCTGCACATTTTCGAGCAAGCACCCCTGCCTCGGCGGTCTGTGGGGAGGCACCGCTGCAATCCTGGGATATGGTCGTAGGTCTAACCGTAAGCAGGTTGGAGGATCCTTGCTAACTCGTAAGTGGTAAGTGCATTTTTTTCACAGTTGTATGTAATAGTATCATGGGTTTGCAAGAGGGGTTTGATTAGTCATGCAGGAAGCTTGTTGTTTAACTTGCATTAATAAATGCAACACCCTGCGATATGCAGAATCCACAGACAGTGGCGAGGTATGTTACTGGACAGGACAGAACGTAAAATTAATGTAATTTTATTTGCATTGATGAGCAACATATTTGTGGTACGACATGTTTTATGATTAGCGTAAGTGCCGTTGGTTTCAGCATATATTGTTTCAAATGTTTTAATGTGTGATCTTGTCCAAAAAATTCACAAAAATGATGTAACCCACTAAATAGGTTTGCGCATTTTTTAGATTAAAGAATAACTAGACATATTTTAATAATTTATATGGAATTGTATCACAGTATGGGTATGTGAATGCATGTCAAAACTAAAATGGGGGTTGTTATGGCCCAAAGCAGACTCCAGCACACCAGCAGGGTGATTGGCACTGATATAGTTGATGGAACTGCACAGAGGTACAAATGTATGCATTTCACACTACTAGCCATTGTGCTTACATGAAAGCAAATTGTTACTTATGTTACTGGTCCTGCAATAACTTAAAGTCCAGGGGTCTACACTTGAACCTCACAGTGAAATCAAATTGTCTTGAATGCTGGTGATGCAATGCGGACAAGCTATACCGTAGCTACTACATCTACGATTACCATTAGAACCACAGCCTTATTCTGCCACTGACCCAGTTGCCACTGGTGATTAATGAAGGGGGTACCCAGACAACTGCTACTGCTTGCTTTTCCTTCATCATTCCTTAATTTCTTCATCATGGTCTCTAGATATATTTCACATTTTATTCCTGGGTACCCTTTCCCTCAACCTACTGAGTTTAGATAATTCAATATCCATCAGCAATTAACTGTAAAATTGACTCCTGGCTAACTGAAATAGTCAGGCATGTTGGATATTGGTGGATTTGAATGGTGTCAGTCACTATTGTTTGCTATGCTGCAATCCACCGACTACTGCTAATCTATCAGCAGCCAACATTGGTCCAGTAGTGCCACATTGCATTTACTAAAAGTATCTCATTAGCCAAGTGCCAATGTTGACATCCAAATCAATTTTCCCCAACAGATGTAGTGTAATGGTTAGGGAGCTGGGCTTGTAACTCAGAGGTTGCAGGTTCAATTCCCAGGTGGGGCACTGCTGTTGTACCCATTAGCAAGGTACTTTTTTAAAACATATTTTTATTGGTTTTATACAGTATACAAAACACAAGCTTGGGAACAAAACAAGTGTGTAACAGCTGCACAATGCCACAATAATTAAATCCTTCCCCCCTTAAAATAGTTGGCACTACAAAAGAAGAAGAAAAAAATATTAATAATTTGAATAATAATAAATTAAATACAGTACAGTAAAGCATTAAATAGCCCACTATACATTGTTGCATTGAATATTTAATGATACAATCCTAGCAGCTTAGGATTCTAATGCTTCATCAATGTTATCATTTCTTACAAAATCCCAAAACATCTCCCAAATGTTATAGAATTCAGATGATTTACCTTTCACTGAGTAAGTGAGTTTCTCAAGGGCCAAGTTACCTGATAGTTCTGAGCAAGCCACTGAGCAAGAGAGGGGGGACTAGTATTCTTCCAATATAGAGCAATCAAGCGTCTAGCTTGCAGTAAGCAGAGGTCAACCATTTTTTGCTCTGTTTTAGACAAAGAGAGGTTAGATGGATAAAGGCCCAAAATGCACAATTTAGGATTCAATGTTATTGGAGTAGATGTGAGCCGTGAGATATACTGTACTATTGAGTTCCAAAACGTTTTAATTTCAACACATTCCCACATGCAATGGTGTAAAGCAGCGGTCCCCAACCTTTTTTGCACCACGGACCAGTTTCATGCAAGACCATTTTTCCACGGACCGGGGGGATCAATAAAGTGCATATTATATAATTTAATTATTACATTTATAATGTAAATGTGACTCAACTCAACTTCTTTTAAATGCAGCTTTCTTTTTTTGGCAGTCTTGGAGTCTTCTGCTGTCTCATCATTGGGTCTTTCCCCCTTTTCAAGAAGCTCTCCTGCAATGTTAGTTTTTACTCATTTTTGCTAGGGTTAGCTTGTGGGCTTAATTTATTGGTGCACGGAAAAAAACTGCGACTGAGAAAAGTGCGGAAAAGAGGCACAGACGGAAGTGGTCATTTTTCAAAATAAAACACCCTGCAGACTGCGATAGTCAATAAAAGGGAAATAAAATTAAAATTAAAACGTTTTTATTCTTTCTGTGCGGCCCGGTACCAAATGATCCACGGACCGGTGGTTGGGGACCCCTGGTGTAAAGTACCTAAGTGAGTATTACACTTATAGCACTGGTCTGGGATATTAGGATCAAATTTGTTCAACTTTTCCAGAGAAATATAAGTTCTCATTATCCAGTTATATTGTGTTAATCGAAGTCTAGTATTCATCGTTTGTGTTTGAGCTTTTGAGCAAATAGTACTCCATTCATCCTCTCGGATGTCCTCTTGTAAATCCCCTGTCCACGCCTGTCTCTGCCTTTCAGTGTTGTCCTTATGGTTTTCCACCAACATATTGTACAATTGTGTAATTAAACCTCTCCCTTCACAATTCTTCATTGTAAATGTTTCTAGTATGGACATTTGGGGCAATATTACAGAATTCTTTAGGTGTGTCAGAATAAAGCTTCTAATCTGTAAATATTTTAAAAAAATGTTGCTGGGGTAAGTCATATTTATGCTTGAGCTCATCAAATGACATGAGAGTTTTATTATTGTAAATATCACGTAATCTTACAATACCTTTTGTTGACCAAGTTTTAAAGCCCATGTCATTCTTAGCTGGTTTGAAATATTCATTCCCCCAGATTGGTGAGAGGCAAGACAACATAGGAGAGTCACCTACATATTTCTGTACTTCATGCCAGACTTTAACTGCATTTCTCACAAAAGGGTTATCTGTAGTTCTTTTTAATTTCTTAGGGGGAGCTGAATATAAGAAACTATCCAGGGCTAGACCTTTTGAGGCTAAAAGTTCAATTCGTAACCAGGGCAATGTTGATTCTTTAGAAAACCAAAACATTGAGGATCTTAATTGAGCAGCCCAGTAATACCAGTGTAGATTTGGTAGCTGTAACCCCCCTCTATCATAAGGTAGATACAAAAGTGAAAGTCTCAGTCTTGGCTTCCTGTTATTCCAAATGAAATTTGATAGAATCTTTCTAACCTTTGGGAAAAAGGAATGTGGTGGATCTAGGGGAATGGATTGAAAAAGATATAAAAATGTAGGTAAGATATTCATTTTAATTATATTTATTCTTCCAATAATGGATAAAGGCAATGTTGCCCATCTTTCCAGATCTTCTGTGGTTTTAGTCACCATAGGTTCGTAATTAGTCGAGCTAAGGCTATTTATTTCCGATGTTATTCTAATGCCCAAGTATTCAAAACCTTCCGCGGCGTTTCGGAATGGGTGTTGCATCACTGGATTTCTCCTCTCCTGTTCATTCAGAAATAGAATAGATGATTTAGTTTTATTTACTTTAAAGCCAGAGAATCCACCAAAATTGGTAATCAGCTCCAAGAGGGAAGGTATTGATTTTTCAAGCTCTGTAAGGAAAAAAATATTATCATCTGCATATAGTGCAATGCGATGTTCTAACTCCCCTGTTTTAATACCTGTAATAGCAGAGTGAGCTCTGGTCGCTATTGCAAGAGGTTCTATGGCAATTACAAAAAGTAAAGGCAAGATTGGCGAACCTTGCCTAGTTCCTCGTGTAAGTTTAAAGGGCTGAGATATTAGATTATTCGTGCAGACCTCTGCTGAGGAATCAGCAAACAAGATTTCCATCCACCTACAAAAGTAATTACCAAACCCAAAACATTTAAGCACCTCCATTAAGTAGAGCCACTCAACTCTGTCAAATGCCTTCTCTGCATCAATTGACAGGATTGCTGTGTCTGGAGTTCTTTCACGTATGTGGATTAGATTGAATACCCTCCTAATATTATGGAACCCATGGCGATTTTTAACAAAACCATTTTGATCCTCATGGATTACAGTAGGCAAAACATTCTCCAATCTCATTGCTAAAGCCTTTGCGATGATTTTAGCATCAGTGTTCATCAGCGAAATTGGTCTATGGGAACCGCATTCAGTTGGTGATTTATCTGGCTTCAGAATAAGTGTTATTAGGGCACTCCGCAGTGAAGGGGGGAGAAGACCCTCATTAAATGATTCCACATACATATCCAACAGAGGACTTATTAGTTTTCCTTTAAAATTTTTATAGATATCTATTGGAAGTCCATCTGGACCGGATGTTTTACCCCCCTTCATGTTTATAATAGCATCGGAAATGTCCTGTATTTCCAATTCCTTATCTAGCTCACACTTTACTTGTTCAGAGATATGAGGGATGACTAGGTTGTCTAGAAAATTATTCTGGGTTGATGTGTCCTCTGGGTAATCCGACTAATATAGGGCCTTATAATATGAAAAAAAAGTCTGATTAATTTCTATTGGGTCTGTAGTTATTTCCCCTTGTTCATTCCTAATTGAATTGATTGCTCTTTCTGAATTAAGTTTTTTAATTCTCCAAGCCAGTAGTTTACCTGATTTTCACCCTGGTCATAGAATTTTTGTTTCAGTCTTATTAAACTGTCCTCAGCTTTTGAAGTGGAGAGTTCCTCATACTCCGCTTTAAGAGCAAATAATTCCTGGCATAGCAGCATTGAGTTATCTGAGCTAACCTTTTGCTCCAGTTCTCTAATTTCCAAGTCTAATGAGTTCATTTTCTGTTTCAATTTATTAGTTCTGAAACTAGTGAAACTAATTATTTGTCCTCTTATATATGCTTTGAAAGCTTCCCATCTAATCGAGGCTGAGGTCTGAGTAGTATTAATCGGAAAAAAAATATCTATTTGCTCACCCAGGAAAGCAATGAAGTCGGAATTCCCTAGCCATTTAGGATGTAAGCGCCACCTAATGGACCCTCTATTTAACTGCCCATCATTGTATATTAGTGATGCTGGGGAATGGTCTGACAAAACGATGCTATCATATAGACATTTAGTTATATTGGAAAGTAGAGACATGGAAATTAAGAAATAATCAATACGGGAGTAGGATTTAAAAGATGCTGAATAACATGAATATTCTTTATTTGGATTTTGTATCCTCCATGGATCACATAGATTTAATTATTTGATATATTGTTGTATTTTCTTTCTACTTTTGGAATGCGAATTATCTGTGCCTGAAGAGCGATCAAGTACTGGATCAAGAGTGCAGTTAAAATCTCCAGCCATCATTACCTTTCCTGGGAGGGAGGATATTAGTAAGAATAGTTTCTCAAAGAATACTGGATTGTCATCATTTGGACCATATATATGAATTAGATTAATGTTCTCTTTTAGAAGTGTTCCCTGTATCACCAGGTATCTGCCCGCTGTGTCCTTTATAATGTTATTTACTTGGAATGGAACAGATTTGGGCGGCACGGTGGTGCAGTGGATAGCGCTGTCGCCTCACAGCAAGAAGGTCTCGGGTTCGAATCCAGGCCGGGGGCCTTTCTGTGTGGAGTTTGCATGTTCTCCCGTGTCCGCGTGGGTTTCCTCTCGGGTACTCGGTTTCCTCCCACAGTCCAAAGACATGCACGTTAGGCTAATTGGAGAGTCTAAATTGCCCATAGGTATGAGTGTGAGTGAATGGTGTGTGTGCCCTGCGATGGATTGGCGACCTGTCCAGGGTGTATTCCTGCCTCTCGCCCGGAACGCATGCTGGGATAGGCTCCAGCCCCCCCCCGCGACCCTGACCAGGAATAAGCGGCTTAGACAATGGATGGAATGGATGGATGGAACAGATTTGTGAATCAGAATTATAACCCCCCTAGAGTGAGAGGAGAAACAGGATGCCAGTACTTGCCCTGGCCATCGTCTCCATACCTTCAGTAGTTCTTCTTTAAGTAGGTGACTTTCTTGTATAAACACAATAGATGAGTCAAGCTGTTTTAGCCTAGTCATCACCTTACTCATTTTAGTAGTCGTAACCATCCCCCTTACATTCCATGAGACTAATTTTAAATTCTTATTTGAATTGATCATAATCTAGGCGTAGATCCAAATATAAATCATAATATCCCTTTTTGACTTATACATTAAAGTGCTGCTTCATTGTATCTTTTAAGTTTAGAGTGTGCCATTCTAAGGATTCGAATTGAGACATACATAAACAAACATATAAAAATAAGTAATGCCAACAAAACACCCCTTTTATCTGTCACCCCGAACAAGACCGTTAGTCTCCCACCCCCCTCCCCTCCTCCCCCCACCGCTGAGTATCGGTAAATGCCAAAACTGATCCAGTGCAAGAAAGGGAGCAGTTATACTAAACTAACTTTATTGTATTAACACTACAAGATCAACAGAAAACCCTTCAAAAAAATAAATAAGGTATTTGTGTCTCCTGACACATTTCAGTCATTTTAGCTAACAAGAGAAAACAGAAAAAGAGGGAGCATACAGAGTCCGTATTTAACCTGAATTGCTTCAGTAAAATATCCAGCTGTATAAATGAATTGTATGTAAATAAATCTAAACTGCGTAAGTCACTCTGGATAAGTCTGTCTTTAGGCATTAAGATGTCTGCTAAATGCCTAAAATGTAAATGTAGATGTTTTTGCATCTGGAGCTAACTGTAGTTTACCAATGGCAGAGCCAAATAGGCCATATTTCATCTTCCAGCATTGACACACAGTTGGCTACACATAATATGACCAAACATGATATTTCAGCAGCCTACGGTAGCCAGAGATTGGTACATTACAATAGCCCAACAATAAACCAAATGTTGTTTACCAAAGAGAAAACCACACTAAGGGTCATCTTGGATTATTTTTGTTGGGTCATTTTGTAGTTCCGCTCCTCTTTATGTCTCCTTTTTATGAGTGAGTTCTCTCTGGGCAATTTGGTTTCCTCTAACAGTCCAAACACATGCATTCATTCATTCATTATCTAACCCACTTATTCCTGGTCAGGGTCGTGGGGGGGCTGGAGCGTATCCCAGCATGCATTGGGCGAGAGGCAGGAATACACCCTGGACAGTTCGCCAATCCATCGCAGCAAACACATGCAGCCGAGGTAAATTGCCATCTGTAACCTGAAACCCAATGTGTGTCCTGTGCATGATGTGGTCCCATGAGGTGGATTTAAAAAAAAAGTAATGGATCTTTCTTTGCTCTGCAGGTTTGAGTTTAATTTTACTACAGAAAGCCATTTCTTGTTTTAGCTTCCTTGTGCGTACTCAAAACGACATCAATTGATTTAAGCCACTTTGGATTGATTGCATATCCTGACATAACATGATATCTTAATGGGAACTTGACAACTCTTTCCCACAACTGAGGAGGAGCATCATGATCTGTGTACTCAGGAAAGTGGGGCCATGCTTAGCATATGTGTGCTGTTTAACACATTATTATGCTCATTGTGTGTGTACATTGTTCTCTGATCAAAGTAATTTAATCGCAAATAATTTGATCATAATTCACCAGTTAGTTCACTTTCTGATGGGATTCTGTGCCATCCCCTTCTTAATAATACTCACATGGAAGATGTGAAGCAATAAATAGTTATTGATTGAGGTGTCTTCATTGAATATCAAATTTAAATGATTAGAGACCTTTTCCAAGTACATTTTAGCAGACGCTCTTATCCAGAGCGACTTACACAGTTTACATTTCTTTACATACATTCCATTTATATAGCTGGACATTTTACTGAAGCAATTCAGGTTAAGTACCTTGCTCAAGGGTACAATGGCAGTGCTCCACCTCGGAATTGAACCAGCAACTTCTGAGTTACAAGTCCAGTTCCCTAACCATTCTACTACACTGCCACAAGCCTGTGTGAATGATATTTTTGTCACCCTGTGGGGCACCAAGAAAAAGGTCTAATATCACTGTTCCAGGATTCATAGGAGCAAAATAAATAGATTGATAAATTGTAAAATGAGCACTCATATTCAGCTGATAAAATATCCATTGTTAGAGGGAATAGTTTGGTATATGAAATTAAATTATATTATATACAGTTTTATATAATTTACTATTAAGTATGTCACTGAAGACAATTCATTAAAAATGTAATAAAAGTTATTTTTTAATTTATTTATTTATCTACATATGTGACAACGGTGTAGCATAACTAACTATTCAAGTAAGTACAAACAAAATGCATTCAAAAACTGCTACACATTTTCAAGAATTGCAATTGAAATGATTGAATGTAATGTAAAATTACCATGCCAACCAAAAAGTAAAGTAAATCTATTAGTGTGGTTGAGGGAAAATATAGACATTTATAAAGTTTCAGTTAGATGAAGATGATATTCATGTATGGTGATGGAACAGGGACAACATTCAATACTTGATGATTGAATTAATTTGTTCCCTTTAAATTAAATATTTGAAATTATCAAGAGATGACAAGTGGGGTTGCCCATCATGTATTTAACACTTCATAATAGCAATTGGAATTTAGCCATAACATATTTGAGAAAATAGAAATATGAATGATATTAATGTATAGTCTTCCCCTAGAAGAGACATATTATTTTCAGAATTAGGTAGCCCTTTAGAAATATACCCAATATATACATTTATAAGTCTACCTTTTAAATGGACTGAGTTGATTTCCAAATTCCTAGAAATTGATCAAATATTCCTGACACAATTTCTAAATCATATTAAATTAATAGCATACGTATGTCACTTTGTACTCCTGTCACTATTGGAAAAATGATCTCAAAGTTGATCTAGTTGATCCACCATACAGTATCTACATTTCTTACAACCCCAGGGAAGGTTTTTGTAAAATGGCATGACCAGAAGATTGCTCACTTGATTTGAAATCTACATTTTAACAGAGGAGTGTGCTTGTTGAAACCTATAGGTTAAAAACAGAGGCATGTAGAACAAACAACTTTAGTGACAAAATTCATGAACGATCATCTTCGGTGTTTTTGGCCCTTAAAATAAGAATTCTATGTTTCTTAAAATGCATGACATTCTGATTGCTTAAATGAATTAGAGTAGACCTTCACAGGTCTATACTATATAATTATTAGAATTATTATAGAATGTTGTAGAATAAAATTGGAAATATATGTAACTCAAGCTGCCATTTTTATAGACTCACATATTTTGAAGTTCACACTTCAACAGTATACTTCATATTTAATATTCATATTTCAACTAGACTAAAGGTGTGTGTGTGTGTGTGTGTGTGTGTGTATATATATATATATAATGTATAAAATATATTTAATTATCTTATCAATAGTTGACTATTATAAACATCCACCCTTAACAAAAATGTACATTTTGAATTATTAGTAATATCATGAATACCATGATACATTGTATTATAACTATATCTCCAAATCCAAGTTACACCCTAGTTTCACAAAATATATTAGAATGTCACTGATCCAAGCATTAAGAATCACATTGCCTTCATGTTCAAATAGCAACTGGATGTGTACGACTATATACGTTTTTAAAAAGTAAAAAATCTAAAATATTTGAATGATTTAATCATTTTGATTAGTGAACCTGAGAAATGAATATGAAGTAGAGTCCTTGCTGATAGGATTATGTATCAACACAAATTATGGTTTTACTTTTGTTTTAAATATTATGGTTTTACTTTTGTTTTAAATAAATATACATTTTTATTATAGCCTCAACACACATTATGAATTTATGTTTTATCACAAACAAATATGGCCAATATTTAAACAAAGTCTTGGAGAGAAAATTTGATAACCAAAATGTAAAATGTTATTTAGTGTTTAAATTTACATTGTAAGGCGTATGACAGCACATGTACCAAGAACACCACACGTGAAGTGTTAAAGTGTTTGGAGAGAGCACAATTTATAATGCTGTTTTTATTGCAAAAATATATTTATATATTATATTATATATATTATTCACCGTTGACTTGTGTTTTAAGACTTATTAAACGAGAGGAAATTAGGAAAGAAAAATCTTTGGCAGAGACACCGCAGGGAGAATACGCATTGAAAACAGGGAGGTGTCCTGAGAAACATGGTAGACGTTCGCTTCCAGTGTCGATCATTCTCTGTGAAATGTCATTTTGTACAGCTGTGGTAGAACGTAGAAGGAGCTCTTGTAGTATAATTGTTCTGTACATCCCACATAGCTTTCTCTCTCTCTCTCCCTCTCTCTGTGTTCCACTACCTTGTCAGTGGGTTGTGTTCTCACCCCTTTCCCCTGTGATTGGTTAGTGATGATGCTAAGATGCCCCTCGCCGGCTTCATCCCCTTCCTGCTGTGCTTCACCCTGGGGCTGATGTGGAGCCTCCTGACACCGGCATCCTGTCACCCACAGCAGGCACTGTGCAGACTGGTATGTGTGAGATCGCCTTCCCGAAGGGCTTAAGCACTGTGCATTTCAATGGGAAATTCAATCATATCAAATGATTCAGCAGGTAAACACAAAAGTGAAGATAATCTAATGATTTACATGCTAAAAGAGATCCAATTGAATTCCTATTTCTTCATATGAAGAATCTTCATATGAATCCAGGCAGGTTTTGGTAGGATAAATACTGAGTTAAAATGAGTTCAGCACACTTCATGTTAGGTTGTCAGTAGATTTAATCATTTTAAATTAATCATTTTGGCAACGACAATGATTAGACTGTAGCTTACTGTTCAATAGCTCTAGCAATGACCTGTAGCTCTATTAATGTACTCTTGTAAGATGCTTTGGATAAAAGAATCTGCCAAATAACAAAATTGTGAAATTGTAATAAATGATTTGTCCAACTCACTGTTATGGGAACATCACACGATTGAAAATAAACCCTGAATTTTGCCATGCCTTGATATTTCACAAACCAGTGTCAAGTCATTGACTTGAACAGCAATGTCACTGTGCCTCTGTGCTATTGCATTGGCAATTGTATTGTGAACACATATTTACTGTATGCATAATGTATTTTACAATGGCTCTCTCCTTAGGCTTCAACGACTGCTCTTTGCAACAATTGCCAACTTTCGTCTTTGCCCAGAGACCTACCAGGCAACATTGCAGAGCTTCAGCTAAACAACAACCACATCAGAACTTTGCAGAGTAGATGTCTTTCTGGTTATCCTGCTCTCCGTATCCTAAAGTGTGCAAGCAACCTATTGGATACTATCGAGGCAGACGCGTTCCTCAACACAAGACATATAGAGAGCCTCAGTTTGGCTGATAATAAACTTTTTACTAGATACAGGCAGACGGGCCAGGCCTTGCATTCATTGACCCATCTGAGGACTTTGGATCTTTCGGAGAACGGGCTGACAGAGGACATGGCTTCTTTCATTCTGGAGAACATGACCTCATTGGAGTACCTGTCTCTCTCCAGGAACATCATGCTGAGACTGGACATGGACATCTTCCGCGACCTTCACCAGCTCAGGGAACTGAATCTGGAGAGGAACATGCTGTTTGAGATCGACTGGGCCTTTGACCACTTGCAAAAGCTCCAAAGGCTCAACATAGCTTTTAACTGCCTGCCCTGTCTTACGAACTTCCGACTTACTCAGCTGGTGGAGCTGAATGCCAGTTACAATGCCATTGAGTGGTTCATCTCCCACCAGGACATGGAGGAAACGTTCCACTTGGAGACTCTCGATCTCAGAGACAATAAACTATTATTCTTCCCTTTCCTGCCCACCTACAGCCGGATTCGTAATTTGCTGCTCTCCAACAACAGGCTGAGATTTTATGAGAACCTTACAGACAATGGCTCTCAAAATTGGACCACCACTGTTCAGTTTTTCAACATAAAGGGCAATGTCAGCAATGTGACGGCAAACTTGTGGGACGAGACTCTTCACGGGGGCATCTCCACCCTGGACCTGCTGGACCTGACTGGGAACCAGGTGAACTACCTCCCGCAGGATTTCCTCAATAAAATGCCATCTTTGTCAAGGCTGAAATTGGGAACGAACTGTTTAGAATCACTGGACCTATCTTCAGAGTTCCCAATGTCTTTGTATGAGCTGGATGTGAGCAACAACATGCTGACTGCTCTCCATGGTAACCAAAGCTCATTGCTTGAGCTGAGCAACTTAGCATATCTCAACCTAAGTCTCAATGACCTACAGTTACTCCCTCCCAGGTTGTTCTCTGCACTGCCTAAGCTTAGCACAGTGGATCTCAGTTATAACAGATTGGGTATCTGCTCCTTAGGGGAGGGTAACACAGGTCCTGAGTACTCTGCCTGTGCTGTTTGGAGAAACATGACTTCTTTGAGACAACTCTACCTGGCAGGGTGCAGCCTCAGACACCTGCCACCCGCTGCCTTTGAGAGGACATCCATAACACATCTGGACCTGTCAAACAACCCAGAACTCCTCATGAGACAAGACACATTGACAGGTTTGGGCAGAACATTGCAGCATTTAAGCCTGGGAAACACAAGTCTACACGACTTTGATTTTACCCCGTTCTGCAACTTAAAATATTTAAATGTTTCCAGAAATTACTTTCCCCGGCTGCCAGGTTCCCTCCTGAGCCTCAAGCTGAGGTTGCTTGACCTGAGGGACAACAGACTTACCACTATCCCGTCTCAGCACGCTAATGTGCTAGCACAAAGCGTTCAGACACTTTTCCTTGGAGGAAACCGTTTCAACTGCTGCCAGTTGGACTGGTATAGAATATTTGAGGAGACAAAGGCGGTAAATATCGAAGACCGGGCAGAAGTGACCTGTCAAAGCTTCACAAGTAGTACATACACAGTGGAAGTGGCAAGTGTGCAGGTGTGCGTGGGCAGCATTGTGGAGGCCAAATGGTTGCACATTGCACTCCTCCTGTTGGCCTTTCTCTCTGTGGTGGGCTCCTCTATAATTTTAATGTTAATGTATCCCAGACTGCTTCCTAAGGCTATAAAAAAGAAATGTTGGAGGCCCACGTCCTATTAACACTGAGTTACCCATCTTGGCTGTACGAGAGGTCAAATAAAGCCACTGATGTGATAGCATCAATGCACTTGTCGTTCTGTATTCTGGAGATTACTGTGCTCTACTGCTCATTTTAATTCAGCATAAATAAGTGTTCAAGCCTGTAGATGTGAGATGTATTGAATAATCATAGTCAGTTTTGTGTGAGGTATTAACTATGTAAAATAACATCTCTACCCCAATTTGGTATGAAGCTACTTTTTCACATACCGTTTGGGATCATTCAGAATCAGAATCATTCAGACCTCTTTAAATACAAATAAAGTGAAGGGATCTAATTAGGTTTCCCCAGGAAATACAATTTTAAACATAGACACACAATATATATATATCTATATGCACACTATACATATAAATAAATCAAGGGCACAATTTCTATACAGTATGTAGTTATGTTTATCTGGTGTGAGGGTGTGTTTCTCCTTCTGATTGAGCAGTGCATGTGGTTCACACCCTTCTGTTATGTGAAAGGTTGGTGAGCATGTGGCCAAATATGTGTATTGCGGCATATTACCGTTTGCGTGCGTGTGATCGTGTGTGCGTTTGCAGAAGTCTTGTGATTGCAAGCTGTTGCTAAAAGCAGAGGGGAAACATGAAATTTCCTGTTTTGCTGCTCAGCAGCAACTGCCCAGGGTTGTATCTCAGAAACACGGGTGTGAGGTTTTCCCTCAAGTCAAATTGACAAAGCACAGCTGCACCCTGATCAGAGTCGCATCTTCAAGAACGCCACACCACTAGCCTTTCAGTAGAAACTCTCACTACAGCGTTACAGTACTTGTTTTGATGTTCACATCAGGATGCACAAAAGCAGATAGTTCTCATAGTACAAAGTATGCACTTCCTGTCTTCCTGTCATTCAACGGCAGCAATAAAGTAGTGGATATCCAAACAATAAGCTACATGTATCCTGATGGTAAGCAATTCCTCCTGTGAACAACACAAAAAAAGTGAAGAATTTCCATGAATTCAGTCTGAGAAATGGGATGACACCAGAAAGCCCCAGTGGTACACCACATAAGGCAATACAATGTGCCCAACTTCAGTATCCACAGTGACTGATCTGAGGCTGCAGTGTCGAAGAGCTTTTCTAAGAAATCCCTTTCTGTGGAGGTTTGGGGGACAAGGGGGAGGGCAGGTGCCTGCTGTGTACTGCAGGTGAAGGGGCGTAGCACTGATAACCGGAACGTGCCTGCTGTTTTGCAGGGCGTGCCGACAGTCAGGCGTGCAGGCAAACCAGAGCGTAACCAGAATACCACTGTGGTAGTGCTCTGGGTCATGGTGGTTGGAACAGAGAGAGAGAGAGAGAGAGAAAGAGAGAGAAACTGGGGAGCTCTGAAAGGCCTCTGCCCTGAGCCACAACAGCCTCATCCAAAGTAGCACACTCATTTTAAATACAAACGGGAGCTGAAAAGAACATAATCCAAGTGCCGTTTGGGTGGATATATACCTTTAGTTTTCTTTAAGAGATGGGAGTCTCACACGCAAGCATATCTCACCGATGGTTGTCCTCAGAGGGTTGTTCTGTAGTCTTGTGACTAATCATTTCACATTAGATCTAATTGGAGCTTGAATTCTGATTTAAGGTTCAGAGGAATTTTGAAACTGCACCCAGGGAATGTGTTTAGATGGATGTACATACGTAACAGGAATACACCCAGTAGAAAGATTTGACAAAGTTCATTAAAATATGCTTGGCCCATGTGGTGTCTCGGTGGTGGCCAAAAAGGTGGAAACACCAATATGATATGACTATGGTATTCTTCTCTTGATGAAGCTGCCTGCTCATGCCCTAGATTTGTAGTAAGTTGTAGTAAATTGATTTAGAGTTGCTCGTCATATTTAGTCTTGCACCTTGAACGAATGCACAGACATCCCAATCAAGGATCATGTGCTTCCGACCACAGCTGCCCTTTGTTGGTGGTCTTTCCCTCACAGTTCCATGACGACATCACCTTAGACACTGTTCCTCACGAATCATCAGAAAGTTGAAAGTCTTCATCACTGAAGCAGCTGCCAAATGTGCCCCAACAATCACCCCACTTTAAGTCACTGAGGTCTCGTACTCTAGCCATGCTAGTCATAAATATAGGCAACCAGGCCTGCTCAGCATTTTTATGTCACCCACCCAATATACGTGCATCTGCTGAGCTAGTACAGCACATCTGGTGTGATTATAAAATACAAATAAAGTTGAGGACAGTAACTCCTCTGAAAAATGCTTATTTACAACCAAGCCAACGCGTTTCAGAGACCCCTTCCTCAGAGGAAAAGATGCATTGCTCACTTTTTCACCAAACCGCATCAGCTTGGTCGAAAAATCTATATTTTATATGGGGTCATCAACTTTCAACTATACTCATCTTTAAAAGAGGACCTCAGTTAGCCTGATATAGACAACAGGTCTCCATTATTTGTCTCTCTTTTAAAGATGAGCCCTACAAAAAACCTTACCTTTTCCTTACCCCAAACCAGTGGGTATTCTGAATCCTACTTTGTGGTATGTCTCAAATAAAACTCCAGAATCAAAGACTGTCTCAAAAATGTCACCCAGGTATGAATGTTTTATTATTGGGATTAATTGAGGGCAGGGAGCAGGACAGAGCATGAGTTCAGCCATCTAAATCATTTAACGATCAATGAATATGACAAGCGGTCTACCAGTTCAGTATCAAGCTATACTGTATATATGTACTCGTTCTCCAGAAGGGTCGATCTCAATGCCAGCGATGCACTGTGAAAACCAGTGAACACAACGTTATGTGAACAATGGGCCTCATTCACTAATACATTCGTAGAAACCTGCTTATTTTGTGCATAGATGTAGGGGAGAGCGGGGTATGTTGTCACACTTTTCACTCTGTCTTACCTGTACTGGGCGCAATACATCGCAATGGTATAAATGTCATACCAAATGAAAAGTGGAAGTCTTGGGCACATATTTTGTATTCATTACATATTCATATCTTATTTCAGTATGGAGTTGTAGACAGTTAAATAGAGGGTGTGCACTTGTGACAACTTACCCCATCAGGGGGTAAGTTGTCACACTATGTCATAATATGTGTGGTAAGTTGTCACATTGGATTATCAACAAATAAGAATACAACAAAATAATTGTGAATATAATTTTTTTACTTTCAAATTCAAAACCAAGTACATTTCATTACAGAACTCATTCATTAAAGAACAAAATGCTTAGTCTTAACAAAACAGACTGCACAACAAAACACTTCTAATCAGACTAATCTTCAGAGTCACAGTTCTGGCACAAATAAATTGCCTGGCCTAGGGTGCAAGCATCATGGGCCCACTTCTTGCATCTTACACACTGCACCCAAGTCTCTTTTGGGCGGCTGTTAGAAAATGGCTCCATGCAGACTAGGCAGAAGCACTCCTCTTCATCTGATGATGACTCGTCTATTTTTCTTTTTACTGTTGCCTTTTTGTTCTCGGCAGATCCAGATTTTGCACTTTGCTTCCCTTCCTCCAGAAACAGCCTGTTTTTAGATTGTGATTTTTCCATTTGTAGTGCTTGCTTCACGGGTGTGTCTGTTAGAATTGCGATTTTGTGCCACTTTCTTCCATTATTAGTTTGTTTTCGGGGACCAGCTTTTGGAAATGGCCGGAGGTCCTCTGGAGTTGGTAGTCTGCTGCCAGCACTGGCATTGCTGGGTAAGGGTGAGCTGGCATGGGAACTGAACGGGTCTGCGTCTGTGCTTGTGACTGGCAGGGCAGGGTTGGTACTGGGGCCTGGCGGGGCAGGGTGATCCGTAACATAGGATGGCGCAAACTCAGTTTCCAAAAATACATCCCTGTTGTAAGGCTGTACCCCAGCTACCCTAAAGCGAGCCTGAATGTTCAAGGGGGTTTGCAGCCACAGGATAAGCGATTGCCACAATCCATGGAATGTCATAAATTGACATTGTTTTCCCAGGATTGTTCCTCATCCATGCATCACACGCTGTGTTGATGTGCCTTTTTAGCAGCCCGTACACAGACCTGTCTAAGGGTTGAAGCCGATGAGAGCAGTGGGGTGGGAATGACACCATAATCAACATTATGTCAGGAGGTGTGCTGCCATTCTCTGTCTTTCTTTTATAATTTCTCACCATCATCTCACTTTCTTTTGTTCCTTCCCTCAATGCTTCTTTCCTTCAAAAACACATTTCAATTAGCCTCATGTGACAACTTGCCTCAAAGCCATTGAGACAACTTGCCCCAAACGGGCATGTAGGTTAATGTTTGCTAAATCTCAAGGCTAGTTCAACATAGGACTGCAGCTAACATATCAAGAGACACCTTATTGTCTCCTTTATTCGGTACACAAATATAATTTTGAACATTTATACCTAACACAGTTTTATTACATAAAATGTAAGGTGCCATTTACTTACTTTTGAAGGAGACAAACACGAAACTTGTGCTCACGTAATTAAAGTGATCCTTGACCACCTGTGAAAAGGAATTTGACCCTAGTTGCCACAAAGTAGCTATTTGATTTTTGAGATAGTGCGCCTGTGGTTGGAGGTATGAACAGTGTGACAATTTACCCGTGTGACAACTTAACCCGCTCTCCCCTACCATCGGATTCATGAAACGTCTGCACCAGACCATTTTATTCTTACCCACGTGCGTATGTTTATGAATCGCAATTGTTCTTACGTTACGTGCATGCCTTGTAACTTCTAATTATCATAATGCACGCCCCAGAAAGGCCGACTGATTTCACAGTGGCAGAAAAGGTGTTTTATTTACGAGTGTGACCTCGAAAGAAAGCGGCCTAGAATGCCATTTCTGAAGTGGTCGACGCGGACTCTCCGGAGAGACTGGCACAACTTATAAATATTTTTACTTTTACTGTGAATGGTTCCGATAATCCATTTTAATTAAGTTCCTAAACGCCTGTCATTGTACATATACGCTAATAATAATTGTATAAGTTTGTTAAAATAGAACAGACACATGGCAGTAATAAACAATACTTTTATTAATTTTTTTAGATGTTACTAATCAGTTGCACATTGACCCAGTGGTAATTCTTTAGATTTATGTATGCAATGTTGTGCGAAGGTGCTTTGATGCGCACGTGTACAATCTATAGCTCCGATTGTGTTGGGTATTTCTGCAATGTCAAAGACATGATCCCTAACATCAAAAGGCTGGCATTTATCGCTTATGTTTAACTGTGAAGCTAGAGAACGCCTAGAAAATAGTGTTGTGTTATACAATATTATTATTACGAATAATAAAACATTTTTCCAAATTCATATTTTGATCAGAATTGAGTTACAAGAAGGTTGTGTCGTTTTCTACATGTATTTGTGCGTACGAGTGGTCTGTGGCAGTCGCAAATTCGTGCGTAGCCTACAACAAGCACATTTTGAAGTACGCTTACCAAAATTTGCGTCAAATTGATCATAGGCTACGCAGACATCTGTGCCTACGCACTGTTCGTGCATGAGGCCCACGGGCCCTCAATCACTAAATGTCTCAAGGCTGACAATTTGTTGATAAAACAAAGCTAACATTTTTTTCAATGGGAATTCCTTAAAACCGGTACTATTATGAATTTTGGGGGAAATATTTTACATTGAGAACTATGCTCACTTCGTGGTTAAAATCAATTTATTGGGATTAATATTGATATATAATAAATCAAATTCCAAAGGGTCAGGCGAGGGGTGCATAAAACATGACACTGAGACTATAGATTGTACACATGTGCGCATCAAAGCAGGATTGCTTACAATCGCACCTTCTATCATTTATAAGAAAAGGCAATCAATAAGAAACTTGCCTATGTGGGTAAATATCAGGCTGGACAATCGTGTGTGGTCTGTTATCTGGCGGAAGCTGGTTGGGCCCTATTTCTCCATGGTTGCTTTCTTGGTAAGGAACTGAGCTGGGCCCCAGCATGTGCGAGTGAGTAACGGGCAGCAGCAGCGGTCTCGCACTACAGTACAGGAAGTCAGCAGGCCCCACGGCTCTACTTCCACTTAACCCTTCACTCACCACGCAGCAGCAGCGAACCGCTGTAACCATAAGCAATCCACAAATTCACAATCCAAGCACCTGTGGCCCTGGATCTTTACACTGGGAGTTAAGACATTCTCGTGATTGAAGTACAGATGAGAAGCACATTCCTCAGTTACACTATACACCATAAATCGAATTTTAAAATACAGGTATAATAGCTAACCGACTATTTTGTTCTCTTAAAAGAATGTTCGAAATGGAGAGACAAATACAAAACCCTAGGTTTAATGTTTTGCATTGTGGTTAGTAATTTAGTTTTGCACTTAGTTGTTCAGTACAAAGTAACATTTATTTAACGGTTAAAAACTAATTTCAGGACCGATGTTCCCCTTCACGTTAGGAATTAATACCACTTCCACAAACGTTCGAGAAAACGCGTTGCTACGTCGAGAGCTTTTGCACCCTATTAACACCTGACCCTGACACCGGTTGGCCCACAAGAGAAATTCACACAAGAGTAAAATCATAATGAAATACTTTGTTACAAAAATGCTACATTAAAAACAAAACAAACAAACGTATGTAATAAATGTTACATAATTCAAAAATAATTAGGTACATTTGAAATCCAGCTTTGCAAGTGAAAACTCATTTCCACTTGTAGAAAATACGTATTCTAAGTTTTGGTCAAGCATTTGCACCAAGCCTCTACAAGTAAAATATTTAGATGAATAAAAACTCAACATACTGGACAAACCATATTTCTAAGAACCTCTTTTACCCTTTAAAGTGTCTTTTTTTAATCTTCACAACTGAAATCCTAGTCTGAATTCATGCCAAAATGTTTTTAAATTAAATGAGCCCAGCCCATAAAGAAACAGTCAAGCCCCACCAATAAAATGTCAAAGTATATCCTCTTTCTTCAAAGAACACAAGAGACATACATATTTTCTTTTAATACATCAGAATGCACACATTCTTTACATTTCCATAATAACTGAACAGATGGCAAGGCAGAATTAACCTGTTTTTGAGTCATTTCAGCTCCTCTTCACAAAAGTGAAACGGGTGAAGTAAAAACACTGTTTTAATCTTAGTACTGAAACTACAGCATTCAGCCACGCAATTCAGTTCCAACCTCCTTTTGCTATATATGCTCATTTTAAGGCACTGTTACACATCAAAAATGTGAATATATTGCATAAACAACTCCTAAGCTGTAAACTAACAATTAGTCTAACTGCTACAGGTCATCTGTGAATAACACATTTGAAAATGGTATTTGGCGAGGGGAATGTGCTTTCTGCAGTTAAGGCAAATGGTGAAAGCATCGTTCCTTAACTCTAAGCCTAAAATGGTAGAGTGTTACGGGGCTACCTTTATAAGGATTGATTAGCAAACATGGCTTTTTAGTAGACATCTTTGAGTTCATCCAATTGCTCCAATGGCATTTACCACTGTACTCCACTAGATGCCATTAGTAAAACATGTAAATCAGTACAACGAGAACAATATATGAAGCACATGCAAGGTGCCTCTGTGCCAGACAGCCCAATATGTAATTAATAACCTTTATTTTTTTACTTCTCAATCTAATTACATTTTCTGGAATGTTCTTAACCCAATTTTGTTATCCTCAAGGCCCCTCTGGCGAGGAGCATTAAAGGGAAAACCACGTGACAGGTCATGTGACCCATCCTCTCTGAAGCAGAAATCAAGACCTTGTGGCACTATCAAAGACAAGCTTTTAGCCTACATCCTGGGGAGCAGGAGGCAAATATATCTATAGCATTGCATAAAAAGGAAAATCAAAAAGTGTTCAACTATTCAGTCAAAGTCTGAGTGCTTTCTGTACAGGTTAAAATCGCTGTAAAAATAAAAAATATATAAACAGAAGTGACTGGCAGTGAGAAATGTAATCAAAGTACTAGAGCACACAATGGCTATAGTCTTGAGTTAGTTAAATATGTAAAAAAAAAAAGGTTGGAACATTAAACTTGAAAGCTCTTGAAAGACTTTTGCGAGTTCCTGTGGTCGTCGATATTGAAGCTCTCCTGCTATGTGATCATAAGTCACATAGGACTGGCGTTGGAGCCATATGTAAGACTTGGTAGCGTGGAAGACTCGAAAGCCCTTCATACAAATTTAACTGCATAACGGTATAAATATGAAAATCACAGCTGGAATACAATTTTGCTTTTCTTCAAGCCCACACAGAACACTCAGTTTAGCAGCTCCAGGTAGGTGATAGGCACTTTTCCCTTCTGGTTCCCCCGTTCACCCATCAACCAATCAGAATCCATTCCTGGGACACTGGACACCATGATCACCTTAAGGACGAGAGACAAAAGCTAAAATGTGCACATGTCCACAAAATATTGAATTGTGATTTAATCAAACTTCTACTCCTGAGAATGAGTTAAATAGCTGGGCGAGTCTGTACCATTTTCAAATCCATGCTTTCAGACTGACACCTTAAATGAACACATGAACTTAAGCTTAACATTCACCTTCTTAGCAGACACAAAAGAGTGAGAAAGTAGTAGTTCACGTCTACACATTCAGGTCCATTTCTACAGCCATTTCTGGTTAGGAAACATGACTTGTAACTCCAAGTTAAATTCCAAGGTGGAGCACCGCCGTTGTACCCTTGAGCAAGGTACCTGAACTGCTTCAGTAAAATATCCAGCTGTATAAATGGATTGTATGTAAAGAAATGTAAGCCGTGTAGTCGCCCTGGATAAGAGCCTCTGCTAAATGCCTAAAATGTAAATGTAAATGTAAAAATGTACAGCTGGGGTTTTCAAGACTTCAACCCATCCTTACTCAAAAGAACAAGAGCAAGGAGTCACCAACCCGCTGTGCACCCTGGGAGAGAGAGGGCAGGGGAAGCGTGACGCACCTCGTCCGCTAGCAGAGAGAGCTCACTGCTCCCGGCGGCGTCGTAGTCGTATAGCACCCTGGCCCTGCGGCTGCCACTGGAGTTCCGCAGCTCGCTGAAGCCAGAGGAGCCCGGCCCGGCGACCGGGGTGGGCAGGGAGGCCGACAGGGGGATGGCAGGCACGGAGATGCTGGCCGCTGCGCTCACCGATGACTGGTTGTTGTTGGAGGAGAAGGTGGAGGGGAAGCTGAGAGAGAGAGAGAGAGAGAGAGAGAGAGAGAGAGAGAGAGAGAGAGAGAGAGAGAGAGAGAGAGAGAGAGAGAGAGAGAGAGAGAGAGAGAGAGAGAAAGAGAAAGAGAGAGAGAGAGAGAGAGAGAGAGAGAGAGAGAGAGAGAGAGAGAGAGAGAGAAAGGCTCAGTCATTAGGGAGCGAAGGAAGACTCCGGCACTTTGGTTAATTCTGCTCAGAGACCAGAGGGTACGGTCGTCATCAGTCTGCTTCGGTTTAGCCTGGGATCGTGAGTGGCTCCTTCTCCATTAACACTCCTGAGGGTTGATATCAATTGCAATTAATATTTTACGTGTTTCTGGCTCATGAAATCCCATGATAAACTTGTGCTCATTTGCACCTCCACACTGTCCCTTCTTTCCAATTGGCAAGTCTTTCAAATCGTTGCTGCCCCCTAGTGGGAAGCAAAAAGTATTACAGGACTATAACAGACTTATTAAACAGGCAAAAAAAACCTAGTTACTCTATATGCCATTCTTAAGGGATAACTTTGATAAATCTTTTCAACGCACAAGATGCTCAAACAATACAGAGTCTGATTAGTGTTCCCAGCTGCAGCATAGCACACAATATATATGTAACTAGCTTATTTATTTCCACTTATTTTTAACTGTAAAAACTGCCCTTTCACTGTCACACTCCAAATAACTATCTTCACAGTTTTGGCTAACTTTCCAGGATGCAAGTCAACAGAGGGGCAATTACGGTTTACTCAAGCCAGACATTCCTCCTTTAATGAACAATCAAACAAGCACTGAATTTGTTCTCAAACAAGTACTGTCTTAGCATGAGTCGAACCAAATGACACAAGCAAACGTCTCTAAAGGCCGCTGCAACTGTGCCAAGAGAACGGGATCAAAACAACACCATCTCGTGGATTGTGGTTTGCAAAAATCACATTATGGTCCTGTACAAATCCTGTTGTTAACAAAATGTGAAGCTAAACCTTTACAATTGCCCTGTAGCGTCTTCGTTATTTTCTCAATGAATCAAACTATAATGATTATTTTATGACGGTTACAAACTGACCGGGCTTAAGCCTTTGAATTCAGAAAACATTAAAAGGGATAAAGAGGGAATACAGTACAGCTGGAGCTTTGCGGCAGCCATTCTTCACCTGTTGAATAAATTAAAAAAAGCGCGTTCCTGACAACGACAGTACCTTCCCAGCTGCTTTTGGAGGTCCACCATGTACTGGTAACACTGCGCGTAGTACGTGGTCTGAGCTTCCACGAAATCGTTCAGGCAGCGTAGGTGATGCGCCTGCAGCGGAGACAAACTGGTTTAGCGCGGGGTTCTCGCTTTACGAGCGGCGCGGTGAAGCTCGGGGGGCGGGCGGGCGCGGTACGTACGTGAGTGCTGCTGACGCCCTCCAGCAGCAGCCTGGTGATCTCCGCCTGCCGGTCAAATTCGCTCTGCGTCATCCTCAGCTCCTGCTCTGCCTGCGGGGACACGGCGCACGGTGAGCGCGCTCAGGACGCCGCCACTCTTGGCACGCTCGGGACAACACCGCGCAGGCACACCGAGTACAGAGCAGGACCGAGTACGCCCAGAACCCCGGTCGAAATATCAATACCAAGAACGCTGCCGCACACTTAACAATACGCTTTGCAGGCCTCCCGCGTGGCCCAGTGGTCACAACGTTCAACGCTGGCCATGGCGACTGGGAGTGCCCCGGGGGCGGCGATCGGCTGTCCGCCCCAGGGAGGGGGGAGGGAAGCCGACGGGACGTTCGCCGCGCACAGGAGTGACTCTGTAGTACCGGGCTGTGGTCGACGGCCTGGCGATTGCCGTCTCGGAG
This sequence comes from Aldrovandia affinis, assembly GCA_029706075.1. Taxonomy (NCBI): domain Eukaryota; kingdom Metazoa; phylum Chordata; class Actinopteri; order Notacanthiformes; family Halosauridae; genus Aldrovandia; species Aldrovandia affinis. The sequence continues at coordinate 2,545,592 of JAINUG010000145.1, read as the reverse complement.
GAGACGTTACTTTGCCTTCGTCGCTACCGGTCGCAGGGCTACGGCAGCGAACTCGCATTGCAAGGGGGGGATTGACTTGAAAACAGCGGGTGTAATTGGCTACCAAATTGAGAGAAAATGGGATAAAATCTGAAACAAATTAAAATAATAATAATACGTTTTGCTGGAAATTCTCAGAGCGCTGTCATATTTGCATGCTTAGGAGACTCTCTAACGGAGAGCTCAGAACACCTGCACGCTGGGAATGCTGAGGACACGACCACAGTCAGCATGCTCAGTAAGCCCACGCACACTGGGCACGCCACACTGAGAATCCTTAGAACGTCATCACACTGGGCACGCTCACAACACTCAAACAGAATGTCGCCTGCATGCAAATAAAAACACACTTCATCAGCAATACAGAGACTGACAGAGAGACTAAAATGACTGTTCACCAAAATGGAACACACTAGCTGAGTGAACAGAAAGAATAAGGATAAGGTTAACACTGGAAAATAGTGCTAATTCACTCGTACGTGGATTAATTGTACCTACTTTAAACGGCTTCACCGGAGTAACCCTTTGTTTAAGACATGGGGGAGAGGTTGGGGGTTTTGGGGGGGAAAAAACAGATACGGTGACTACAACAAAATGAAGTTCATGCTGCAATGACTAACTCCTCCCTGAATTTATGTATGAACAAATTACCAATTTGCCTTTCGGCAAACAGGAAAATGCCGCAGAGTATAACAGGGAAATCCCTCTGCGTTACGACCAATGGCCAGTGTGCTTGTGTGCAGTGGCGTTCGCAGTGAGACAGTCCGTGTACCTGTACCACAGCAGCACCACGCGAGCCTGTGCTGTATCCCTACTGCTGCCTCCAATGGCGAAACACAGAGCTCCGTGGCTTAGCCAAAACTTCCTCTTACCTTTTTCACTTCCTCTGCCCACATCTGGTAAGCATTTCAAAAGGGTGATTAAAAAAAAGACCAATTAGGACAACAGATGGCACAGGCAAAATAATTATTTCCCAACCTCCACAATAAACACAGGTCACAAATATGTTCACTTGTCATATTTGCACTGGCCAGCAAAAAGACAATTAGGACCCAGTGTGAGTGGTGCACAAACTGACAAATGGAACAGAACAGATTCAATGTAATGGGGGGGGGCTTGCAATTGCTGGCCTTTGTAATATTGTGTAAATCTCAAAAAAATAATTTGGCTTTAAAATAAATGATCATATCAAAATATCGTCTCTGTGTATGGCGTATGATATTTACATCGAAATGTCTTCATGCACAGCCTGCGAGGTGATGAAATGATATCGATGTCTGTGTTCAACCCTGGCTTGACAACCTACGCGCAGGCGATTGTGAAAGCAGTGTGCTGTGTGCCTCTATTAGCCAATCAAAGTGTTGACACACTGAGGCTCACTCGTTTCTCTGAACAGCAGCACGGCATGCTTTGGCGGGGGACCGTTGTGCGTGAGAACCATGAGTAGTGGAGTTCTTCTAGACAAACCACTGAGCTGGTGCGCTAGTCTCGCACAACCACACTGTTTGAATTGTGAAACGCCAGTCACCTTCCACCAATACAATGCTATTGTCATACTCCTGTGTGCGTGTTTAAAATGCATTCACAAACAGACTACAGAACACATGACTACACACAATGACACCAAAAACAGTAATCTAGATGCCTTCTCTGGCGGTCTACCAGGTCTAAACATCCGTGGGTAGTATAATCGTATTTACATGCAGCAACAACTCCCATTTACAACAGAACTGATATGCTGTTTGTCAAGACTGCTTATCGCTGAAAGTCAGAGACTGGTGTCAAAGAGGAGAGAGAGAGAACCCATTATCCCTACAAAAACAGCCCTCTTCATTTTGATATTGTATAAGATAGCTTGCATGGCATGATTTAAGCGCAGGCTCAAGTTAGCATTCTGAAGAGACAAGTGTCAAAACTGCCACTCATCGTGAAAGCCAAAAAAAAGCATAATGCGGTTTTGCAACGGATGTCTATTTGGTAGAAATAGCAACGGCAAAGCGGTACATGTAGAGAAAAGGAGGACTTCTGACCACGTGATACTGGCCCAATTCCATTCCAGTGAATTTCGTTCATTTGCTCGCTCCACTTGCTATCCTCACTTGAGGCAGTCCCCCAGCAGTCCCGGATTTGTCAAGGCCCCTCTTTCGAGGGCAGCTCGACTTTGTGAGAAGGGAGGTTTGCATTCGTCTTCACTCGTCATCGCTTTCACGCTCTCCAATCGAGTCAGGTGTAAGCTTGGGCAGACTCACTTGTTCAGCTCTCCCATAGTTCTAGGGATAACAATAGCGATATAAATGCAGCCGTAGGACAATGGGGAAAATCTGTTTATAAACGTGAGTGAACTACAGCAGTTAAGTACAATACCGGTGGTTCTCTGTGGCTCAGTTGGTAGAGCACAGCGTTGGCAACGCTTAGGTTGTGGGTTCAATCCCCACTGGGGCCACATATACTGAAAATGTATGCATTCACTACTGTAAGTCGCTTTGGATAAAAGTGTCTGCTAAATGGCGTATATTATTATAAACAAGAATATTATTGCCCATTTTGAATTGATAATTTATACTACATTGGAATATTACTGAAAAATATATATACATACACATATATATTTGTGTGTCTATATACACACACAGCGAACTGTCAAAATGAATAGGGTGTTGGGCCACCACAATGCAACACCATTCCATCATTTGTTGTTTTGTTGATGGTTGTATCCTTTATATTGGCAGTTAACTGTGTGTGTATGTATGTATGTATATATAGTTAGCGAATGTTTTTTTTTTTTTCCCCAGCATGGTAATGATGCTTTATTCAGGTACAAACGAAATACTGCAAAACTGCGATTGTAAACTGGAACGTTATAGCTGTGATTTCCGTGGCAGTGGCGGGCATTTCTTAATATGGCTATTTCCATGCTCCAAGTTGTGAGGCCACCCCATTTAAAAATGGTATCTCATTCATCTCATACGAGTGTCATCCAACTGTTACTCGTATGATGTGGAAATAACCGTCGTTCGGAGCCTGTCTCTTGGGAGTGAAGGGGGGGAGTGGAGGGAGCCACAACATAAATGGAATTCGGCCAGTTTGTCAGACTCAAAGCATGGCGGAGGGGGAAACTAACACCACGGCCTAGTGTCTCACACACTGCTGACAAGGACGACAGCAAGAGGAAGAGGGTGACCAGAACGCCAAGTTCTGAAAGAAAGGCCACAAACCTTCAGCCATTTCACATGCAGGAAGTTGAGCGCGTAAGAGAAATGTACCGCATAGTCAACGTCTCCTGGCGGAGGAGAGCTGTTTAGTTGCTAGAGCGTTAAGAGACAGAGGGAAAGAGAGAAGCAGAGGGACACGGATACAAACATGTCTGTAACAGTGCAGGCACATGGTTCAGTACTGCCAAGAGCCACATGTTGGGGGTACTTATGAAGTACGATATAAATCAGAAAAGGGTGAGGCACATTTCCTCTTGAGAAAGTGAACGCACGCTTCCTCGCCATGTTCCAGAACCAGATGTGTCATCGGACTGCGGGTTAACATTGCTCACCCTGTGTGATGCAATGTGAAGTATTAGGGGTTCTTGAACTTTATGTTAACTACACTAAAAGCAAAACTTCATCTTAATAAGTCATCAGCTGTCGTGGTGTAAGAGGTTGTGGATTTTCTTAAAAGTTACCAAAGCTAATTTTTCAATGCCATTAAACCAAAAAGGTATAAAGAGCTTATTAATTACTAACTTAAGTAATGTGGATGCCAATAAGGGGGGCTTATTTAAGAAGTATTGAATAACTAGCTGTGTATTTATACTTTGATTACTTCATGAGCATTTCTACACCGTGCATCACATACCCATTTGTCAAAGACAGGAAATAGAAATCCGGTGTCTATAACTTGTTACTAACCACTTCCTAAAAATGGATATTAGACATTCAGAATCTGTTAATGAAGTTAAAATCTTAATATGCACACAATGGTGTGCAATATTAAAGCAGGGTTTGGCAAATAATCACAACCCAATATCGCTTTATTTTAGCCAGCCTTTCATTCTAAGCAGTAACAAATAATATATTGGTACATTTTAGGTTAACTGTCAAGACGGCACGTTACTGGGCACGTGTATATGTATTGTGCATTGTTGATGCACGTCTGTGTATGTGCGAGCGCGTTCAAAATACCCACCACTGCTCTGGCATCAGCCATTCTGGCTTTCTTAAGTCTGGTTTTGGCAGCATCCAGGTCCAGGCGCTTGTTCTGCAAGAGCTTCCGTTCTTTCTGGAAGGTGAATGAGGGAAAGAGCACATCAGTCAACGGATAGCGAATAGGCTTGCTGAAAGCTGGAAGTAGCATGCGAGACTAAAAGGCTGCGAAACTGCTTTTCTGCTTTTTCAACCGCTTGAGTGAGAATCCAGATATTGGAAAGGGTTACACGATGCGGTAGGGGGTCAATTGTACCTCGCCGTGCATAAGGGTGTCTGCTGCTAAGTACATGTGTCATAAGCAAGAGCACGTGATCACCTCAAAGAACAGGGCCAAGAAGTAGTATACCCTGCATGACTTCCCACGGTCAGGGACATTTGAGGACAATAAGCAGGTTGGAATATGATTGCTATGGCCCAATGAAAACAATGATGTTCTTAACCTTTGGGTCCAAACATTGTTATTCATTTTGCGAGAACAATAATCATACTGAATCTTTGCACATTTTTAAAGACATTTAAAGGCACTTGCTAATTACATACCACTGATAAGCAAAAGAGCATAAGCTAGGAGGTATCTAGCCAGCAACATCGCATTCTAATTAAAAAATAATATATCTAGAGCAATGGTCGCCCCAAAAGTCATACTTTACACCCTCCAACTCTAGCTAGATACTAATTAGAGTATAGTTAATATTCAAGATAAGCTGGAAATAGGAAATCATAATTACCCAGAGATTAAAACACTGGGGAGAAAAAAAAAACACTATTTGCCATCAGAAGAATGTGTTATTTAAAATAAAACAGCACGTGACAGTTACTTAGCTTTTAAAAGTGCAAAGTAGGCCATAAATAGAAGTAGATTTTAGATGTGATTTACAATCTTACTTATCCAAGTCCATTAGTGCTGAAAACATATGTAGAATGTACAGCTCAGCAGCTTTGACTGAAATCCCATGGGTGATAATTAGGGCCTGGTGAAAATCTTGGGTTAGTTATCTCGCGTGTATTTCAGTCCTCCGCCACCAAGGGGTCGATGGGAGCTTCTACCTCAAGCCATGTGTCAAACTACTATTAAATTAATTGTGCCAATCATTCGGGTAATCACTCAAATGTGAAGCTGCCCATAAGATACACTAGGCATAGACAGAATTCATCACAACTGGCAAGTAGTGTTTGGCCATGGGATGCATCTTTCCACAGGAATGATGGCCATTTCCCGAATGTGTTGCTCATCATTTTGGCAGTACCCGTTAAACCCTGCAATAGAAGGTTTTCTACATCCAGATTGCAAACTCATTTACTTCGCTGTAGGTATGAATGCATGTCTTATCGTTCCGCCTGTGCAGGGAACCTGCTGTGCCAATTTTCCATGTGCTTTCATCAGCTGCTCAAGTTTATTATAGGTTTTGTAAATTCTGCCTTCCCGACTCACAAACCACTGGATGAAGACAATCAGACTTACATCACAAATTAAATTGTGCCGCTTTTCTCTTCCCTTTCCCCATATGCTTTTTGACAGCCGTTACCCCCCCCCAACCCATGTCCATCCGACTGTCATTTTTGTGTGTCTTTAAGTGCCGGGAATATTTGTAGTGAGGTTTAAAAATAAGTTGCAGGATTTGCTAAATAAACTAAATCCGTCTGAACGCATTGATAGAAACACGTCTCAACACTGTCTGTGCATCCATGCTTCACTTCATCCACAACTACCCTTAACAAAATCATGTTATTGTTTTGCACTGATGATCGCCTCAGGTTTAGTCCCTAATTGTACCATTAGTCACATGTCTGTGCTGATTGCCAAACGATTTCTGAACTCAGAGTGCCTACAGGGACAGCTGGAGGATAACTGCTGAAATTCAGCTTGACAGCCCATATGGTCACGTGCTTGAGATTTTCTCCAGGCCCTAGTGATAATAACAGGGTTTCAACATAATATTTTAAGATTTATTTAACCTATGGAGCATAGTGAGTGTTTTTCCAAAGAACGAAACATCAAAAGGTTTGATACATGTGAGGAGGTGTGGGGATTTTGACTTGTACATCCTCTGCACATTTCTGGCACAACTAGACATGGAAAACAAGTTACAAGTTAAAAATCCAGTTACTATCCAGTTAGATAATCACTTAAAGATAAGCGCTTTCATCCAAGGTCAGTAGTAGCCAAAAGGGATTGTTAGGTTTAGGTTTTCATACTTAATAGATAAGTAGACAGTTTAACATATATCAACCATAACACCGCAGCCATAAAATGGATCAGATCTGGCATTCTGAGATTCAGCTTTAGTTTGGTCTAAATCAATCCCTCAAAATGACTTTTTGACAGGACTGTGTTAATTTGAATATTTTTAAAGCATGGGTGGATTAGGGGTAAAGATTAGCACACAAGGGGAGAGATGGCAAGTTCCTTTTAAAACTTACCAAGATGGTTTTGAAGTCCCCTTCCAGAAAATTCCGGAATGGTGTGAGGAAGTTGATGGCCGAACTCTGAATGAACTCTCTCTCTGCACCTCCAATCTGTTTCTCGGTCTCCCCATATTTTATAAGTGCGTTTCCTACAGGTAAAAGAGCTTGCGATTACCATGACATCCATTCTCACTGCAGTGGATGGTATGGGTTTATACATCTAAAACCCAAGTCTACAAAATTTTCCACCCCTAAAACAACCTTGCCTGTTTTCATGGACTTGTAGAATTAATGAGAGTGCAAACTGGGGGGAAATAAAATCTGAAAACAAAAATGTGGTCAGAATATATTAGCCAGACATACATAGACTTTTGAAGGAGACGCAGTCTTGAAGTCCTATGACAGACATGCCCACCCTTGGGCTGAAATTGTAGACTGCGTCTTGCGTGATGAGGTGCTCACCGTATGCGGTTCCAGGCCCAAACTCGTTCCCTGAGTCGATCATGGACTGTCCCAGCTGCTCGTGGTTGTTCAATCGTGTTGGAACTTTTTTCTCCAGTTTCTCGTACAAAAATTCCTCTATTCTGACATCTGTGAATTGAACCCGCAAAACTCAATTAGGACAGAAGGAGAGTCATAAGACATCCCACACACCACTCTACAATGTGACCTGGCTCATACAAGACAGCAGAGCTAATTTAACCCATTAAGACCTGGATTTAGGTCCCATTTTGCGACAATGAAATGCGCTGTGATTCTGAAATAGACAATGTGACCTGGCCAGAAAACCCTCAGGTTTTAAGAAGAATAATTGCAGGTTTTAATAGGCGTTTTTAGCAATTTTAGGTCTGAATGGGTTAATGAGCAGTGACTAACCTCAGATATCAGTTTCAACTAGGTGAATGATCTAAGACCCAAGCTCTTTTCATGTTTCTGTTGTAGCCCTCCTAATCAATGTTATCAACAGCTTAACAAGTGAAACATACAACATATCCCCTTATTCTTTATCTAGGGTGATTTGTACAACTTATCCATTTGTATAGCAGGATTTGTATATGTTTAATTAAGCATTTCTCATTTAAGTGTCCAGCTGAACGGTACAATGACCATCCTGGATATCAACCTTGGTTACTTGGTTTAGCTCCTGAAAGCACTTGCTTTCAATAAAGCCTACTTTGTAAGTGGTTCCTCAAGTGCTTCATTTATTTTGGCAGTTACCTGTGCTTCTAATGCTTACATGACATACTATTTTCAACTACAGATTTTGGGGTGTTTTTAAATAATTAAGCTCCGCGAGGTAAATGTGTGTAGAAGGCCTGCAATGTGCCAGATTTTTAGCAAGTTAGCCGAAAACCTGTTCACACAACTAGCCCCTCTGCTCCAAAACGGCGTGCTGTGATGTGATGTCATGGGCACACCCATTTTAAATTTGAATCTTCAAGATTAATCAAGATACAGTTGGGCTTTCAAGCTGCAATGGCTGAAAGTCTACACTGTTATACTGTTCTTTTCTTTAATCTTTTCTTCATCGCCTCTGTTAGAAAAGCAGGTTAATCTACCTTAATCTTTCTCCATGAGCCTGAAGGCAAATGCACAAATTCAAACTGACACACAATATAAAAATGACGCAAAGCGGATTTTACAATTGCCGATTTTACCCAGAAGCTGTGAAGAAATCCCCCCCCCTTCCCTCCCTCCCTCCCTCCCCCCTCCCTCCTCCCTCCCTCCCTCCCAATGCGAGTTCAACACGGGTAGGCTGTGCAAACTGCCTGACACGGCTCTTGTTCCTTGGTCAATATCAATATGGCTGCAAAACACAATTCTGGCATAATTTTTCACAGTATTAGCAGACCTAATTTGGCATATACATTGCTAAATTCCTAGATGTGTGTGAAGCCTTTTTCACTGCCCTGGATTCACACGTCGCTGAACATGGGACACCAACAGCATTTTTCGCACATGTGCATAACATCTTGCAGGCCTCGCTCATTCCTCTCACATTTGGCACCCATATCAAAGACTCATTCCTCTCTGACATTTGGCAACATACAATATCAAACATTGACTGCATCTCCATAACATTTGTTTAGTTTTTCAAATTGAAATTGCTTGCCCAGCTATCCATCCATCCATTATCTAAGCCGCTTATTCCTGGTCCCTGCCAACATACAATTTGGAATCTTCTAAGCATTGTTTCAGCCTAACGTGCATGTCTTTGGATAAGAAACCGGAGTCAGCACTCTCACGGGAGAACATGCAAACTCAACATTTGTTTTGATTTTTCATAGCATTGGAAATTGCATTGACCAGCTATTCAGACTGAAATTCTTGCAGTTGCCTGCAACCTCCAGGCATGTCGAGTCAAATCACTACTAAACAAATATTGTTTCTCCATAAATATACAATCTTCTTCAGTTTTGAGGTAATGTTTGTACCCACAATATTTTACATGGCCTGCATCGTGAGACAAGGACTTAAAAAATACTACCATGTTGTCAAAATATGTGAAGGTGTCTTATCTTGAAATAATCTGATAAAGGCACAAAGTCTTTTTACTACCCCTGTGAGACATACTTTATGACTGCCATGGATGATAGACCCAGAGGCGAGGCTAGGGTAATTACTGTTGTGTGTACAGCATGTGTCCGGGCACAAGTTTTCAGACTTTTCCCAGATGAAAGCCAGACAGAAGTGGATGACAACAATAAGATCAACAACCCATTCTTCAGTTAGTACAGGGAATGACACAAGTTGACAACATTTTGTGTCATTTCAATAAATTGTGTTAAAATTAAATGATACAGAAGCAAATCAAGTAAATGGCAAATAAATAGAAATTACCTTTATGAATTTAAAGCATGCCTATGATGTCTTCACATTGCATTGCAATCTCATTTCAATGTTTCTCTTCTGCAATTGTCTTTTGAAATAGGAAATTCCCTATAATAGCTACAATTACATTATTGTAAGCAATTTTATTATAATTAAATCTAAAAAAGATCAGGCATGCACACATAAATATGTACACACAAATGCACACACAAACTTGGTTGATCTCCATTATATATATATATAAACATCGAACAAAAAGTTCATAAATTTGTGTTTGGTAGATTATTTCTCTGTTCTAACAATGCTTCTTGGCAATAAATCTTATACCGTTGGAAAGCCTGTTTATTTCCCTTTTAAATGGTGCCCCATTTGTAAGGAACATGCATTTGTGGGATGAGCAGCACAGCGGAGTATGTGGGTTGCGCCCATGAAAAATTTGCCAAATCTTCTCTGCAAATGCCAAACAGCTTATTCTGCTGTTGCTATTGACTCTTGTTTGGTGTTGTTTGGTGGATTGGATGATTGAAGTCTATCAGTAACAAGGAAGAAACAAGACATATTGGCAATTTTACAATTTATTCATTTAACAAACAGTCAGGAGCCTCAGTAGCGTGTGGAAGAACCATACACAGCCACAACAGCCTGGCACCTCCTCCTCATGCTGCTCACCAGCGTGGTCACACACTGCTGTGGGATGGCATTCCCCTCCTCAACCAGGATTTGTCGCAAGTCAGCCAACGTGGTTGTGTTGGTCACTCTAGCATGAACAGCACGCCCAAGCTGATCCCACAAGTGTTCAATTGGGTTGAGGTCAGGACTGTTGGCAGGCCATTCCATTCTCTCTACTCCCAAATTCTGGAGGTAGTCTCTGATAAACCCCGCTCTGTGGGGGCAAGCGTTGTCATCTTGGAGGATGGAGTTTGGTCCCAGACTGTGGAGATATGGGATTGCCACTGGTTGCAGAATCTCATCTCGATATCTCTCTGCATTGAGATTGCCCCACACCATCACACTGCCTCCACCAAAAGGTGTTACTCTATCAGTGCAGCAATCAGCATAGCGTTCTCCTCGTCTTCTCCACACTTTGACCCTGCGATCCAACTTCTGTAGGCAGAATCTGGACTCATCACTGAACATAACGTTCCTCCACATGTTCAGGTTCCAGTGCAGGTGTTGCCGACACCAGCACAAACGGGCCTGATGGTGAAGGGCAGTCATGGCAGGCCTCCTGGCAGCCCTATGAGCCCGGAGATTGGCTGCATGCAGTCTGTTCCGGATTGTCTGGGCCGAGAGCCATGTGCCATATCGTCCTGCAAACCTTGACTGCAAATCTGTAGAAGACAGCCTACGGTTCCTAAGTGCTGAAAGGGTGAGGAACCGGTCTTCTTGGGGTGTCGTCTTCTTGGGACGTCTTCTTGTCTGTCTCTGACATCCCGTTTCATGGAACTTGGCCTTCAGTTTGGAGATGGTACCAGGGCTCACTCCAAATAATGCCACAACTTGCTTTTGCGGAACACCAGCTTGAAGTTGCCCTATGGCACGGGCCTTATCGAGATCAGACAAACATGGCATGCCGATTCTTGGAGCAGACACCAATTGACCACTGTAGCAGGGCCCATGCTCACAGGTGCTGCCAATCAGGCACCTGATTGTCAGCACCTGGGGGTACCGGAAGCTCAAAACAAGAGTCAATAGCAACAGCAGAATAAGCCGTTTGGCATTGGCAGAGAAGATTTGGCACATTTTTCATGGGTGCAACCCACATACTCAGCTGTGCTGCTCATCCCACAAATGCATGTTCCTTACAAATGGGGCACCATTTAAAAGGGAAATAAACAGGCTTTCCAACGGTATACAATGTATTGCCAAGAAGCATTGTTACAACAGAGAAATAATCTACCAAACACAAATTCCAAACTTTTTGTTCTATGTTTATATATCTCAATTAAGTGAGAACAAAAGGCTCTAATCCACAAAGGCAGCACAACTGTTTCTTCTACTCTTCTAAAGAACTCTACTCTTCTCACATCACCTGTTACTCACAGCATGTTGTGTGTATGATGGGCAACTGCCAACAATGATGTCTATTGCAGTGTTGCTACACTGATCTCTTGCACTAACCATGATTAATCTTACCATGTTTAAATGCACTTTTTGTAAGTCACTCTGGATAAGAGCATCTGCTAAATGCCTAAAACGTTAAATGTGTGAACCTCACTAACACTGCACCGCAGTAAACAATGTGATTAATGAGCCTGGGCATTTGGGTGGGGCTGGCACTGTGGCGACGATTGCAGAGATAGTCCATAATCAACACTCTTCTGTGTTAAAACCCACATCCACTAGCTGTAAAGTTCAAAATCCAGCATAGAAAACTAAGCCTAGTTCTGAACAGCAACCCTTCAAGATGTGAGAAACTCTTTTCCAATTATTATTATTATTTTCTCCCGTAGTACGTGAAGTTTTGAAGCTAAGATGTGGCTTCTCTCACTAGCATATTCAACAGTCCTAAACAAGTATTCCAGGTGGTTAAGGGAACTGACTCTGTGACAAAAAGTACACATTTACATTACATTTTAAGCATTTAGCAGATGCTCTCATCCAGAGCGACTTACAAGATGTGCATTAATACACTGAGTTTTAGGCCTTTGTTGAGTACAGGGAATGGTATGTGTGCAAATTAAGATGTTGGTTAGTAAAGGAATTGTGATCAAGGTTCCCCCGAATGTTTTTGCAGACCAGGATTAATGACTTTATATGTATGTTACAACAGGCAGTAGTGCTCACCTCTGAGGTGAAAAAAAAATAGCAGAGTATGTCCATACTGGGAATCGCTTTTACAGTCTCACACTTTTAGGTCCCCTGAATGGAAGGTGTATTTAAATGTCAACACAGTTGGGAGTTAAATTGGCTTTTTAGTGACCTGGCCCTTCCAGCACGTTGAGATTTTGTATTATACTGTTTTAAGTGTTTGGGTTTTTTACTTGGTCTGATGCAATGAATAATCCCATGTCCTGCTCTTATCATGCAGACTACAGAGGTTCACATTACCTCGTAATTGATCCATTGGCATACTCTGTTACACTTTGCTACAAGTTGCCTTGAATGACAATGTCTCTTTAGCCACATTGTTGGTTATAATAATAGTTTAAGTAAACTTAATATGAAATTCTGGCATGAAAAGATGGTATACAATACGAACAGGCTTACCTTGAAAACATTGCAGCATTATAAGCAGGAAATGTTAATGATTCTTACTTGGGTTCGGTTGTAATAAAACTTCGGTCTGTTTCATTATCCTTTCCGTCCATTGCTTGGTGCATTCTGCTCTGGTAAGAAGGTTCTCCAAATGTGCATCCAACTCAGTCTTTTCAGCCTGCCCGAGCTTTTCCTCTGTAAACTAATTTTTAAGAGACAATAATACATACTTATAATCATCTATTAATGTCCACTGCTGCTGCAATACATTTTGGGAAGTTCACATTTTAAATTCATTTGTGCAGCTCTACATTCCCCTAATTTGCTATTTTTGGGCTTATTTGACTGCTCCAGCTAACGAGCAAAATTGCCTAGCTAGCATACACTACTATAGACATTTTAGCTTGCTATGTTAGCTGGTTTTAAAAGTAATAGCTAGTTGCTAAGTGTAGCTAACGTTAGTTCTGAGTTTTTTTTAAGGCAACGTAACGTTATAACCTAGATGATGTATTATAATGAGTCGCGCATTATCCATCTAGATACAAATCTGGAACTTACTAAATTAGTTACCCAAGTTTAACGTTACATTAAAAGGTACAATAGCTAACGTTAACCAGGTATTGAGATGTGGATTTAACGTTGGGTTTCTAGCATAATTTTGATAAATTAGCGCCAGGATTTGAAAAATTCAGACAAAACACAATATTGAAATATATTTGGAAAATCGTTTGCTACCTGGGTAACGTTACATTTTCAAAGTGGCAATGTTGACCTGTGCTAATCTAGCTAGTAACATGAATCAACTAGCGAAATGAATAGAACGTTGTGGCATCATAACCTTCAGCAAGATTTCAGTACAGCAGCTGCAGCTAACTAGCTAGCGGTTTCGCAACTCAATCACAGGTTACAAAGTGAAACCGGATGTCCTTACTTTGCTTTTCGTTACTTCGTATAGGGAAATAATTGGCTCAGAAAATACACTTAAACAGTGAGTTTATATGAATCTTTTTTCACCCATTTAACTTTCTTGAGAAATTAAAACAAACCAACAAAACCAACGCCCAAAGGCCCGCTTCCTCTAACCAACACAATCTCGTGACACTACTTTCCAGGTCTTTGGCTAACTAGCTAACGTTAGCTAAACGGGCCTAATAGAGCAGCGACCTTTCCCGTTGTCACAGCCCAATATAGCAAGTTATATAGATGTATACGAATCGCAAATGACAGAGTTGATGGCTTCAGCTCAGATCATTTTACGAAAATGTATGTGAATAGACGCTAATGTGCATAGCTACTTACCTGTACGGCACGACTGAGGAAAGTACCGGCGTCTGCTGCTAATCTTTTGACGTTGAAATCCATAACTGAATAGGCTATTTTACGGTTTCGTTAAACGTAACGTTAATACAGACGACAAGCACGCTAGCTAGCTAACTAGTTATCCATACATAAAAGTTGGATATATAGGAATTAATCGTTAACTAGCTATGTGTCCCTGATTTCTGTCTGCCAATTGTCCGATTGATACCATGGGAGTGTACAGTACTACAAGCTCGTCGGATTTCGTCGTTGCTCAAGAGGAAGAGGCGCTAAATCCTGGACTGCATGAGTTCACACAAGTGCGTGAATTACGGTTCATGGGAAGTGCGTATTTTCGAGCTAATCTTCTGCCACGAAAGCAGTTAGACTGTTGGGTGCTGCCTGACCGCCGACTCCAGTCTTTACTATTTTTATTTATTTTTTACATCATCATCAGAACAGTTATTTTATAAATTAGATTAGGTATTGGGACCTGCCCTCCCCGACCTAAGCGTAAAGGCGTTAAAAGCGCAAGTGGTTAACGTTAGATAAATTTATTTGGGCTGTTACAAATTCAACAGTAGAAATCGTCCAAGAACTTTCAATCCAAGCTAACTCCCATTCATCACGGTAAAACATGGCTATTTAAATTGTGGCGTGACTAAAAATAATTTGAGTGCTGCTTAAATGTTATGTTACGCTGCAGTGTTTCACATCATGGAGCAATTGCGGGAGCAGCAATAATCATTGTTTGTTTAATGTACCCCATTCAAGCTACCGCTTGCTTCACCTCATGAAGTACTTCCTATTGAAACTTAACACATTGTTTTTATTTGTTGCTTTGTTTGTTTAATGTACCCCATTCAAGCTACCGCTTGCTTCACCTCATGAAGTACTTCCTATTGAAACTTAACACATTGTTTTTATTTGTTGGTTTGTTTGTTTGGTAACGCTTTATATTTATATTAACTCCATCTACATAAAGCATTCATTATGTATTCTTTAATGCTTAATGATCAACAGAACCAATTTGTTCATGCATACTGATGCATTCATTACATTCGTTTGCATGCAATATGTCACAACCTGGGATAGGTCTGACCCAAGAATCACAGATCTAAAAATGGTGCATACATAATACATTCATAAGCATTTATGAATGTATCATGAAGAGCTCAGTATGTATTCGTAAATAGGCTTTGTTGATCATTGCATAACAGCATCATTACATGTAATGTACAAGTAAAACATATCATAAAGCATTCACAATGCCCTATGTAATTGTAACGCACCATTTTTTAATGCTAATGAATACATTATGGATGCTTTATGTAGACAGAGTTAATGTAAAGCATTACCATTTGTTTTTGTCTCATGGTTTCATTGACTTAACATATTTTTGCCTTCCTATGAAATAGGCTGCTCCAAGGCTTGCTGGGGTTTTTTTACATCTCAATTACAGTTATTTGTGGAGAGAAAACACTCAAAACAATACACTTAGTCAACAAAGCGGTGGTACCTTGTTGGGATTTGTAGGAATTCCTCTCTCTATTTTAATTGAATATTCTGATATTTCATTTGAAATTGTTTGGAAATGTCAATGGGTGACTGCAAATTTTAATTAATTAATTTTTGCTTGGCCACACAGAGGTATGTATGTGTGAATACATCAATTGGAATGCAGAATAACAAAATCAAACCTAAAAAATAAATGATCAATCTGACCTCAAACTGAAAGAATATATGGCAAGTTTTACCCCACAAGGATCGATCAGGACATGAGGAAGAGTCATCAGGATATGTGTTGCATGGTCAATGAAAAGCCAAACAAAAGTTGTGATAAAACCCATTGATCTGTTGAGAAAGAGAAGGCAAAAGGTATTTAAGTGAAGGAATTTAAGTGGGCCAAGTATCTTGGCACATATAAAGAGGAAACGGACACAGCCAGATCTGTGCAGCTACCCAAACATAGCCCTGGAGACAACATGACCCAACAATACATGGCAAAAGTTCATTATGCTTCACTAAAGAATAGCTTGAGTTTAACAATGTAACCGACACTTGAACTTCCTGAGGAACTGGTGGATGCGATGCATTGTAATGACCGCTGAATAGAATAAGGAAAATATACTGTGTAAATTGGGTGTTTGAGACACATTGTTTGATTAAGGTTCACTTGGAGTGTAATATTCCAAATATTGGCTCACGTAGGATCAGATCTGTTAGGTTTGGGTAGCATATTGCCTAATCATATTCCCCATTGTAAAACGTGAGTTGAATCTGTCAGCTCCAGGTTTCTATTCCCTCTAAACTTGGTGGGATTCATAAATAAATGTATTTGTAGGTGCCTTTCAGGACACTCAGGGTCACCTTACAGAGAAATAAAAGTATCATACAGTATATAAAATCCAGCAAATAAGTTAAAAGCACCATACAGAACAGGTTAAAGACAACAGCATACAGATAGGACTGACCACATGTAAAGGGCAGGGAACCACGCAGGAACATTATGAAGAACAGGAGGGAAACAACAGTATATACAATACAACAAAACATTCCAATGAATATGCCAGCTTAAACAGGTGAGTTTTTAACAGTGTCCAGCTGTCGGATGTGTGGGGGGAGGGAGTTCCAGAGCCACATGCAGTGCAGCTGAATGCCCTGGCACCCATGGTGCTGAGGCTTTAGGGGGGGTCAGAAGACCAGCCGAGGAGGACCGCAGGGAGTGGGAGGGGTTATACTCCTGGAGGAGATCAGTAAGATAAGTGGGGGCTAGGTTGCGAAGGGCTTTAAAGGTGAGCAGGAGGATTAATGACGTGCTGCTTACAAGCTTATTGGTCAGTTTGCATTTCTTCCTAGCCTGCTATACATTCTAAAGTTCACAGAAGAACAGCATATTTGCTGATAAGGCAATATAATATTTCATGAAGGTATATGTGAGGGAAATGGTTATAAGGAAAAACATGTTGTTTCTTGGGCATTGAATTAGTTTGTTTATGTATGAGGTCAATCTGTATGACATCTAATGCCATATTCATTTTTTTCAAATGATCTCATTACTTTATATTAGACTATTGTATTTAGTAGTAATGTAAAAAAAAGTGCTTCTGTTCTACATATCAGCGTAAAATATAATACATTTCATATTACTGATGGTTGCACCTTATACATCCAATAAAATCTGACATTTTCATAACTACAAGTACTCTGGGATAGAACTATTCACAAATGTCATTTGCATCATAATTGTAACACTAGATGGCAGCACATGCTTACAATTACACATTTTAGAATGTTTGAAGCTTCTCTTCAAAGAGGATGAACCTTTTCCACTAGAGCTGGTCTTTTTGAACAAATAGCTGTATACACAAATAATGACCATAACAAGAATCATTTGACTGGTTCCCATGTGATTTGAGAGATCTATATTTCAAACGGATTGAAAAAAAAAAAACCTTCATTGTTGTTGGGTCCTAGATCCTGAGGGGGGCAGCTGATTGTAGAAGGATAGAAAGTGATTGAAGAAGATCATTCCATTAGGTACACAGTACATTTATCAATAACCTTTCCAATATTGTTTAATTTAAGGAATTACATTGAGCTAAAACCACCTTTTATGAGCAAATGGTGGTGCTGACACCTATGCTCAGAAGCCTATTTTCTTTTTAGTTTCACACTGTAACAGTGCACAGACTGCAGTCTTTTATTATTGAGCTGTGCCAGAAGGTTCGTGATCTTTAGTCAGGTGCGTTGGGTGGAGTCTACTGGAATCACATACTGGCTCAGCACTGCTCTGCTGCAGCACAGCTGTCAGTCTTTGACAGTCACCACCCACAGGAAAAAAGGGGAAGTCTTTACTTAACAGGCAAGCATAATTTGGGGCTTCTTGGCACATTCGACAGTCTGTTTAATACAAGCTTTAATTGTACTTCTGTTCCATTTCCTTTTTCCAGATATATACTCATCATTTTAAACTGCTTGTTAGTGCAGAACGGTGAACCACATATGAGTTCACAAGTGAACACACTAAGTTAGGCCTAAAACAGAAATTCCATCATGGATATTTGCATATGGCATGATTTCTATTTTACTTCCCCATTTGTATGGTACATAAAGTATTAGCCTATTTTATGTTTTGTCTGTGACACTGATATTCAGTCCTGGTCCTGGAAACCCACTGTGTATGCTGGTTTCTTGTTTGTTTTCATTGGGTTTGATGGAGTTGTTAGCTGAATATTGATTTAGATTCCACATTCTTGACAGCTTAATGCTACCTTTTGTTGGAGACATGTTTGTGTGCGTTTAAAAAGATATTTACCTTCACCTTCAAATTCTTCTGTTAATATCTACCTCCTAAGTACATTTATGGTATCTGTTTGAATTGAAGCTTAATGAGTTTTTTCAAGGCCCTATAACAATGAAATAAAATTGAATAATATTTTTAAGCTTAAATCAGTTCTCTTTAATGTAACCTATGTCACAAATTTGTTTTGGATGCAAAATAGCAAACAGTTGAAATAGACAACCTATACTTGTACACTTGCATCTTTAGTTTAGCCCACTCACTCTTCTGCAAAGGACTAACAGCAGAGAACCCTTAAGATATGTCCATCCAGATCAGTTTTTAATGAACAGCGCATTGAAACATAATGGAGACAGTCCAGCACACACAGTGGGACACCAGGGCAGAGAATGGCAAACACTGATCCTTTAAGCAGATTGCATAAAACAACCCAAACGGTCAGATATGTAACCATGTGATTAACCTAGAGAGGCAGGACTGCAATGCTCATTTTCTCTCTGTCTTCATCCTAATACCAGAAAAGAGCTGCTAGAGTAAATGGAAAGTGAATTGCCAATGAGCCAAAATGTATCCTGAGCAGGGATTTAGGGGAAATAAGTATCCTTCACACCTAATTATCATTTGGACATCCCTGACCAGTACATAGTTGCTATCACTTCCTGGTCGTGTTCTCAGCCATCAGTGCCATGTTATTGGCTGTTAATGGCAATTAGTGATTGCTAAAACACAATTGAATGGTTCCAGTCCTCGTGTATTCACAGGGCAACTGGAGCCAAGGGGAAAATATCAGTTTACATCTACAAGATGGATTGATGGAGAAAATCTGTCAATATGATTGGTATTACAGATGTGTGAGGATATGGAGGACTGATATGGACTGCAAAGTTTACGGCACGCAAGCAGGTAGAACAACCTGGCTAAAGTAGGGGCCACAATAAAAAAATATTGATGTATTTATATATACAGTATACTGTATATACATGTATATATATATATATATATATGGTGTGTTTGAATATTATTTTAAATATATATAGAGAGAGTAGCTAAATCTCTTAATATGAAGTTGTTTGGTTATGCATTGAAAGCAAGTATGAGCGTGAAACCTTCCAAATGCCTAAAATTGAGATTATGTTTCCGTCACGTTATAACATGGCTAAGTTACTGTGGAGAATACTCTCCATCATCTGGTAAGAAATTCTTTCTAATGAGTGTGATGAATCCCCATTAAAGCATGCTGTAACTTCCTTCCTAGTGCTTCCAGGATTCGCGCCATGTTACAGGACAGGCCTCAAGGATCATGTCCCCTGATCTTCTTCTCATTTTGCTTTGTGGAAATCCACCAATGTTAGGACCCAGCTGTCACCCAATAGACAGAGTGGCTTTAAGATTCAGACTACTTACATCACAAGAAACACAGACGGCGCTATATCTAAGGGACAACCTCAGCTCTTTTGCAAATGTTTCATGTTTCATTTGGGCTTGACCACAAGCACTGATTAGTTCTCAAGACACTCTGTACTAACTGATGAATTAATATGGTCTTTGAAGTATCAGTGAAACCCTAAATGCAAGTCACAAGGGCCAGACTGACTCAATTGATCACAATCGGGCACCTCAGTGTTTCACTTATCTGAGAAAAGAAGGTATGAGAGGAGGAAGAGGGTGTGAAACTCTCTTGGTCCAAACTAATTTGCGGAGAACATAAAAATATGGTAACATCAGAATTTTTGTGTTTTTTTAATTAAATGAAAAGGTAGGTTATTTTCTATATGATACAACTGCAACATGCCTCAATGCTTCAGTATTCTTCTGGATAACTCACTTTGTCTGTTATGCTTTCTTGGCAACAAGTCAGCTGCCCAGCAACTGATTAAAAACACTGCAGACTCAAGACTTTTTGCCAAAGAGGCACTCTCCCTACGTGACCAAACAGCGCATGACTCAGCATCTCCTTGAAAGAGGCCCAGTCCTTACCAATCCATTTTCAAATAATAAATAAGTATAAATAATAATAATTTTAAAAACTTTAAACTAAAATATTAAACTGTATTGAGTACATAATATTTCCTTAGAAGACGCACATTTTTCATACCCTGGTTAATAGTGAATTATTCTACCTGACATACAGAAATGTTTCCACAGCACACAAGATGGCAAAATTTGTAGAATATTTTGTTGTGATGTAGTTAAATGGCACCTTTAGATCATGCGATTAGATTCATTCATACCAAGTTAATATAAAAAATTTGGTTTAACATTTTAGCACAAAAAGTCAATTAAATAAAATAATAGCCAGAGAATACACTTCGAACAAAGTATGTCTTAACTTCCAGGGTGTAATTACCAGAAATGACAGGTTTACCCTGTTGCATGTGAGGGTATCACTATAAGGGATCAAGGCACTCCCTTCATAATTTTCACATTGCCTAATGGACATTTTAATGCTGTGAAAGGATCGTTTTTTATCTTTAGCAAGTGACCCCTTAAACAACTATCTGAAATATGTGATGCCTGTGTAACATTCATGCATCGTGCTGTTCCTCAAGAGACTTTCAAACCTTGCCAGTGTGAACTGAAATACCGGGATACACCTGGCATTCATTTCATCAGCGTAACCCAGGGAGCTGAGGGTTTGAACCCCATTTGAGACTGCTGTTGGGCCTTTGAGCAAACACTGAAATGCTTCAATAAATATGTTATAGAGCGGTGGTGCTCGGGGTTAGGGAACCTGTTAATCACATAAATGTGTTTCCATAGTTCCACAAGTGCACCTTTGGGGACTCAGCCATGAAATGCATCCAGGATAAATGGGAAGGAGCGTGCTCTTTTAATAATCATGTTCCGCGTGGAAGGTGCTGGCTCAAGTCTACACAGCCTCTGAACTTTCTTTGGTGCTTATCCATGTAATCAAAGACATTCGAGGATTCATTTGAAGTGTTATGGTTAAAGTCTGGAAGTCAGTGTATTTTTTAAAATAACAGTCCAGCTCCTTAGAGGAAGAGATATGTTACATCCCCTCTGGTTGCCATTGCATTGTAAATCACCACACTTCTGCTATTTCATATCTTCATGTGCCAGAGATCCAGGACTGTGCTGCTTGTTGAAATTCACTTCCCCTTTATGCAAAGTGTGTTCCTGTTCCTGACATTACTGTGAGTTTACAGTTTCTTTAACTGGGGTTATTCAGGAATGTCATGTGACTTACATGTGACCCTCAAAACCACTGATACACCAGGACTGGACTGTTATCTGGATCTATACTGCAGTGTACTGGTAGTGAACAAAAACATGTAAACACCAATATAATTAACTTAATAGGGTGTCGGGCCACCTGTGGCATAGGGTCTACCAGCATCTGGACCCACAAGAACCCTTTACTGTTCAAACGCTATTGTGTTTTTTATTGGTTTACCTTACAGTTTTAACTATGCATCCCTATACTCATCACTCTACACTGCAGTGCAGTGAAGCTACTCTACACTAGCATTTGTGCCATTTATTCATTTGATTGAGCACTGAAAATGTAGTGTGTGTGTGCTTTTATTCACTCTTACACATGTTCTCCTACCCTTAAGGCCAGCACCTCATATACAGTGTGCATTTCTCTAGCTTTTGCCATCCCTATGCTCACTGTAACAATGAATTGCTTCTTAGGTGAAGTTTGGGAAAGAAGATGAGATTTGGAATATCCTACTTAAAGCCTTTTTGTATAATTTTATTTACAAAGGTTTTTCTCATGCTAATCAGACACTTTGTGTTTATCCATTTAGATTTATGCTATATTGTACATGCAATCTTGTCTAATGGAACACACAGGAACATTTAAAAGAAAACAATACATCAAGTTCCAACCCTCCAATCTTTAAGCTGGAACTGTCATTTACTTTTCTCTCAAGATGTTCTGACAATAAGCAAAACAAAACACTGATTCAGAAAATGTGTGTGTTAGTGTGTGTGTGTGTGTGTGCATTTGTATGCATATGTTTGTGCACACGTGTATGTGTGCTTGTTTGTTCATGTGTATGTGTGTGTTTGTGCATGTGGAAATTAGATTTAGCGTAAGCTGGCAACTTTCTGTGCAAACTCAAGCAAAGAGGGATATCTGAGGGTCCTACTCTTCCAGGAATCAGGAATCCCCTGAAGACCAATCTGTTGGCATAAAGACAGTACAACTTCAGGAAAGAACTAAACCACACAGTGTGCAAGGTCAAACATATTATATTTGAAAACAAAATACAGATGTGGAAGTCTTAAAGGGCTATAAAAATGTCCATAAATGCTTAGATGTTCACTCGTGCCAAACGCCCACCCTTTATGTTTTCTCATTTCAACAGAAGAAACCGCCTCAATAGCAAACATATCTGAAACAGGAACACTAAAAAAAAAGAATGACTGAATTAATATCTGTTGGCGAGAGAGATAAAGAAAGAATACAGAAAGTCATAACAAATCAATGGCATGGGATGTTTTTTTGTTGTTGTTTTTTTACAATGAAAAGCTTCCTGTCCCATACCTGAGCCCCCAGACAGGCCCCGATGAAGGAGCCTCTGCTACTGGTGCAGCCCCCGCAGCGCATGGTGTCCCGGATTGCCTGATTAAAATCTCCCGCTGTCAGGACCCCGTGCAGCGCTGCCTGGAACGCACCAGGCAAAACTGGGCAGGAACCAGAATGTAGAAAAAGAAAAAAAGGACTCTTTAATGGGTAACACACATTGGAACACAGTCACCAGCTACTAGTAGTATTATGGAACATTGGCACTGCCTATGGTTTAGTGCAGGATCGTGTATGCCAAGCTTGGCTTTCCATGTGTCATCAGCTACTGTAGTATTATGGAACATTGGCACTAGCTATGGCTTAGTTCAGCGCCGTGTTTGCCAAGACTGGTTTTCCATGTGCAGCACTAAACGATAAAGAGAAATGCACTGACAACAGGTTTTCTTTGCCCCACTGATTGAATCGTTTAATGGGTGTCCCGGCCTTTCTTATTTCATTCATTTAATTGCGTGTTTGCACTGCTATCGTGGTGGCTACTCTACATTCACAGTGAGAGGCTTCACACATAGAGATTTTTGCATTTTGTATGGACACAAAGTGATGAATACATCGCAGGATCAGTGTGAGCAGCTACATAGACCGGATCTTGCTGGTGTGATAAAGACTCTAATATTGTGTCGTCCTGCTGCTGCTGCAGAGATGAAGGCCTACCTCATGTGTTCGTGAACACATTGGGAATCAGCTCTCTGGGAGCCTTGGATAAGTTCTCCTTTACTTGGTGGATATGGCCTTCAACAAAGAAGGAGAGAAACAATTTGACACGTCAGAGTGCACATTCGACGAGAACGCCAATCAAAAGGAAAGCGTTTTTCAGACTCCTGCTATTCCGACTGTGTTATTGAGCTGTTAAATAACATTTTCAATGTCAATATTCTTGACATTATGAGACTAATTTATTCACTTCACCTTTTAACTGCTTTCAACAGTTTTTCAATAAGCTCTTTTAAATCATTAATTGAGTTTTCAATGCAGTCTGCTGTCGTGGCGTGGAGAGACAATTCGAAGAGCACGGTCCTGAATTGAAACATACGCTTCTTGCTCAGTAATGCCTCGGGAAACTGCTCATTGGAGAGACCTAAAACTCCGTGGCTGAATCATGATACAAGAGTACTGAAGCGAAACTGGTCAGTGTGTCACATACCGACCACAACTTTGTCCAGATCTTGGGGGTTCTTCCTGTTTGGGTCATCAAGATGTTCCAGCACTGAATCCAGGGCATTTGGATCAGGACCATTCAGGATGTAATGCTCCAGGAACCTGGGAAATAACAGGGATGTGTTCTCAGATCTAGCGATCGCTTACAATATAAAATGACAACAGCTAAACCACACTGCACACCTGCTATGCACGACCCCTTCTGCAGCGATCCTTCACAGTCTACACAGATTATATTTACCTTCATATGCTATATATTGTAGCATATATTTTGTCAAGCACATTGTGTGGCAATGTTTTTCATTGCCAAGGCATAAATCTATCTTTTTCAGATGAGTTGTTAAAGCAGAGGTCCTGACACAGTGTGGTCATTAAAACTGAAATAAAACTTTACAAAAATTAAAACTGACATGGCAGGGGCCTCCTGGGTGGCGTAACGGTAAGGGCGTCCGACCGGGATGCTTCTTGCCCACTGTGACTGGGGTTTGATTCCCCGGCCATGCCAGTTTGGCTATGGCCGGGAGTGCTGCTAGGGGGCGGCAATTGGACAATATGAGCTGCTGCGTATAAGAGTGGCTCTATGTGTACCGGCTTGGAGGAAGCAGTACATCGCCTTTGTCATTGCCAGTCTCAGGACTACGGCAGCAAGCTCACAATACAAGGGGGGGGAGTTGACATGAAAAGAGTATAATTGGCTACTAAATTGGGAGAAAATTAGGAAAAATCTGAAACAAAAACAAAACTCACATGGCACCTTATCGCACAGAGTAGGGGATTCCCCCAGTATCCTGGCTAAATTCCCAACAAGGCTCTCTCAATCTGGCCACCTGAACATCCATTATAGCTGGCTTAATAAACCCCTCTCTCCACCACTGATGCATGGTGAGAACTTTGGTGCAAAATGGCTCCCGTGCTTCACATTGGTGGTGATTGAGGTGAGCATCTCCCCTTCACATCATGTTATTTACTTCAAAAGCACTATATAAAGGCAATCTACTACTATTATTATAAATCATAATGGTGTTGGAGATGCAACCCCTCTCAAGAGTTGGCTGGCATCGAGATGCAAATGCTCACCGGGCTGCAGCCAGTGTCTCCACCACACACTGGTCGTTGTTCTGTGTGACACGGATGGCATCCTCAACTTTCGCCAACATTTCCGGCTTCCCGGCATACAGGGCAACAATCGGAGCCAACTTTGTAATCCCATTTATTTGATTGTCTATGTCACATCCTAATGTGAAAAGACACATTATTCGTTGTTAAATACAAATGCAATAAATCCATCCAGTGCCAACTGCAAGTGAATACAATGATGTGCAAATTACGTAATTGTACATTCAGTAAAATAAACCATTACTTTATTTAGTGGACTGTTTTCAACCTTCTTTTGGAAGTATAACCTTTATTGTGAACAATTGCTTAATTCATTTTTAAACATTTACAGAAAACCCAGCCCTTTAGAATACATTCATTAAAAAGTAAGCATTTCAATAAAATACTCTTGTGTAAGTTGTATGTGATTGTAATTCCCAAAACGATGTATCCTCTGAAATGTTCATTTTAAAGAGACGTTAAGAGTCAAATAGACCCTATGTACAAATTTTGAAGAAATGATGCATTCGATGGTGAGCTACAGTTTTAGAGGATAAATACATTCCCAAATAAATTCAACAAGACCTTGGCGCTATAAGGGAACTCCATAAGTGGAAGGTGCAGTGAAGCCTAAATACAATAAATAAAATGTGGAATTATACAGGCCAGGACTTTAACTTTAGTACCATTTATAATGTCTGGCCCGAGTGTTGATATTGAGTATTGAAACCCAATGGAAATGCAACTTGCCCACAGTATATTATCCTTGTAACTCATATAGGCCTAGTTCTGTTACCTGTCTCTGTTTTGCCCGCATCCATATTTTTGAGGAAGCTCTTGAGGCTGGCGTGTCTCCAGGGTCCCTCGATGGGTAACTGCACTTTTGGGCCTTAGCATAATGGTTATTGTAAAATGTTAAGAAAAAATATACACACACAAATGAATAAAAATAATAATAATGCTTAGTTCTTGCTTAGTTCAAAGGTGTTTGCTATCTGAATCCACCCCTGACAGAGGTGGAGGTGGCAAGCAAGGGCGTTGTCGCTAGGGCAAAATAATGGACCAACAGTCAGGAGTCAGCTGTCATTGGCTGTCAACTTCACCAAGCACCATCCTCCAAACCTTATGATACTTGATAGTCCTTGATTTGAGTGCACCTATACTTTTTCTACCTTCCCAAACAACATGGTTAAACTTGGAACCAGAGATTTCAAATAATTCCAATACTTTCAGAGGCAATGTATACATTAAATTAAATGTATCCTTTGCAATGCTCCTATAATTATTCAAACAATATACAACCGTATTTAGAGATCACTAATCTGCGGGGCTTACCTCCTTTTCCCCTGTATGGGTCGTTGACAGGAGTGTCATACTCTGATCCTGGGCCGAAGAACTTGTATGTACGCTGCCTTAGATCACCCACGTTCAGCCCTGATGAATTGACATGCAGCTGGTTTAATTAGGTCTGTCATGCAACCACTGTAACTGGGACGTAGACTCCACTGGGGATGACGGGGACATGCCCACCCCCACTTTTTGGATGATTTGGTCCTCACCACTTTTTAAAATTAATAAAATATTACTGAAAACTAAAAACGCGGAAGAGACGGCAGTAGGTCCAAGAAAATAGGGTTAGGGTTAGTAGGTTCCAGCAGCAGGATGACACAATATTAGTCTTTATCACACCAGCAAGATCCAGTCTATGTAGCTGCTCACACTTGTGATCCTGCAATGTATTAATCTTTTTGTGTCCATACAAAATGCTAAATAAAATAATAAATCTATGTACATTATTTCTGCAATCCCATGTTTTATAAGTATATATATTTTGCACTGATAATTGAACTGCATTTGGCTGCATTTAACAGCAGGACCAGCAGCAGGTACTGTTCACAGGTGCAGAC
The DNA here is from genome assembly GCA_029706075.1 of Aldrovandia affinis. Lineage (NCBI taxonomy): Eukaryota > Metazoa > Chordata > Actinopteri > Notacanthiformes > Halosauridae > Aldrovandia > Aldrovandia affinis. Next base: position 2,518,604 of record JAINUG010000145.1, on the reverse strand, counting down.
GGAGGGGACAGGGATAGAAAGTTGAGAGGAGAAATTTGAAATGACAAATGATGACTATGTCAAAAACCAATATGGTGTGCATTAACATTTTTATTTAGTGTAGTAAACATGTACATCGAGTACACAGGGCAGCAGGTTTTGCTTCTGCAATCTATATTTGTCGCTCCCCCCCACTGGAATCAAGTCTATGCCCCTACACTGTACCATTTGAAAAGTAACATTCAGTAACTGAAGGCTGTTTGCAATTGAAGGATGGAAATTGCTACACTCTCTGCCAATGTAAAATACAAACAAAATGAAACCCTGGAAGCACAATGTTCACCAAATATTGTTTTTTCACCAATTTTGTTTCATGAGAACATTTCACACAGAGGTTGGGACCATACTAGGAGACTTTGTAACGGAGTGTCCATTCACCTCTGCATTCACACAAAGACTCCAGGAGCACATATGCCTGGTCGCCATAGCACGTTTGCTGACCAGTCTCCCTCCGGTAGAACGGGTTGGCAGACTGAGGGCGGAACTCCAGACAGGGCTCTTCTTGTGACAAGATGACACTGAGCTTCTGAGGGTCGTATATCCAATGGAGTGGCTGTGCTTCAAGTGCAGAGTGAGGAGAAAGAGCAATATTGGACTTATTGGCCTATCCTGGATGAATACATAAACCCCAGCTAGCACTTATCATTTTAACGCTTCTGTGTACAGGAATTTATGTGAATGCAAGCTCACTATAATATGGTCACACCTAATGTAAGAGTCTTGGACAGATTATACTGTACACAGATGGCCGTCTAGCTTTCTCTTGAGATAAAATAATGGTCCATACACTGAGTAGCTAACACAAGCAGCTTAACTGACTGCAAAGTACACAAGTTATGCAAGAAGGAACCACACCCACATATTCTTGCTTATCACTGGTTTCAGAAGTGCACACGTCCAGTTGATATGGGGAACTAGGTCAACCTGGAGTTTACAACGACCGTCCATTTAGAATATTTCAAGTATTGCCTAATTAAAATGAGTCACCTATACGGGAAACACCGTTAGCCTACCCGCCGCGTCCGCCACAGCTGCTCCAACAATCGCCCCAACAATTCTGTCAGCAAGAGCCAGGGCCATCTGCAATGGTCATAACCAGTGTAAACAATCTACATTCGATGAATAAGCAACAGTAATTACGCTAATAACCATTTCAGCAAACCGTATGCAAAATATACAGTGTGACATAATTATTTTAAAAGAGCTGAAATTAAGATACAGTACAAACAGCATTTCTTCGCGAAGTATTTCATAGCGAAGTAGCTATAGACTCCGCGTTATGTGCTTTATTATTTCTTATGCAAATCTTACCAATTGACTTAAGATTTGCTATACTAACCGTTGTGCGCTTTGCAAATACCTTACTTCCACATTAGCAACAAGTTGCGCTGTGGTATGGCTCTATCGTGAGAGCGTCACACGTCTTAATCCATATATGACATTTTATAAAGAACAAAACTGGCAAAGGTAAAGGCAACTGTCGCAAAATAGGGATTACTTTCTCTCTGCAGCCAGGCAGATGTATATTCGTCAACGAGAAACATATTTAATATAGCTATTTAGCCTACCAGTTCTGAAACAACAGTAGCTTATGTTGTCTGTAGTAAATAAAACACCCAGTTTTCAAGCATTCCCACCTTGCATTCTCTCCGAGCCGAAAACTCTCTCTTTTACACTAAATAAATCTTCTTCTCGATCATTATGAAAACATAACTTATGTTCACGGATATCTTTGTGTTACTAGGTCTCTTCTTGAAAATGTCAAATGAATAACAACTTGTATACACGCCCCCTTACACTGCATTTGGACGTCGTCCATATACGGAACTGTAACGGGATTAATCCAAAAATATTTATCTAAAATTATTATAAGGAAATTTTATCTGCTTTTTGTTTTGAATATATTTTTCATGATTATTTCAGAAAAAGACGTATGAAACCCTAAGTCTTGTGAACACTATTATTATTATTATTATTAGTAGTAGTAATATTAGTAGTAGTAGTATATTGCATAACTAAAATTGATAGTGCACAATTCATCATTCAGTCTTTAATTTCTCCGTTTTATTAGAAATGAAAGTATTGAAAGTAAGTCGGTATTATGAAGAAATGTTCTCCCTGGAAACTTTAGTTCAAAGCCTGGATATTTGTTGATGGTCTGCACGCTCTCTTACATTGTGCCATCCCAGTATGTATGTGCTTGTCTGGTGGCCTTATACCGGATTGCTTACACATTACATATTGTCAATTTGCACAGCTTGATATTATGCTGAAGTAAATCAGCGTCAACGGCACAACCACAGCACCCCACATGGGATGTGGACGTGCAGCCTACAAGCCCAGTTCCTCTAAAAGTCTCCCCCAACACACATTTTGGTTCTCCTGTTGTACTGTGTGTCACACTCCATTGATCTCACGGTGCAGTGTGCAGAGCTACTACTCCAAGGCGAAAAACTCTATCAGAGGTGCTTGCTAACTGTAGTCATTTGGACCCTCTCCTGGGCTTCTCAGGTTATTGATTTTTCCACAGTGCTGAAAGTCAGCAGGTTATAAAATACCACATTTTTTTCTAATTCAGAAAACCAGTGGAACATGAAAGAGCAGTGAGTGCCTTCTGTGTCCGAATCATAAGCTGTTCACAAACACAATTAAGGTGATGTGTCTAATGTTGTGCTGACAAAAAGTGAATGTCACATTGTTGCATGGAATGTCTGATGGTCAACAACTTCAAGTAATGTTCAAAATGACAAAGAAACACATGGTGTCAAAGGTAATCTGACATATCTGAGTTTACATAAACTACCCCTGTGGTATAGCCCACTAATTTATACATTGAAAATAAAGACACCTCAAAGACACTTCAGTGCAGTGATGCGTAGTTACTGCAACCAGAGTCTCCAATTACCTAATTCTGAAAAACACATCTATAAATAAAGTTTATATTATGAAATAATATAAAAATATTATATATTATCTTTTTTTTTAAGTGCCCAGACTTGAGAAAAAATCTTGCACAGATGAACTAATATTAGATTTTGGAAGTACACTGTTTGACGGACAATGCTTGACGCTCTGCAGAACTGCAAATACATCAGCTGTTGTCACAAGATGAAGTATCACCGTCAGTGTAGGCATAAAACCATAAATTACCCGCACAAGAGTAGTGAGCAAAAGGCGATTGGATCGGCGGAATGCTGATCGATGTCACCAGGCTCGTACACTCTGGGCAAAGAGCTCAAATTTAAGCCTTTGATCATCTGGCAGCACAGTGGGGGCATGCCAACGTATGCCAAGACTTTAAAATAGCGGTGGGGGGGGGAAGTGGAGATAGACACTGACCTCGAACACATTGCGCTCTCCCCTTCCTTCCTGTGCTGGCTCTCCTCGGCAGGTTTCCTCCATCTTCCCTTTGATAAATCACAAATCCAGAGTAGCCTTCCAAATGCAATTCACCCTCTTTGGACTTTGGGTTCAAATATAGTAACAGTCCCCGATTCATAGTTTCACAAACGTACAATGAAATAAAAGTGAAAAGGAAATGTACTTTTTTTTAATGTATTTGCTGTATGAACTCAACTTCTCCTACTATTACTACTACTACTACTACTAATAATAATAATAATAATAACAGAGCACTGTAGGTCACATGTACCTGTATAAATATTTTGGCAAGCCTAAATGATAAATAAATCATAAAGACTGCTGCTATAAATCACGATGAGAATGGCAGTCTGCAATGGTGAATATTTAAAGAGAGCCAGACTAATGGAAGCCTCTAATTCATCATCGTTTGCAAAAATGAATGAGCCTTATTGACCTTAAGTGGTCTTATTTCTGAGTGCACGCATCTGTGTAGTAAAACGAGTGAGAATAATTGATAGAACCATGGCCCTTGGTCAGTCCTCTCCTCCGCAGTCGGCTCTCACAGATAGCTGAAATAGTAGCTGAGAGATGAGAAGCAGAGGCTGGACACTGGCCAGATAACCCTTCATCTGCTCTGCTTTTATATTGCCTTCCATCACTACAGCAAGCCAGCTGCCCACTGTTAAGTCATTTGCCTCTTCTTACTTTCCTAAATGTCACCATTTACAGTACAAGGTTAGGGTCACTCGGACCTCAAAGTATTAAAACAAACCTATTTGTGTCCATGAGGGATATTATTCATTAGTAAAAGCTGACCATTGCTTTAAGAGGGGGTATGGAATATTGTCATCAAGGTTTCTTTTTCTTTTCTTAATAATTTGACCCACATTTTCTCCCAATCTAGAATGCTGCAACCTCTTCTGTCAATTTGGGAGAGTACAGACAATGCACTCGCTGTCTTCCCAATTGCATGATGTCAAGATGCTGCTTCTTTTCACTCCACAGTCCACCAGCTAAGCTCTCACAGAGGCTGGGTTGGAGGAGGACACTTCATGTTAGCTTGTGCAGACAGACTGTGGATGCCCAACTGACCTTCAGAGAGGCTGGTGTGCCATGAGACACACAGAAATCCCTCCCCTGGTGATGCTGTGGCCAATTAAGTGCCACCCCATGGGGTTGCCAGCCACAGCCAGGACTGGCAAGGTCCGAGTTCGGACCGGGGGGTCCATCCACACACTAAAACAGTGCGTTAACAGGATAAACCACCCAGGAACCCTTTCATGGAGCTTTTTAAAACATCTGGGGAATTATTTTGCTGTACAAAACCATCAACATTCATTTATCTACTTTTTGCACAATATTTGTTTACACGACCTATTACACTGGCTAGTTTATTTATCCATATAAAAGTGCTAATTACAGTAGGAACCAAACTATAAAATGCAATGCGATGATTCATGGATGTCACTGAAATTCTGAAGTGGGTTATAATTTTAGATGATTTATTCCATGTGTAATTTCCCCTCAAGCAAGACATATTCTGCATAATGACATTTCAAATACAAATAAGTGAACCAAAATCCTGGATCTCAATATAATTCAAATTTTTATAATTGGGTGTGTTTCCTTATGTGTCTTTGACATTTAACTGTGTTGATAGCATATAGATTCCCTCCATTATACTATCATATACTTTATGGTGAATTAATGTGTCTTCAGAATTAGATGAGTTGGATTTGGTAGAATTAATCAGCCATAACTTAACCCATTACATGCTTAGCTGGTTCTTGAAGAGCATGACTCAATGCAATTTCGTACCCATCAAATTATATGACAGGAGTCCGATTTTCTCTCCTTAAAAGTATTGCAACTTGAAAGCTCACTTATTGTTTTGAGAGCAAAGGGAAGAACCCCCCACTAGGATTAAAGAAATAGAAACACACCATACAGAGCACTGTCATGGCTGTGTGAACTTTCATTTACTTCCCAAAACCCCAACTGAAATTAAGGGACTGATTGGAATTCTTGGTTTCCCTGTAGCAAGGAGCCATTAACTTCTGCCTCTCTGCTTTCCTACAAGCGGCCCCTGCCAGAGGCCAGTTTAATCCTGGAGTAATGCAAGCTTTTCAGGGGCTGGTGCCTAGCAGACAAGGGCACGGGACTATTCCCCCCTCCCACACGCGCACACTTGCACTGTTCCTCCTGTAAATCAGGGCTTCAGTGGATTTCATAGGCTCACAAATGTACAGTAGAAAGGTGATGTCAAGATTTAACATGACCATTCTGCTGTTCACATGACAACACCCTTTTCATTATTCCATATTAGGTTGCTTCGGCATCCGTTCTGTTGCATGAAACATATTTATGTCTCTGAATAAAAGAGAGATTGATATAACTTGTCACAGCTAATACTCTCCCCTCCAGACAGTGGATCACTAATACATTGCTCTGGTGTTTTCTGTAGTCTATTCGGTTTATTTCCATTTGAAAACGGTGGAAAGTGTCAGAGTGAAGTGCAGTCAATGGTTCAACAGAGAGCAACATACTGTATTATGTTAATGAGGGGAACAAAATATTCCTCTATTGTGAAAGGAACAGAGTCCATAACAGGAATCATATTTTGTTCTGCGATCTCACCCGAATTTGAAGAGCGTGAACTACTCTCACAGCCCCCGCCTCTGTCACAATTGGCAGACCTCCACAAAAATCGGGTTCTGTTTTACCGCTTTGAAATCTGCATTCAGTAACCATCTGAGGGAAAATCTGCACTCTGTAACCATCAAACGTCCAGAGTGCTTTTTCATTTGCATAATTTGCAGTAAATTGGTACATATGGAAACGTTACTGTCAACAGCACCACTGTTCTCAACGGGAATTCGCCGTTTTTTCTTTTTTTAAATTAATCAACCAATTCACTAAGGGCGAAAAAACAACATTTAATTGTATCTCCCTTTAGTGCAATCAATTGTAATAATTAATAATCTCTAGCCAGGAATAGTTGCTCTGTAGGTCTACATTATCAAGCTATAAATTACAGTAGGCCATTTGAATATCGTTATAAAACATTACAGATTCGACGTATGCCTCTGTGCGCCTTCACACTCTACGGACACCTGTCTGCTTATATAGTTGCTTGAAATTTCCCTTTATCTTCCCAGGTTTGATCAATTATTCATCAATCCATCGGAATCCTATGAACGTAGTCGGCCAACACAGAACGTGTCCCTGTCTAGTTCAAAATCGAAAGACAAAGAAAGAAGAAGCTTTTTGTCTTAATGTTAGTAAACATAACTGACATCAAGCCGCGGAGAGTCATGACTCGATGACGTTCTCGTTTTTTTTCCGTGCGATAACCAGTGTGGAGTCCCCGATTGCCGTTCCGTGAAACAGTAGCTGCATTCGCGCTCTCGTGGATACGGCACTTCAAAGGAGGCGGTGTCTGTCTGTACGGAACATATGAGTAGCAGGCGGAAGAGAAGGCAGCAACGAAGCGGAGAGAGAGGGGAGGGAGGGAGGGAGCTGGCGAGAGAGAAAGAGAGAGAGAGAGAGCAAGCAAGCGAGCACCGCAAGCTGTCATAGCGGCACTGCTCTGCTAATCAGTGGGCTGTGCGAAGCTTTCATCGATGTGTAGTCTATTCGTATACTTCTGCGATGCGAAAGTGGGAAGTGGAATCGAATCTTGCTTCCGAGTTTCACTTTCCCTGTAGGCGGCGTAGAGAACACGGATCTAATATAACAGAGGACCGATTTGATTAGGTCTGTTTAAAATATAATAATTTATAAACCTGGAGATTGGTATAGGCTAAATTCGCTTCATTTAGCCCAACTAAAACACGATGGAGTACTGGAGGCAGTGCGCGCTGTGGCTGATCAACTGCAAGGTGCTTCCACCAACCCATCGGGTAACATGGGAGTCAGCACAGGTATTCGATTTAGCACAGACTCTCCGGGATGGGGTTCTCTTGTGCCAGCTTCTCAACAATTTGAGACCCCAGTCCATAAATTTGAAGGAGATCAACCTGAGGCCACAAATGTCACAGGTAAGGGTTTGCATTGTCTTAAAATGTTGCAAGTTAAATTATAGTGTTTGCTTCAATTATAGATTATTCTCACAAGCAAACGCTTTTCAAAGAGGAAACAAATGGCAGCTGAGGACTGTGGAGTAGATTGACACATTAACTAAATACAACTGCTGTCTTCAACCAACATGCGTATGTTTTTCTTTTTTAAATCAAGGAAGTTGCATTATTGGTATCTAGCGACACAAAAGTGTACCGTTATCTAATTTCAAGCACTCATGCCCTCTGCAGGTAATGTGAGCCATAACGTCAGGTGGGACGCCAAGGTTGTTAACTGACAACAAACCGGCTCTAGTTTACGAACAACGTAATCGATTATTCTTTTCTGCGAAATGTTTCTTCCTCTAAAGATTGTGTAGATGTATTAATAATGGCCAGGCTATGTAGTAAGACATGCTGTCAGATTACACCAATATTTTAATAGTCAGATTAAGAAAAAAGGTAAACCTGTATTTTATCACGGAGGCTACCTAAACACAAATGATTATTACTGAATATATATATGACATCCAGTACAATGTGAAAGTGTTCTGCCTCATAGTCAATGTAGCATATTATTTAAATGGTAGTTGTTGCAAATTACCTTCACACTATTAGACAAAAGGGGTATGTTCAATACATTATTTCACATTTTTATCAAGTTGCACTTAATATACAGAGCTGGTGGAACTGCTGGAACATTTTTCAACAACTAAATAATGTCCAATTTGGATGTGCAAATTTATTTGAATGTTTACGTCATCAGTCAGGGCAAGTCATAGCGTCGCTGGACAAACTCTGTTTTCTCTGGGCACTGGCTTATGTCAGTGTACAAGTGGCGTATCCCAGCACCTTCAGTGTTCCACTGTAGGGAATTCTGCATCCAGCCCTGTGCTCCTGACATCCCACTATACATCACTTTACTTATAAAGAATACTTAGATTAATATGGCAAGACCTCTTATCATATGGGACACCAGTAACTCAAGGTGCTGGGCAGGTCAGAAAGCTGTCCCATGCTGCACATTATGTCAAAGCTGCTCAGCAGAGATATGTCTTGCTGTGCTGTTTTGCAGTCCATTAGTTGTGCTCAGTTCTGTGGGCTCAATCACAGCCCCCTGGAGATGGGCGTTCAGAGTGACCCGGCCCTTTATGTTGACAACCCAGTGGTACACGCACAGCCCTCAACTTGGCCTTTAACGCAGGCTCCATGATATACCGTGTCAACACCGGTGGATCAAATACAACCAGTGAATAAGCAATTATAACACAGGCCCACTGTCAGTGTTCCTAAACCGACCAAGAGTGCAGTTTTCCAATAAAAGCACTCATGGAATGGTCTGGATGCCTGAAAGTCAATAGTTGTGGCTTTTACTTTTCTAAAGTGTTGTTTTTAAGGCTGAACGCGATTCATGTCTCGTGAAGAACACAGTTGTCTTTCTAGAACAGTTATTGGTATTGGCATATTTATGGCTTTAGTGTCCTGAGCAAATTGTTGAATTATCTTTTTGATGCTAGAGGTGATAGCTGTAAAAAAATACCATATAGATCAAGGAAATGATATGCATTACAGAAGACGAATGGCAGTGTTTAGCATCACCCAGGCGTGATGGCCAGATGATATCTATTGTGGTCACTGGGTTCTGGTTTTAATATACAGCTCTGCTGAACTAGTATTTTTGAAAGTGCTTTTTACGCTTTTGTCAGATTTCATTATTTTACTCTCTAAATGAACAATGATAACACTTGACCGGCATGGATGAACAAAATAAGTGTAATTAATTGACAACTAGGGAACCACAGTTACTGGAGTGTAAAAGTGTGAAAATAACTTACAGTATTATTTTTAAGAATGTAGTGTACAGCTTAAAATTAATATAGGGCTACAATAAGTTAGGCAGAATTATTTGTGTTAAAAAAATAATATATATAAAAAAGTACATATTAATGTTGCTTAGTTTGGAATCACCACACCAGCAAATAAAATAAAAAATAAAACTTTCAGCTTTCAGTATTGAGGTGAAATTTACATAACTGTGGGGTGAAATGTGAATTCCAGAGTGAATTATTCATGAAGCCAGAGACGGCTATTTTATCATCTGCCCATTACAACACATGGGACGCAGGCAAGCCTCACCCGGGGGACAGCGGGAAGACAAAGGCACGAAGAGGCCTGACACAAAGATACTGTCTGGACCTCATTTGGCTCACCTCAAAACGATTTAATGGGGCCTCAAAGCAGTGGGCTCCTTCACTGCATTAGCTGTATCATTAAAACACAATACATTTGCCCCTGTTGTGATTTATAGCGTTATATCAGCGGCCTTGTTGCAGAAGGTCAGCTGCCACAATCCAGTTGACCGAGGTTTGATAGCGTCTTTTGAAAGGGTAAAGAGATGGAATTGCATAATGAAATAGGCTCACTGCACTCATCACTCGTCATAGTCCTGGCCATTTAAGATGGAGGATGTGCCCGTGGAGGTCGCAGAGTAAAAAAAGAGGTTCAATCCACCGCGCATCATGTTTGAAGACACCTGCAAAGAGGTAGAGAGAGAGAGAAGCAGGCTGTCCTTTTTCACCGGACCATGCAGAGAGAGAGAGCGAGAGAGAGGAAGCTGCAACAGGTGCGGGTTGTGAGTCAAAACCCACCTTTCAGAAAAAGTTCAGTTTTCAAAAAGAAAACAGAAGTTCTGTGTGCTGCCTTCATATTCACAGAACCACAGGGCAATGTGACGAATGACTCATGGGGAATAATCTGCTTTGAGAAGTGCTACATTTTCAGGTTGTTCCCAAGATGTGAAATGCAGAGATATGACTAAGGTCCCATCATTTGCACGTACACGGAATGCCCAGGTATGACTAGACATTCGCCTCGGGTTCCTACTTTAGCTGCAGCTGTGTGACATCTCCTTCAGTTATTGCGATCTCACGCAAGAGGAGATTGCAATAACATTGCCAGGTTTACTCGATCATTGAGCATGTTCGTTCTGGGCTCATGTAAGGGCCTTCGCATACTACCTAATGCCTGCAGTATATTCTATGAAATATCCTCTTCATCACATAAGGATCTGGTTTTAACCAATACTTTGACTGCTATGTTAACCACAAAACACAACCCCCTGCTAGCAGCCATCTGACAGCAGTCTCTGTTGCTCTTGTAGAGGTGGCGAGAAAGAGAGGGGGGCTCGTTTGAAGAAGGGTGTAAGCTGTTTCTGTAAGTGGGATAATTTGAATAGTGTAGTTCACGCTGAGGAAGGCATGTGTTGTTAAAACATTTTCAATTCCCTCATGAAAATTAGTGAAGTGTTTTCATCTCTATTGCAGTCAAGTGTGCCGCCAGCCTGCCTTCACAGCCTGTTGATCAATGATTGATTATAGGTAAAGCAACGTTGAGGCTTATGTTTCCAGCGGTGGCTTTCTTATTAAAAGCATTATTAAAATGCACACGTTCCCCCACTGTGCAGGGCCACACCCAGGAGTTGGGAAAATATATGGGGAAGGAACTGAATAGGAAATATGCTGATCAGCATTCAACCCATAATCTTATGCTGAGATACCAAAACTCGCACCAGCATCCGTTGACCAGGGTGCATGTGCCTTGCTTCCTGTAAAGAGTCCCACTGCACGAGTTTTACAGTGTAGGCCTGTCATGCTTAAGAGCAGGGGAGAAAAGATGGAAATGATGCCACATAGTTTAACTTAGAGGAAGGATATGGAGCCGTTGTGATTATGTCATGTTTGGAAACCGGAGGTGCAGAACTGCCTTCCGCATGTGTGATTCTCAGAGTTTGCCTGACGCACACAGAGCTTGGTGGCAGATAAAGTTTGTGACAGAAACACTTCCCTCACAGTAGACAGCATTTAGTCAGTAAATGCCATTAATGACCCCAGTACTGCAACCGTAACATTCTGTGGTATCCCCCCTCTACTTAGCCTCAGAACATAAGGTTGCATCACGTTTGCATTTCTGCTTTTGCTGCTAAGAAGGACAGGGTGTAGCACACGTGGCAGAATGATGTAGGAGCTTGGAGTCTCTTCAAACTGAACTCGCTGTAGGAAACCATCTTATTTATTTACATGATCTTTTGGCTTGGCAGTAGACCTCAATCAGAGTGACTTTCAGTGCAATGTCTGCAAACCTTGCTCCAACTCGAGGCAGTAATCGCAACCTTCTTCATGCTCAAGGGTACAACACTTCAAAAACCAACCCCACATAACTGGACATGCAGTATTCCTTTAACAGGAAATTAAAAACTGCTTGGAATTTCAGAGACAAGAGATCTTAGTTTAGACTGAAAGCCCCTGAATAATTAAAATTTTGATATGTGACTTTACTACTGAAGCTGCTCCATTTCTTGCTTTCGTTAGCTACATATAATTTGCTTTCATTTTTCATTTAAAGCCATGTTGACTAAAATATATATGTTTTAGCGCTGTCCAGTTCAAAACTGAAGGGTCAAATGCAGCTGCGTTTTAAATGAAAAGATGGGCGACGATGGAAAAGGAGCTCCTTGTGAGAGCTTTATTTTACGAAACATGTTTATTCTAAAACACATCGGTGAACCTTTATTTTAAGTGCAATACATTTAAAGACTGTTTAAAATTGATATGTATATTCCAGGAAAAATAACAAAAATGCAATAAGCTATGCAATGGTTTAGATGTACAAATGTAAAAATGTTTTGCACACACTTTTTGTCAAATGAACAAAATCAAACAAAATATTATTTGGATGATTAAGTAAACTAATAAGATAGTAAACGGATACTGTTCTCATCTGTGGTTTTGTCAAGGAGCAATATTAATGTTTGAAAACAGGTCAGAGCCTGGACCATGGAGGATTGCGTTCAAGCCTTGGGGGAAGACTAGCGTTGCAGTCACTGACACAGTATTTCCTGTGCCCTAGTGAAAATCCAGCTGGAAAAATAGGTAACAAAATGGACTGAACTGTTGCATCGAACATACCTAGTTTGAAGTTATGGCAGGTGAACAGTCTACAGTTTGGTGGGCTGTCTTGAGCTCAAATTGATAAAGGAACTTCCAGTTCTTTTAAGTCAGCGAGTTTTTAGCTGGTCAAACGAGAAGACCTTTCAAAAAAGGAAAATGCTCAAAAAAACCTGTGAAAATCTGGCTCAGTGTATCATGATGCGTGGAGATTCTAATCCTCGATGAAAGCCAGTGCTCTTGGCTCATGATGTACCACTCAGAAGGTTAAATCCCCTCCTCCCCTGAGGTTCTTTTTTCATTTTTAGACATACCTTAGCCAAGGAAAGCTGGAACACTGGAAACTGGAACCAGGAATATGAACAATTTTGCACATCACCTCAAATTCCACTCATTTGAAATAGAGTGAACACGCCTAAATGTGTAGTTGTGGATTTTGCCCTTACAGGGAAGCTAAGGTCTTCCTGCTTGAACGCTGTGTCCACGTTCCATGTTTCCATCGGTTTATGGCACACGAGACCTTGGAGATTTGGGGTTGGGTTCACAGAGAGGTACTGCTTCCTGTCAGTAAAGGTGGGCCACAGGGGGCACTTTAATTTGTGGAGCCACAGTGGGCAGTAGTGATGTATGGCTGAGGACCATGCAGACCTGGCTTTTTCAGTTGGTGAGCCTTAATCTCTCAGACGACTGCCAGGGAGCGACCAATCAGATACCACTGCCAACCCCCTGAGGTGAATTGTGTGCTTCATTTTTAACACAATGAAATAAAATAACAAAAATGTACAGTCCTATATCAAATGCTGATCTCAAGGCTGTCTCGGTTTTTTTGACCACCAAAGTGACACAAAATGTGTATGATTATAAATTGCACGGTTATGGTTATAAGTGCAGTTAGTACACGTTTCACACGAATGAACGCAGCATTCATTGGGCTCTGTCGTATTTGTGAGGCAATAATGCCATTACCATGGTTTGTTTTTTCATGCCGCTGTCATGATCAGATTTGTAAGTCTTCGCATGGTCGAGTAAATCCTTTCCCACCAGATACACACACACACACACACACACAGACAGTAGCTTTGACCTTTCATTCTGTCACCAAGGTAACTGGCTCCCCATCCACCAGGGAGCAGGGTGGATAAAGCCTGTGCAACAGAGTAGAGGATGTTATTTTCCTAATTACAGAGGGTTAAATATTTACAATTACACCTTGTGACCAAACCCCTTTATCTTTCATTTCGTTTCTTAATTAAATTTAGATAAAGCAGAATTGTAATTGTGCACCGCTACACTAAATTCATCTTTAGTGTTTCTGTTAAATTATTTTTTATTTTTGCTTTATTTGTTGGCAAGAATAACAGAAATGAATCTATATATAATTTGCTTATAAATGATCAATTCGTCTTTGCATCATATGAAATGAAATCGAATAATTATTCACGACACAACAGCCTCAAGGTGAAGATCATGTCGCAAAATCAGTTTACACGAGAACCTAAAAGAACAGAATAATTCCCAAATAAATTGTCACATCCCCGTCATGGATTTACGCTGTATTTAATTAGAATTATCAGAAGCTTTTACGAGCTGCACAATTGAATAAAATATATGCATTTGCAAAGGCTCACTCGTTGCATTTGAATTCTGTTTGCGGCTTTATAAAAGCCTGTTTGTCTTATATATAGATGTTGTGGGGAATAGCAGGGCTATTAGTAGTAAAATATAGTCCCCTTTAAATGAAGCTACCTGATCAATAAAACCTGTGAAAAATACATTCAACAATTTCACAAAGCGGAGGCTGTTTTAGCGGTGTGTCAGTGTGAGATGCACTGGCAGGCCTGCCATTTTGATATTGCCTGAGATCATATGAATTCAGCCTGTGAATGTTGAGATAGTGATCTGGGTATATTAGCTGGACTCGGATAGCGAACGAGACATATTGCCTGCAGCAGTGCTTTTCACTGAACCATCGAAAAAGCAGTACCTCTGAGCACTTCCTAAATTAAATGGGGTTTCATTGTGTGATTCAAGTTAAAAATAGAGCGGTAACATGAGCAGGGGTAGTGGACAGAAGAAACGGCACTTCTGTGAGGTGTCTCACTCTGAACTTTACTGTATATATACAGTACCAGTCAAAAGGTTGAGTACACCTTCCATCTGGAATATGGCTAAGCGGGCACTCAATTCTTGAGCAAGATAATGACCCGAAGCACACCTTGAAGTTGTGCAAGAACTATCTGGTGAAGGGGAAACGTGAAGGACAACTCAAAGTAAGGACCTGGCCTGCCCAGTGTCCAGATCTCAATCCCATAGAACTTGTATAAGATGAACTGGACAGAACAGTCAAAGCAAAGCAACCCACAAGTGCCTCTGGGAATTGCTGCAGGAGAGCTGGGAAGACATATCGGGTGATTTCCTGCTGAAAAGTATTAACCGAATGGCCCGTGTTTGTGAGGCTGTTATCACAGCAAAGGGTGGCTATTTTGAGGAATCCAAGATTCCATTTTCAATAAAATTTTATTGAACATTGCTTTGATGTTTTTTTTAAATTTTCAAGTATTTAAAGAAACTTATATGGTGTAAAACATTGTCAGTTATGAGAGAAACCTAGTTTCCAGCAGGTGCACTCAAACTTTTGACTGGTACTGTATATATATATATGGATCTCTCAAATGTGTTTCTGCAAAAGTAGTTGTCTGTATGATAGATTGGCAAGTGGCAAAGGATAAGAGAATTATCCTTATTAAGCCTTATTTTGACTTTGTCTTGAGTGCTCTAGTGAGATCTGAGTAACAGGATATAAATTCAGCACTGATACCAGTGATGGACAATAACACACACCCCCGCACACAAACCCATACAAACACTCAGACACACACACACACACATGCACACACACACACCTATGCACATACGCACCCACCTACACACACACACACACACACGCACACGCACACGCACTCACGCACACACACACATACATGCATGCGCACACACACACACACACGCATGTACACATACGCACACACGCACGCACGCACACACACACATGCACACACACACACACACACACATGCATACACACACACACACACACACACACACACACACACACACACACACACACACACACACACACACACACACACACTACCTGCCTACACTGAGCTCAGAGTTATTCTAATTATGCACTGTGGTCTCTCAGAGGAGGCAACGGGGGGTGGAGCTGGATGGATATACTGCCTCCACGCTCCACTGGGAGTCCCTGATAGGCTACTCCTTAAAGGGAAGATGCTATGGGGGTAGAAGGACCCTACATTATTGATAAACAGTAAAGGTTTACAACCCCTTTCTATGAGGAAATATACACCCATGGACTCAGTGACGGTGGTCGGTTAGACGTGAAGATTGTATATGTTTTTCACATTCCCTCCCACTGTAATTAGCCCTGAAGTACCTGGATCATTTTGTTACTCTGCCACTTTCCAAGGGAATGCATTTTAACGTAAGATTGATTGCTCATGTGTTTTGTGTTTTATGTCTCTCTTTTTCTCTCTCTCTCTCATATTAATGTATGTCAACACACCAAATGAGATATAACCTTGGAAACATCAGAACATTCAAAGTGAAAATTTACTTACGTGATTGAAGAAAAACATATTCGACAGCACAAATTTAGCTAAAAGCACTTGGGAGCACAGCACATTTTATTCCACTAACCAAACCATTGATTTGTGAGTGTGAATGATTGATACATCAATACCATTTGAATTTGACTTGGGTAGCTTTAGTAAATGTATTTATTTATTTTTCTAGTGCTCTTTTGGCAGCTTGACTCTTAGAGCTGATTATAAAAAAAAAAAATTGTTTCAGATTCTTTCCTGTTTTTCTCAAAATTTTGTAGCCAATTATACCCTCCATTTATTTAGATTTGCCCTCCCCACACAGACTTGCCGCTCTTCTCTATGAGGCAAGCTAAAACTCTGCTTCCTTTGAGATGGTATTCGTCTACCCAGGTTCTGGAGACACCCATACGCACTTCTCAGCGAGTTCATGCCGGCTCACCCTCACCCCTCCCCCTGTGGCGGTCAGCCGAATGCCAACCCGTTCGGGACTCCCCAGCAGGGCCGGTTTGACAGAGATGGGTTTGAACCGCAACCGTGATAGGCAGCTCACACTCGTAAAGAACCAGCCAATACGGGTGCGTTATTCCGATACGCTATCGGAGGCCCCCTAGAGCTGATTATTTAAATGCAGTAGTGGATGGGAGCTCAGGAGGGCATTGTCAATTTGTATTTAAACACCCAGCATAGTTTATTGTGTTTGTCGATACTGTAGGTTTGCTCTCCTCACTTGAAATTATACTCTTGGTGGTAATTTATGAAGTACCTCATTCTGGTAGCTTTTAGTGCTAAAAATACTACCTCAGACTGTGTATAACAAATTATACTTAATCCTGCAAGGATTACACAGATACAAAGATGGATGAAAGTGTTCTAGTTGACCTGAACCAGCTGGGCCCAGCTATAAAAATGTCCAACTGTATCTGTCTGCCATTGTGTCTGTAGTATAGCTGATATACTGATCACACACAAGATTATTACTCCATGTACTTAATGTTTAGATCCAAGTTTATAGTTTGTTTTTCCTAACTTTATTTCACTTACTTGTTCCTTATTGTCAAGAGGGTGTAATAAAAGCTACTGACATGTAAGTGTTAGTTACTAACCGTTAGTATTGCATGATGGTTGATTGTGATATTTAACCTCAACTGATACTGGATGTCGAAAAGAGAAAAAGGCCTTGTGGTCTTACGTGGTTCTTTGTATGCGAGGTGCTGTTTGAGGAAAGAGACAAATCGAAAAATGTATGCAAGCTCCTCTAATTATTGCTTTTTAGCAGACTGCATGCTCAAAATGATAATATTCATATCTTATTGCATGAACAACTTTAGTTTAATGAGATGACGGAGGATGTGAACGGTGCACGTGTTGCTAAAAAACACTATCATAGAAGTTGGCTCTTACATTTTTGTTGACCCATGAAAAAAGTGCTTAATGTATTAAATAATAATATTATAGCATGCAGACATTGGCTTTAGATCATTTGGCTGACTTTCTGTGTCTCTCATCAGATGAACAGAATGTGTGCTGTAGAGCACGAGCCAAATTATTTTTATGGCCTGCATTATAAAACCTTTCCTCCAGTTGAGAAATGAGAAATGTCATTACTATTTACTAGGTAATAGGCAAATAAGGAATGAAAAAGCCAATTCTCAGATTTTCTGAAATCAGACTGCTGGGATCAGAGTAAGTGTCTTGATATGCTGCATTGGTATTGACTCCTCTTCTGGGCTGCCATGGTGCAAGCAATCGTCTTTGGAGCCTTGGAGCAGAAATCAGACCTTTTGACAGTTTGGAAGCAAGAAAAAAACCCCCACTTAAAAAACACATTAGAACACAAGACTTTAAAAACAGAATGTGAATTTCAGAAGGTTTGTACTTTGTTTTACAGATGTTTTTCCACAGCATTGTAATGTAATACAGCTTCAGTATGTTGTGCTGCTGTGAGTTCTTGTGACTTACAAATGGTCTCATCCAAATTGGGTTTCGGGTGACATGCTGAGCCTCTGGTGATATCAGAGATTCCCACACAGATGGAATACTAAACTGCGGCACTGTGTCGCCGTTTGGAAAAGCAATCAGCTGGAAGAGATTTTTTGCAAAAGGCTCTTAAGGACATACATTTGTAGCTGTCTCACCTTGCTGAAATGCAGAAAACAGCTTATTGAAATCACCAGCAATCTTGCCAGAGTTGCCAGGTTCCATTTCCAATTCCCCCCTGTCTGTGATCTAGTTTTAGGCTATTTTGAGGAATATCTCCTCATCCATCCCAAAAGGAACAATCTGTTAACTAACTTATGGCAAGAATGACATGTTTGCTCTATCCACAATGATTACATCTTTATATAATATCTGTTTAATTTTAAACTGTCCTTATTTGACTGTTTCTGACATTCTCTGTTCCTCAAAACATGCACACAACAGTGGGACATTTGTGAAACAAACACTCGACATTCCATCTTAGTTTTTGCAAATGTGCCAGAGGAAACCATTGTCCAAAAAATCTCAATGGCTGGACACAGGCAGCATGAAATCTAGAACCTCAAAATGTGCAATTACCTCATGCAAGTCAAGGACACATGCAGCATAATATCACACCTCAGTTTACGATCTCACCAAGTAACCTTCTTCAAAGTATCTGTATCGATAGAGAAAGGTAGCTCAATCTATAATTTTTTAAACATTTTTTAATTTTTGTTTCTGATTTTATCCCATTTTCTCCCAATTTGGTAGCCCATTACACCCGCTATTACCTGTGTCCGGTAGTGACGAAAGTGAAGTATCGTCTCCTCCGAGACGGCACTCGCCAGGCCATAAACCTGTGGTTCTCTGTGGCTCAGTTGGTAGAGCACAGCGTTGGCAACGCTTAGGTTGTGGGTTCAATCCTCACTGGGACCACATATACTGAAAAATGTATGCATTCACTACTGTAAGTCGCTTTGGATAAAAGCGTCTGCTAAATGGCATATATTAATAAACCGTAACCCAGTACTACAGAGCCACTCCTGTGCGCAGCGAACGTCCTGTCGGCTTCCTTCCCCCCTTCCTGGGGCGGACAGCCAGAATTCATTTATTATTAATTTATGATTTGATTACTTGAGGATGGGCCTGCATATCAGATGGACCTATTAAGACAGCTTACCAGCCAGAAGGTAAGGAAATTACTTTCTCAACAGTTCTCAGTAGCTCTACCATTTGTTGTAGTATGCGTGGTAATAAAAATGCATTGACATACAGTACATTGCATACATACAGGAATACATTATTCTTAATTGAATTGACCTTTACATTTTCAATTTGTCTCTCATTTTGGTATGAGAGGTAGCCAGGATAATTTATGCGTGATTTAAAAAGTGCTCTTCACTATACGTCTTTATGTTCAGTGTCATCGAGGCTGTGTCATTCTTGGCAGATAATTGAATCATACTTTCTTGAATTTGAAGTATAGCTTTGAATTATAGCTAGTAGTTTTTTTTTCTTGACTCAGCTTTTAATAAAAAAAAATCTAATTATTTTATGTACGTATATCCCAATTTGAAGAAAGACTCCTACCCACCGTTTTCCTTCCTTTGGATAGAATTTCCATAAATGGGGGAATTTTTCCTTTTACAGTGACCCTTCTCTCAGTTGTCCACACTTATGCACAGCCCTTCAACTGAGTTCCACAGCAACTTTCAGCAACTTCCATAGCATCTCTAGCCTGCTTCCTTCAGATACTGAGTCCCCACAGGGAATTGCAAAGACTACTGGGCGTTTTCAAGATGTGCTTTTTTGATAAACAGTGAATGTATACAACTGTAAACATGCATTTCCAAGTTCCATAGAACTCATGTATTATCCCAAAATAGTTTTGTTTAGCCACTCTCTAACGCATAATGAAAGTGGAAAATAGGTCCATCTGATATGCAGGCCCATCCTCAAGTAATCAGATCATAAATGATTTGAACGTTTTTTTGTATTTGTTTATCCTTTTATTTTCTTTGACTAAGGCCAAGATTTAGTTTAACTGCATTGCATTTGTCCTTCATTTTTCAGTCGCAAAATCAGCCATGCTCGTATTTTGTGAACTGAAATGAATTCACTTTAAATAACTGAAATTCACCAAAACCATCCTGTATGTGAAACTTAACCCCTTGCTTGATTGTATTCCCAAACGTAGTAACAGAGTGAACTGTGGTGAGATTGAACCCGAACCAAAGATCTCCCTTCAGTTCTAAAAACACAATTTTCAGGATAAATTAGGAATCAGAGAGCAGTGCATATTTGATAAGACTTCTTGTAAACCTGCATCTAGTACTTGATGCTACATCAAAGTAAACAATGGTATATTTATCTCGAGTGTGGCATAAGACCAGAGAAAATGTTTGATACATATCAATAGACAGATGAATACGTTTCTGCGGGCTGCTGTAATTCTGGCCAGATCCTGAGAAGGGCTGGTTTAGAGGAAGGTCAGGCATGCACAGACCATAACAGGATAGTTCAATTTAGATCCTTATAAGTAGTGCTGGCCATTATGCTTGATGAGTGTTGATTTTAATTCCGGTATTATGTCCATCACCAAGCGGCTGCACAGTTGTATTCACACTTACTGGCTGATCCCCTTGAAATACCCTGTTAGCGTTCACAGGAACCCACTTCCTGTTTCCTTTTTTTTTTATACAACAATGACTACACATGTCAGTGAGGACTTGACTTGCTCTATTAGAGGTATTTTTTAAAGAAAAGAGGAAATTAAAGTTTAAAGAATATATTTTATACACATTGATATTTTGTTCTTGATGTTTTGTGGCAGTTTTACAGTGAAATTGTACAGTAAAATAAAGTGCTTTTGGAGTGCCAAAATATTATAAAAGGAATAGTGCCGAGGTAGCTTCTTCATTTCCTTAATTGCAGCATCGCAAGCTGGCATTCATCAGTTTGTTTTATGTTAGTTAATTACTTTAAATGTGCTTCAATTAATCTTTGTCAAAGGAAGGCACTGTGGAGAAAGCTGATGAGTCCTGCTCAAATTGAAGCATGCTACTGCAAAGTATAATATATGGCTGTGATAGCCCCTTAGAGCAAACATTATGGCACATCAGCATTATGGGGTCAGTAAATCACAGTATTTTATTTAGTTACTGTCCACTTGCTTTGTTTTATGTTGACTTTTCTTCAGTGCATTGCTGTATCGATATGCTATCCTTGGCTACAGCCTCATCCACTGCATTTTAATTAATCTCATTATCAATAACTCTCTTAGAAAGATGTGTGCAACAATATTTGCCAAATCATTCAAAGGTTATAAACCCACTGAGTTGTTATGATGTTGACAGATACAGGGAACTGCCAAAATAAAGGAAACAACAACATAAAGTGTCTTAATAGGGTGTTGGGCCACCATGAGCCACCAGAACAGCTTCAATGTGCCTTGGTATAGATTCTACAAGTGTCTGTAATGCTATGGGAGGGATGCAACAGAGAAATTGAGGCACGAGAAATTCCATCATTTGGTGTTTTGTTCATGGTGGTGGAAAATGCTGTCTCAGGCACCGCTCCCATAAGTGTTCATTTGGGTTGAGATCTGGTGACCGAGACTGCCATGGCATATGGTTTACATCGTTTTCATGCTCATCAAACCATTCAATCATCACTCGTGCCCTGGGAATGGGGTATTGTCATCCTGAAATAAATCACTCCCATCAGGATAGAAGTGCTTCACCATAAGATGAGGGTGATCACTCAGAATCGCTTTGTATTTAATGACACTTACTTTGGCCTCTAAGGGGTTAAGTGGACCTAAAGCATGCCACGCCATAACAGAGATGCCAGAACCCTTAATTTACTCAAGTGTTTCCTTTATTTTGGCAGTTCCCTGTATTTTCGTTGGAGACCCAGGTTTGAAAATCTACAATAGTTATTTCTCAAAATGTGACTGACTGACTGACTGAATGTTCTGTTTGTTGTGTCAGCCAAGTTTAATTATGAGCCAGATGTAAAGCTAAGTCTTTTTCCCACCAGAGACTAGTGCAAACCATTAAACTCCTGAAGCAACATTATGGTGAACAGGGTGGGCAAAGCTCATCATCATCATCATCATCAAAATCATAAAAATGCTGACTGATTCTGAGGATGAGTATCTCATTGTGTATCAGACTGTCTAGACCAAATCATAACCTTGACCCGCCCAATAATTTAGACTGTGAGGCTAATTTCCCATACTAGGAGTCGTATTTCTCTTTTGAAACTATTTTCATGCATTTAAAAAAAAATCTCAATTTTAAATGCAATCATATCCTTAGGCCTGTCCCATCACATCGATGTCTTCTGTAAATTCAGGAGAGCACAGCCTCAGTTTCCTCAGAAGCTTGCGCCGTCAACGGTCACTTCTGCAACCCACCATGTGAGCTGCAAAGTCATCGTACTGGAGGAGTACACTTCATGCACTGCTGGTGCAGGCTCATGGCAGACACACGATTGACCACAGGAGTTGCTCTTTCACAACGAGATAGGGACAGCCCTGCTGACTGGAACAGTAGAACAATGACATGGACAATTATGCACCGCCCTGCGGGGATGCCAGCCACCTTAAGCGCTGGCATGGTCAGGATTTGACACCCGGCTGTGTGTTTCACATCATTACCCTGAGAGCCAGCGCTTTAGTTGGATGAGCCGCCCCAACTAGGAGACATATTTCTGATCACGACTGGCAAGCATTTCAGAGCTGAGATTTGGTCAAAGTCTAAACCATGTACTCCTCACACTTATAGTGTCAATCACATTTTAAAGGCCGAGGGCCAGATTCAGTCTTACTGCACTGCGCTTTGCACCTAAACTTGAGTGATGAATTATGACACGTTACGATTTTTCAGTTCGTACATACTGTAGGTAATGTCTAGTTAAAATTCATGATGTTGTGTAACTGTAGAGTGAAAGTGATGCTTTTTATGGGTTTCTCAACATTGAGGATAAAGTGCATTCTGATTTTATCTGGGCTTTTATATCGTAGCAAACAGCATCCTGTTTTAAATTGACTTCAGTTGACAGTTGAACTGTCTGACTTGACACTTAAGACTGTCTTAAATCGACCATTTGAGATGCAATTCAAAGATTAAAACGTGACAGTGCTTCTCAAATTTCCCCCTCTAGTTCCTCTGCTTGAAAAACATCAGGACGTTCCTCTCTGCCTGCTGTGAGATTTTTGCCATGAAGAAGAGTGAACTCTTTGAGGCCTTCGACCTGTTCGATGTTCGGGATTTTGGAAAGGTAAGATAAAGTTTTGACACAGTCATTGCTTATTCAGCCTTCATTCAGTAATCGACCCTTTGACAGCTCTTTACGTTTGATATTCATTCACCATTTCACACATTCTGCAATCATTTTAGATCACTGGAATTGCATAAACTCATGTTTTTTACCTTACTTACAGAGGCGGTCCACCTAGTGTTCTAACCCTTTGTAATACTACTGCT
The DNA here is from genome assembly GCA_029706075.1 of Aldrovandia affinis. Taxonomy (NCBI): domain Eukaryota; kingdom Metazoa; phylum Chordata; class Actinopteri; order Notacanthiformes; family Halosauridae; genus Aldrovandia; species Aldrovandia affinis. Next base: position 2,495,124 of record JAINUG010000145.1, on the reverse strand, counting down.
GTTTTCTCATAACCCTCTTCTTATAGGAATACAACATATGGCCGTGGCATGATTGCCTATGATTATGATTTGTTTTTCATGGAGGCTGTGCAGATCTCAAGCTTATTTACTTTGGGTCCTATTCATAGTGGAGTTAAGCACGCACAGTGTGGAGATAAGTCAAAAACTACGCACTTGACCTGTCTGTTCTTATTCAGACTTTGAACTTATTTCAAGGAATTAAGTGCCCCCTTTCAAGTTGTGTGTCTAGGGAGGGGTTTTTCCAAAATAGTGGAGTGTCTGGAGTACACGCTATTCTGATTCTGACGTTAAGCAATGTTTGCTCCAGAAAAAAAGGCTGAATAAGTAGTGCGAAGAATAGATTTTTCTGACCGCATTCACCACTATTTCTAATTCTTCATCCAAAAAATGTGGCTTTCGCCTCTCGGCTACCGTGTGATTGCCTACACAGGTGCTTCTTCTTCTAACCCCTCCTTAATTGAAATAATGGGAACACGCTGGCGCAGACAGTAATGACTCGAGACTCAAACACCATTGAAAAAAAACACAGAAACAAGACTCTCTGACACTTTATAGTTATCCATCAGAGGACAGGTATTCAGAAACGGTTAGTTAGCATTTTTCTGGCCCTCCGCCCAATTTCAGAGTTAAGCATGTGTGTAGAAGAAGTCAGAATCACCCCAAAAAATGTAGAACAACTGTAGTATTAACTGGAGGAAGTTAAGCGGGTGCTTAAGTCGGTCATCTCTGAATAGGGCCCTACAGGAATGAGGTAGATAATGTGAATAGACACCAGAGTCACCAGGGGAAAAGAATGCCCCTCAGAACAGCCTCTCATCAGCCTATAAATGTGGATGTGCATTTGCATACAGTACCTCACTTGGCTCCCGAGCTGATGCAACGAAGCCTGGGAACTGAGGACAGAGTGCTTGAATTTCCATTCTTTAAAAACAAAAAATCCTAAGATGTTTCTGTTTAATAGGGTTAAAAGCCTTGCTTCAGTTCATTATTTTTTCAGTGACAATGGGAGTGTGGGTGTTGCGCGCTCCGCCGTGCACAAACATTTACAGCTCTCGCAACCCTGCTGGCAATTTAATAAATTCTCCAGTGAGCTTTAATTAAAGATCGCTGCCATGCAGCAGGGTGACCGGACTGCCTTCTGTGTGGGGGCGGGGTGAGGCTGGCAGGTTGCGTGGCGGGCATTGTGGACGAGGATGCGGGTCAGTCGCAATGTGTGTTTCTGTGCGTGTGTATGTGGAGGTATTGGCGATAAGTTTTCTTTCTGACATGTGAAGTCAGGCCCCAGGAACAATAGGCTAGTATACGCCGTTGTGATCAATGCTGTCCCCGAGCCACAGATCCTCCAGTTGCCAGTTAGTGGCACACATGTCCTTTCTCCTGCCCATTGTGCTACTGGGAAAGCCCAGAACGCTCTGCACAACATAACAGGGTCCTCCGTGAATGCGTATGGCTGGTATTGCTTTATTATTTCCGATACAGTTTCCAAAGGAATACAAAATATGGGACTAGATCTACACAGTGAGGATTTGCATTTCTGCGTGGTTGCTGGTGCTCTAATCTGTGATTAAGGAAATCATTTTTAATGAAAGCACAGCTGGACTGCTGTCAAAATTCTGTCTTCCAAGTACATTCCCGTGAAATTTCCCCCACCGTCGTGTTTGCTTGCTTGCTTTTCGAATATGCATAATGTGTGAATGCGGCATTCCGGGACACAGCGAAGGTGATATTCACTCCCAGGAGAGACTTGTTTTCCCTTTCTCTCATCAAGCAGCAGCAGCGCGCCCTTTCAAGGTCATCCGAGATCAATAACTTGCTCATGCACGTGGCTCACCCCCCTCCTCTCTGCGGTTTCGTCCAACGGCGGCAGGGTGCTCGAAGATACCTGGGATGGGACTCGCTGGCTCGTTGCTTCAGAGGTGCAGAGCTGTCTTTGCGATACCTCCTTCATGTCTTTGCGGCAGCGGCGGGGGCCGTTGATTTGGAATGAGAGTTGGATGAGATTAGGCTCTGCTGCACACGCTCCGGCGAAGCCAGCGTCGCGCTGGTGGCTGCACTGTTAACGCTTTAATGTTAGCAAGCCGTCACTCCACAAAATGATGCCCGGCATGCTGAGCCCAGGAGCATTAACGGAGCATTAGGGAGAACAAATCAGGATGGGTCACAGCCATTCGCTCGAATCTCACACTTTACGAGCGGTCTTGATGCATTTTAAAAGTAGACGGGGTGGCATTGTGCTGTAGTGGGATGGGATCTTAAAGGGTTGCCCTCTCTTGAGGAATATACTGTACTTAGCAGAAATTTCTTCAGTAAATATCCAGCTGTGTAAATGGATTATGTAAAATGTAAGCCGTGCAAGTCAGACTTGTGACAGAAGGCCTTTGCTGCACATTTCTTTTGTGTCTCTCAAGCCATTTGCTGCTGTCTAATCTCATCACGCCAATCAAAACTGGGAAAGTAATATGAAATGCCATCTTTCCGACTGGTTCTGATTAAGATTGCATTTTCAGTACTATAGCAGGAAGTGGAAAGTTCGAGAAGAAGCTAGAGCAGTTGCATCAAATAGAGAGAAGGGGTTTATGATAATGAAGGTATTGCCAATGCACTCAAGTGTTTGCCTACTTTGTTTGGTGCTTCACCAGGGACGAAATTACAAACATGCCTACAATTATATTATACAATTACATCGGTACCTAGGGAATGTTAGATAATATTGAAATAAAAGACGGTTAAGTAGCGGAAAGAATTACAAAAACCTACGATGGATGGGTCAGTAGGCCCTTGATGGTATGGTACTCAGGAGTACTTAAAGAGCTAGTGGAGATCATTCCTAAACCAATAACAAGACATTTCCACTCAATCTCTTGAAAGTGGAGAAATGTATGACTGGAAACAAGGTCGTATAATACCAATCTATAAGAACGGGAATCATACTTATCTGTGGAACTACAGATCAGTCAGTTTAACTAGCATTGTATGCAACATTTTAGCATTTATAAGTTAGAATTATTCCAGGAAAAATGTATTGTGTCACATAGGGATAGTTAACTCATTTTTTGTTGAGTGAGATCAGATTGTGCTTAACAAATCCTAGACTTCTTTGAGGAGACTACAACATGTTTTGACACAAATTCTGCTTATGGTGTTATATATTTGGATTTTCAAAAAGTACCACGAGAGACTCGTTATCAAGCTGAAATCAGTTGGAATTGTTTGAGTTATCTCAATGTTGATTCAAAACTGGTTTCAGTGTGGAATGCAAAAAGTAGCAATATGAAGGATCATGTGTGAGTATATTGGGTATTTGTAGGAAGTAGAGTCATGTAAAGCCTCTGCTATTTGTTATTTACCGAAATAACCTAAACATGGATATTAATTGCAGAACATAACTCAAGGATGAAGGAGACTGTAGTAAAATAATGAATAGAATAAATAATTTGTAGTAAAAGATCATTTTAATAGAATCCAGAATTGGGCAGACAACTGGCAAATTAGACGGTCCTTATCAGAGAAGTGGCACTTAAAATGAAGATTCAGGTCACAGTTTGATGACTCTAATTTGAACATGGACTAAAACTCAAGGTTATCGGAATTCTAAATGAAAAACTACTCTTAGTACTTAGTACGCCATAAAACATTATAGTGCAGTAAAGTGGCCTTGCTCTATCATAGGAGCCTGTCTTATAAGACATTTTTTGTGAGAGTTGTAATCATTTGAAAAAAACTTTTCAGAGCTATTTTCATTGACAACGAGCTGTGGTAATCTTCAGCCTTACTGCTTTCTTTCTTCTTTCCTGTCCTGCGTGCTAATCAACACAGCTGTTTATAGATGAGCACAAATGTTTACATATAAGCTAATATAAAATGAACATAAACATTGCACTGTAACTTATTTATATACCAGAATATACAAAAATAGACACTACCGACATCTGAAATTATACACTTAGTCGAAAAAAACCATCTGCTTTGTGCATTTACATCTTGGCCAGACAGGGAAACACCCCTGTCTTTTACAAATTCAAGAAAATTGAATTGCATGCTTTGCACTGACAGAGCACCTCGCCAAGCGCTACACGGAAATCCGACAGCATAAGATCCAATCCTATTTCAGTTTTTACATTTTCAGGGCAGGCTAATCTAACACCAGTCTCTAATATTCCAGTGTGACTGACAAAAAGTCTCTCTTGTGTGTTATTAGGTGTAAATCTGACTGTGTTTTGACAGTACAAAAGACAGCCAATATCTCCATTCTTGACAGCTTATTGTTCTAGGTAATGACAGAGCTCATTAGGCTCTATGGAGGAAATTATAGGCTACGAAGTCATCACTTAATGCCACTGTAATCAGCTGAAATGAAAAGCTGAAGAGGAAAGAAAAGTGAGGCGTTTGCATATGGAGATAATCATAGTGGTATAGTACTACCTGGCGGTACATACATCCCACACAGGGAGTATAGTGTAGTTATGCTGTTTGAGCGGAGCGTTAAGGCAGCAGTGTAGAATTAGTGAATTAGACTCTGAATACAAGGGCCATGACAGTTATTTCACCTCAACCAAGCTGTATAATGGAGCTATTGAAGGTGAGATGTAAGCTGTATGTAAATTGTAAGTTGTCTGGCATTGATATTTCATGGCAATGTATGTCAACAACCATAGCTTGAACAGAGGGCATGGTAGAAAAGAAGGCACTGTGTAATGCTGATATTAAAGTGTTTAAAACCGCCACTAAATATCGGCACCCCTCTGGAGTCTGTGGCACACATGACAAGCCATGTAACAGCTTAAATGACAAATACTTTTAAGGATTGAAAAAAAAAACAATTTCAGGCAGCAGATACGTTGTTTCGATTTCATAAGCACAAAATTGGAATTTAAATGTCAAGCACGTTAAACTGTTTGTTTTTATTATTTTTGTTCAGCATGTCAGCCCGTCTCCACTATGACAATGTCATGTCACATGAACAGACACACGCCCCCTGTTGTACTGGGTTTGAAAAGGGGGGGTATATAAAATATATATATATATATATTCTCTAGGAAGGAACATAAGGGAGCGCTCAGCTGGCAAAGCGCTCACAATGCAGTGCTCATTAGTTACAATGCCCCATTGGATTTCCATGGTTTAAATATAACACATTTAGTCAAGACGGAGACAAAAATCAATATCACCTCTTTGGCAGTGGCTGCCGAGTGCCCTTCAGAGTACCATTTTGAGCGGATGCCTGCGATTTGCCCTCTGCTGTCGAGGTATCATGTAACAAATGATGGGTAATAGATACTTGGCGTGGGGAGGAGGGTGGGGGCAATGGGGGCTAGGGAGAGGGAGGCCACATCGAGCTGAGGCATTGTCTGAGATTTCACCGGGGGACGCATCTGCAGGTCTGTGGAAAATTGCACAGGGTAGCTAGCCGACGCAGCGAACATTAAGCTTGTGTGCACAAGGACCCTCGCAGAATAAAATAGCGCTCGTCAAAGAGATGTGGCAAGCTGCATTATTTTCAAAAGTCTGCTGTCAATAACACAGGCACTGTTTGCTCTGTGTTCTTGGAAGTCTTAGAATACAATTTGGGGTTTTTCCAAAATTTTAAGTGATATAGGGAATTTGGGTAAAAATTTGGGAAAAACGCCCTGGGTAAAATGCCCTGTCCTGCATTGTCTGTGGACAATAGACTAATGTCATAGTGGTGTCTACCTGCTATACTGAAGTGGTTCAGTTGATATTTTTTATGAATTCAGTAGTAACTACATTAACAAGCATTAAGTGCTTAAGCGCCCAAAGCCCTACTAAACAAGCTCTGGTTCAAAGCAGCATAAAAACTTTGATGCTCTCTTTTTATATCCTTTGGAGACAGCCTGCCATCCATAATACAGATAAGTAATATGATGCAACTTTGCTGGAACCTTGAAAAGTTACAACATGTAATGTTGTGATTGCTTGGTATGTACAGGGGCCTTGTCAGTGTAGCCTTATTACGGAAATGGATGGACAAGTGTTAAATACCAGTACGGGCACCAGTGCCTAGGAGCTTATATGGAGCCGGCGACAGGAAGTTAATCCTATTTCACTGCGCACAAGGAAGTGGAGCCTGTAAGCAAGGATCTGAGACCCAGACGAGATTTGGGTCTCTAGGGACCGACGAATAGCGAAGCGGTGCAAAACAGGAAATGGGCAGCCCTCAGAATCAATTTCCAATTGTCTCATTTTACGTTGCAGAGAAAGTCTGTGGCTTGTGTTATAGTACTGTACTGTGACACCAGAAGTGACAAGAGCTGTCTCACTTCCACTGTCCTTGCATGTGTATGTGAATGCATGCATATGTCTGTCTATGCACGTGTGTGTGCACATGTGTGTGTGCACAACGTGTGCGCGTGTGTGTGTGTGTGTGCGTATGTCTGAGTCTGACAGGCGTGTGCCTAAGTCTGTGGTCACATGCTCACATGTATATGTGTGTGTGCACGCACGTGTGAACATAAGTGCAATTGTGCGCGCATGCGCACATCTGTATGCGAGTATAAGCACACACTTGTCTGTCTGTGTATGCTTGCGTGCGCGCGTGTGTGCTTCCCTCGGCTTGCCTCTGCTCCACTGTGCTGAAAGTGTGCTGCTGGTCGCCTGCCTCTCCCCGAGACGACGGCAGGGTTGAATCGTGGAGAGAGCCATTTCTCGTCCTTTTCCTGGCCCCCCTGACCCCTGTTGCATGGCGTTTGCTGAGTGCTGCATGCTTGTCTTACTCATGCTTCCTGTGGCTGCACTGTGGGTCTGCGGCAGGCCCGGGGGAAAGGGCGGCCATTTCCTTATCACACCTCAGCTGTCTGAGGAGTAGAGAGACGTCTAGTGCTCAGCTTAACAAAATTAGGGCTTCAGGATGATAATTGGTCGGTAATCTCAATTGTTTTGTTCGATGTGAAGTTTGTGAACTGAAGAACATAAAGGTTTTAAAGGTTTGCTTTTGCTTTTACGGCAGTGTTTGGAAATATACTAAACCAAACATGTAGCGCCGTTTTTAAATGAAAATGGAAAGCCGTCAGGAACCCTCATCATGTGTAACCTTTCAGAACAATCCACGTGGCTGACAGTGTGAATGTAAAACATACCCCGGGTAAATTGAGTATTTTCTGCAAGTAGAATGAAAGGAGAGCGTTTTGGGTTTACCACAGTTTGCATGTCTCAGGGCTACTGCCTGCCTGGGTTGCCTCTGTTGTTCTCCCTGAGTCTTTAGCAGAACTCACTGTCCCCCTCTACTGCTGCCTCCTCTATATCCCTCCCTGTATCGAGCTCAAAAACTCAAAATTCCCATCTCTTCCTTGGAAGAGGCAGGTTTCAGAATACAGGAGCAGTACTTGACAATAGACAAATGATGTCTATGACATGTGTGTATTGAAACACGTAAGCCGTCACTTCACTCATTTATAAACGCAAAATGTAAACAAATTCAAATGTTACCAACACATAAATAATAATACAGAAAGAATAAACAAGAAACAAGTTCTCACTTTGAAATGAGTAATCTTATAATGAGGACATGTTTATTTGTTTTGGAGAAATGTAGTATTCGCGCTGCACCCTGGAGAATTTCTACTTCACGTTTCCTGGCAATTTCGTCAGACCGAGACCCTCGTAGGGTAGAGAGCTGTTTCGGTATTGATTTCATGCCAGGGTGGAGGTGCGGTTTGTTTTCAGTTATTGTGGGTGGGCTGTTTGGTAATCTCGGCATATTACATTCTCCCCTTCTCTCCGGAAGGGTTGGAACAGAAAGGTCAGATCTTGACACGCTTTGAAAACCCGTCATGTTGTTGGAATGTATTACTAATGGCTAGATCTGAGAGGGGATCAGGAGGTGAAAAAAGCTTCATGCCACCTGAATACACCAGACCTCTTGACTGAAACACTAGACCATGTGTGAGCGCTAACGTGCTCTCTCCTCAGCTGGACACTTATGTTCGTAGATTGAAAACCTCTCTACTCTTTCAGTACAAGGTGGTGGTCTTACGTTATGTGGTAACATTTGTTTATTAGGGCTTACAAAATCCGCACTCATCTACACAACTAGCTGTACATGTCTGCATGTAGTCGTCAATGTCCCTCCTAAGGTCAAAGAGAAATGTATGTTTTGCATGTCATTGATTCTATTGATCCAAAACCCAATAACTTCATTTGAAGTACGTGTTTGAAAGATAAATCGTGAAATGTGCTCTTAAGATGTGTTTTGTCATTACTTGTATACAGTATGTGGTTTGATAGTGATTTACCCACTAGACAATCAGGTGCAAAAAGGTCCAGCTCACGCACCACTTTGATTTATTAGTATCGGCACAGTATCAGTGGTACCATGGGCTTTTCACTCAGCTCAGCTCAAGGGAAACTGTGGAGAGAGCGCATGACTCACATTAACTGCAAGTCAAGTTTTATCACCAGTTAGGTGGTTTTGGTGTCAGCAAAAATCGTATATTTCATTTTCCTGAAAAAAAGATTTCCACTGTTATTTTGGGCACAATTCATCATGACTCTGTCACAACACGAGTAAAATGTTTCAAAATTCCACCAGATGAGACTCACAATTTTCCACAAGAGTGCCACATGACATCATCATCATCCACATGCTAAACCCGTGTTGGGAAAGGAAAAAGGCACTCACTAGTCAAAGAACAATGTTGTTTTCCCATGTTGATGAACATTATCTCTCTCTGTCATTTTAGAATCGCACAGCTTTAATGTGGAATTTTTTATGATCCTTTTTGCTCTGAATCAATTTTCATTGCATTACATGGTTCCAGATTATTGTTGCTGCTCTTTTGCACCCTAACTGTTATCTACCTGGAACTCCTAGTGTCATACCTACCAATGTCTGATTTTGTTTCTAGTAAGACATCACATTGTCCTTAGGATAATTAACATATCTTGTAAAAAAAAAAAAAAGCTAAGCTTCTGCTCATTTGGTTTTGCCGGCTCTGCCTTAGATTTTTGGAATAGGTAAGATGATGGCTTCCACTGTCAAAAGAATCATAACCATATAGCAGGGTGAACAGACCATATATAGCAGACATATTTTCAGTGTTTAACAGTTGGGGATAAGGGTCAGATCCTGTTTTTGCTCAGCTTGTGTGAAAAAATTACATTTTGCTGAAATGTTTACTCAAGAGCCACTCCATAGATGTTAAATACGCCAGATGCCAGACCTGCATGTAACAGCTTCTCTTGACATCAAATGAACCACACTCAGATATTTTGATGAATGTGCTGATACTAGACCTGAAGATGGCCAATCAGTGGTTAAACAATTTGCTGATGTGTGAGAGGTTTCCTGAGTGGTGCTGTGTGTAAAATTGATCTCATGAGAATACCAGATTAAGCTCTGACAGGAAAGAGTCCCCTTGCTTAGACTGCAAGCAGCAAAGTTGCCAATAAGACTCACTCGAATATCAGTTTACACATTTCATGTTAGAAAAGAGGAGTATATTCAGTGGGCGCCTGGCTTTATCGGCACTGGTTGCCCATCGTTTCCTGCTGTTGACGTTTGTGTTACGAGTGTTGGCTCAGTTGTGAGTGCCGAGTTTCATCATCTTTGAAATAGTTTGTTCGATGCCGTGTGAGGGCAGTCTCGCCCGTGTCCATTTAAATGATCGCAATACATGCCGCAGGTTTTCAGGTCTGAGAAATAAGAGCCCAGCCGATAATGGATGACAGAGAGTTTGGAAACAGACAGACCGATGGGACTTAGGAAACAGGCAGCCTGATGGGCTCTAACAGATATGACTAAGCTCCTTCTGCAGCTGAAGAATGAATTGCTTTTTAAATGGAAGACATTTGATGTGCAGAGCTGCCTCTCTGCAGATAGACAAGTCTCAGAAATATCAATTAACCCCCTTCAATCAATCATACAATTTTTCTTTTCATATGGCAAACTTAGCAAAATCATTCTCACAAAATGCATTCCCATAGATGTCTAAGAGGCACAGAGTAACATATTATATAATGATATTAAATAAAAATATAAGTATTAGGGCTGGGACTTTAACGCGTTAATTTTGATTAATTAATTACAGAAAAAATAACGCGTTAAAAAATGTACGCATTTTAATCGCACTATATTTTTGCACTCCAGACACCACGGAACGTTTCTCAATGCTAAACATGTTGCAGCTAGCGTGGAAGCCAGAGCTAACGCTGATCAGGCTAACGTTAGTCCTAGTACGAGCAAGCAGAGTCGCCAACCCACACTCGACCAGATGACGGGGTTCAGAGCCAAGATGAGTAAGACCACGTCTAACAAAGTAACCAACTCACTGGCTCACTGGATTGCCGTGGACTGTAGACCACTTTCGGTGGTCGAAGATAAGGGGATAGAAAAGGTGCTACAGATTGCGTCGTCTGACACAATTTATGAACTGCCATGCAGAAAGACAATTTCGAAAAAAATCCAGCAGCTTCTTCCAAAGGTCCTTTGCACTATCATATTCCTAAAATTGCTGCACTTTGTTAAAAATTGCACTGGTCTGTGTAGTAGCTAAAATAAACAAGATTTTTCCATTTGAATTGAAAAATGTTGCTTCTAATCAAAGTGTCAAATATTGATATGCTGCTTAAACTTATGTATATATGTCTATTCATTGATTCACTCGTATACCAAAATCCATTTGAATTGAAAAATGTTGCTTCTCGTGTCAAATATTGATATGCGATTAAAATGCGATTAATTTCGATTAATTAATTACAAAGCCTCTAATTAATTAGATTAATTTTTTTAATCGAGTCCCACCACTAATAAGTATACATTACATGAACCTCTTCATTTAGGCCTATATTGGGCCACATGCATGGATTTGAGCTAAACTGAGAAACATGTACATGCATGATGGTTTTTAATAAGGAGATCACGCTAATCAAGTGGGCTCATGCATCAACATAAGACATTAAGTAATATTAGGGTTAGCAGAAGTCGCAACTCCAATAGTTTTGTTGTTTTGAGTCTTTAATGAAAACTTTATCCACGTTAATATAGGTTATTGAATATAGTGCATGTTGCAAAGAAGCACAGTATATCATCATCCCCCAGGGTGATTTGTATCAGGGGTTATTGGAATTATATATTGCATTATCTATAACCGACCCTGATTGCAAAAACATTGATTTGTCAAAAGTCTGTTTCAGAGATTGTTTGCAGTGGTTAAGGGGATAATTGTAGGAATAGCCCATCATCCATTACCCATCCATTATTCCAGTTATACCAAACTTTGTTTAAATGGACCTGGACTGTGTGGTCATTATGCTAAATGTAATACAACTGCACTTAACATGCTCATGACATACAGTAAGTAGTAACCCTATTCTGTAGGGCTATATATTATTATATATGATATATAAAGCTATTATGTACAGTAGCGTTATATACACGGTAGCTGGATATTTACGTCAGGTTAAGTACCTTGCTAAAAGATGAAACAACAGATTCAACTCACATACCTCTACTTCCAAGCAGACAGATGGAGCTCAAACAAAATACTCAACGACCCTAACCACCCACTCCACAGCTCATTTGAACTCTTGCCACTAGGCCGGTGATATAGGGTCCCGCGAGCAAGGAAAAACACCTACAAGAAGTATTTTATCCCAACTGCAGTCTCAGTTTTAAACAAAAATAATTGAAGTGTGCACTAAACTGTCTTTCAATGGTGTAAAGCAATGTGTCTTTTAATGGTGTAGTGTAATGCGTCTTTTAGTGTTGTAATGTTGTGCAGTCTGACTTACAGTTATTTGTTGTGATGCTTGTTTTACTCTGTTTCTGTATTTGAGCTACTGTATGTATGGAGCCAAAGACAAATTTACATTTTTGACTGAAATGGACAATAAAGGTTTTTTAATTTTTTAATTTGAATTTTAACAGGGCCTGGCTTAAGTTTATGCGATGCAATCTTCCATTGTGTGTTGAGTTTCTTGGTTTTAACCTTACTTTGATTGTACTGTATTGCTAATTATTATTATTGTTTTTTCTTCATCTTTGTTTATTTTGTATTTTTATGTCGCATTTTCTCACGTGACTCATTTTAAGTGTCTTTGGGTTTTAGAAAGGCGCTATGCAAATAAAATGCATTATTATTATTTTTTATATTATTAGTATTATCATTATTATTATTAGTTACAAATCCCTTTTTATATCTGCCACCACACTTCAGATTTTAGTATATCGGGAACAGGCTTTAGATTCTGTAGAAAAATTGCTAATGCATTATATGGTTCTGATATTCTGCTAATGCTAGAAAACATCAATGGCCTATGCTCAGGTTTTAAGATTACTTTGGTGAGTCTGAACTGAGGCTGGCTGGCCAGTTCTATCAAGACGTTTAAAAAAACAGTAGATTGAGAGGAAGCATTGATGTTTCCTCTGCTTCATTTGTGTGAAATGGTGCTGTCTCAAAAAAGGTGTTTGTGGTTTTCAGGAACAAGTGCCACACTGCAGTGGTATGTGTAAAAGCCCAGCCTGTGCTTGGCAGTCAATGTGTGATACATAGCAGCGTGTTGTCTTTTGACCGAAACAACTGAACTGAAAGTATATATTAAACAAATATCTCTGAATTATTTTGCCATCTTTATTTTAGGATTATTTTTGAGGGCTGTGAAAGAACACAGCAGGAGGACTATAGCGCTGTGGAAAAGCGTACACTCCAGTCTGCTCTGTTGCGTTACTGCTGCAGCACTGTGCTCTCTTCGGTTGCGGTGTTTTTCTGCTTAGAGCAATATCTCACATTTATGGCCTCCGGTCTGGCCGTGTTGATAAAATTGTTACCACGTGGTGTGTGTGCTCGGCTAATGTGACACGTCAGAATGAGGACTGCTTCATGGTGACACTGCAGAGGGTGTTTGCGAGAAGGCTGTGAAACAGAGCCAGATGCACCTCGGCGGGCCCATTGCTGCATGCCTTTTAGGTGTCATAAGGGGCGGGACTTATTGGCTTATCGCAGAGGCACTCTGTGAACGACAGCACACTCTGGCACCAGGAGCCCCCTCCGAGAGAGACCAGCTCAGCCTGTGCACTTCCAAACGCCTATCTTCACTAATTCACTATTAATGGCTGTCATTGACTACGATAAGGCAGACGGGCAACATTTTTAAAACGTTGTTTTAACGTGGTGATTCATTTGGCTTACGCTTGTATGTCCAAAATTACTGGGCTCATGTTCCTGAAGCGGGGATTTTACGAGGCAGCCGGGTTAATTGCCTTCCGCAAGGTTAGAACAACCTGAAAGATACCACTCTGGAGTTGAAAACACAGCTTTTTTTTCTGTTGTGTTTTCTGTCTGCGAGGTTAAGTCAAGTAGCAGTTTTCACATTTAGCAGCATTAATGTATCGCATGGTTTATACACTGGAATTCTGACCACTAATTATTTCTCACTTGGCACTAATGTAAAAAAACGTGGATAGTAATACATGTACAATTTTCATGGGGATTTTTTTTCTGCACTGTCCACACAGAAGATTAATTCAATTAAAATGAGCAGTTGAGAGTGACTGACCTACAATAAATTGGTTGGGCTGTGCTTTGCATTTTCAATCGAAAATTGAATGGATGCTGTCAACGTGGAAAAATAATTAGAATGAAAGTCTAGAGGCTTGTTTTGCCTTTTACATGCTAAGATTTTGTGTGTTCATTTTGTTTACTGTAATTTACCAATCACCTGAAGGCTTTTGGTATAATTAAATATCAGTTTGGACTGCCATAATGTTTACAAAAAAGGTTACATTTGAATGCACATAATACATACAACATTAAAATCTCTTTGATTTTTTTTGTCAGGACTAAAATATTGGCATATAAACCTTTGTAATCGCATGTGTATGCAAATATCATATATTTTTTTAAGCATTGCAGCAGTGCACTGACTACTTCTTCTACACCTTTTTCCCCTGCACCTGTCACACAATAGTAGCTGTCTCTTAAATATATAAACATTACGAAACAAAAATAGATTGTTTTCTTGGAGAAAATACTTCACAGTATTCACAATTATCATCTTAAATTAAACAGAGTGCAATTTAGCAAAGTAGTATTTTACAATACTGCATATGCTGAATTAGGGCTACCAGGTAGTACTACTTATCATTTGATGTCAATGAATTTGCCTATGTAAGTTATTGTATAATGTATATGAGCTTGAGAAATACCTGATTATTATTATTTTTTTTAAACCAATTCCCAGATACCAATACAGATTTTACTGTAACCTATTCTGGGGTACAGTAAATATATTGCCGATTTATAGACCAGTATGTTGTGATGAAAAACCCCACTCATGTTCAACTTTGATAGAACTAATATTTTATTCTATTTTAAAAACCTGAACATTAACTTCTATGTTCTCTCAAAAATCATTTACAGTACATTTACTTTCAAATTAAAATGACACAATGAATGAACAGTGTGAATTGCATGGCGCAATGCTTATTTGTGATGCGAAGATTACATATGGCTATTATTGCTCTTAGAAAAAACAAGTGTTTTCAAATATGTGAAAATAACAGAACAAAACAATGTAAAGCACTCTGGGTAAAGGCAAGCCATCATTGACTCTTACATATGGGTAATGCATATCTGGTAAATGTGTTTCCACAGCACTCATTGGGAGAATAAATGTGGTAATTTCTATGTATCCCAGTGTTATGTTTATCTGTACACTCAATTCTGTATTGGGCCTGTATGTACAGTAAGTAGTGACACACACTGAACCCAGGACAGTATACCTACAGAAATGGGATGCCAAAGAAATTAACAGCAATAAACTCCCTTTTGGAGCTCACAGTCACTCTTGTTAGGATCATGGTCCGGTCTCTACGTGGCACCGAAACACCATCTCTCCTTACTGATGTCTCCCCTCACATCACTCACATCACTGTAATCCATTTTAGGCCAATAAAATTAGATTAAATTGAACAAGATAAGCCATACATTTGCATTAGAGGAAGTCTTGCTGCGCTCCCGCTTCATCCGGCACCTGCAACGGCCGTCCGGCAGAACAGACAGCGTCTCTGTGTCTACCACCGCGATGTGGAGGGGGACGGGTTCTCCTACCACTGCTCACATGCATTAACGCACTGGACCCAAGCAAACATAGCAGGCTTGGGTGTTAGTTTGCAGTCTGTATACGGAGCTGTGTGCAGTTGTCAGTTGGGTTGATGGTCATCCTTTCGTTTTGGACACCTGTGTTCCACACGCTGCATGCGAGATGTAGCGATTAGCAATCTTGTAACCGCACTCACCCCAGTGGACCCAAAACTGCACATTCCCTGACAAGAGACATTCCGCCTACAGTGCCTCACTCACGATGATCTCTCATGCCACTTTCTGCAATGGGATGAATAATGCGCACGGTAAACCACATTTCCAGATGGGCCCCACAGGGCATCATAAAACACAGCATGGCCTCATCCTCAGGTAATGTGGACAGATGAAAAGCAGCATGTTCACACTGTTGAAGGGCCGCTTGGAGTATGTGGCACTGACCGCACTGCATAGCTTCTACCAGAACCACAGACGCACAGGGAGATACAGCTACGGCTATCAATGGCAGCCATATTCAGAGTCTTCTTTGATGACGTTCTCTCTCTTCTTCATGCCGCTCGACGTAAAAGGGGCTCCCTGCTCAGCGTCAGTGCTCCCGGGCTGTAACCGAATGCCTGACAACCAAATGAAAACTGACGACTGAGAGACACACCGCGATGGCTCTTCTATCATCGTGATAAACTCAGCTTAATAATACTTAGCTGCACTGTCCTGTAAGTTAAGTCCCCTACATCACCAGATCTCAGAGAATAGTATATCATAGTATTTGAGACCAATCTTTTGGTCTGAAGTAATGTACCATATTGTTATCTGATGCGTGATGCCCCTGCAAACATCGATGTGGGCACTGCATGGCCGTTGATAGAAACAACAGACCTGCTCATCTGCCGAACTCCAGACCAAAGACAGATCGGACAGCAAAGATAGATGACAGCTGCTGTGACCTTGTGTTTGTGTTCTATGGGGAAAATGTGCTGGGGGAGGTTAAATGAACTGGCATGATCAGTATTGATCTGGAAGATTGCTGGCCTCAGGCGAATGGGGTGTGTGTGCGTATGTGTGTGTCTGTGTTTTTGTACGTGCGTGTACGCATGGATTCATTTGTAAATCAGTGGTGCATTTACTAACCTTGCCCCCCACAACAAAATTTATGGAAATAAATTAAATAAATTGAGGAAATATATATATTTTTTTACTAATAAAAAAGGAATTTGTGTTGTGGAAAAAAATCATGAAATAAATATATGTTTTACTCATATACCACTCAGTAAGTAATGTTTATTTATGCTCAGTTTATATTGATATTTAATCCTAAAAACTATGTTTTAAGTTAAAGGTTTTGATCTGCCCGTGCCCAGTGGGGAGTAAGCTACATGTTGTTTGAAGGTCTCAGTTTACCACGCACATGATTACGCACATGATTACATGAGCACACAGGTGCTACCTACCTACCACTGTGTAGAGTTGATCCATGGATGTTCTCTCTCACATTGTGTTAAAAATTGGATCCATTTCAAAATGGGTTTTCTTGTATTGTTACTGATGTTTTCATAAAGTTTGATTTCACGTTCACCTTTGGCTCATTCATTGATATTTATCTGTACGACACGATAGCTGTGCGACACTCCCCTCTAGCCCGGTGATAGGAGCTTTCGGGACACCATCTTGACCATTCGGGCTACCAAAAGCGACTAGTGTTAGCCTGATCGGGCAACCACATTTCAAAATAAGCGTCTGGCCCCGTCTGTAATGTCGACATTTGGATTAAAATGGAAAGAGGACAAGTTGTTCTGAATAAAGGGAGGGACTGAAGGACCGCATTGTAGTTCACGTTTTTCACCATCTTTTGTCATGTGAAGACGTCAAACCTACATTTCTAAAATGCAATACAATACATCCAAGAAACTCTACCACCTGCTAACAGCAAAAAAGAAACAAAAGAGTCAGGAAGGCAATGTCCACTCACTCTGAATACTCTATAAGAGTCTCAGATAACCTCGGCCAAAAGAAATGTGGATAATGTGAGTCATGTTTTACATTCATAATCCTGTGTTTCTTAAACAGAGTGATAAATGAGTACTCCTGTCTTTTATTACCCTTCATATTTGTTTTGTTTTTTTACATTTGGCAGAACTACTTCCTGAACCTCATCCATTTGTTTCAGTAGCTGACAGCAATTTCAAAGTTGCTGAAGTAATGAAGACAGGTGGATGGCGGTCCCTGAGAGACTATTGTGTATTTCTCAGGGTTAAGAAAATGCAATATGCCAGACTGGCCCTGGCCGCTAGCCCTGATTGGGGGGCGGCATTTGGCTGTCTGCTCCTGAGGGACTGGGGAGGGTGGTTGGCACGAACTCGCTGGGAAGCACGTAAGGGTGTCTCCAGAAAGGGGGTTAGTGAGCTCCGTCTCAAAGGAGGCAAATTATCACCGGCCTTGGAGAGTAGCTTGCCCCGTAGAGACAAAAGGGTTAATCAAAATAAATAGAGGATATAACTGGGGAAGAAAAAAAGAAAAAAGTGAGAAAAAAAATGCAATATGCGCACATAAGCAGGTGCTCTGTTAGGGCCCCGGCTGATCTATCAACCCATCATCTCTGTGTCCCCCACCCTCACTGTCACCAGAAATGTTTCCTGTGAAACAGAGCTGTAGCACAGGGCAGCGAGTTCTGTGCCTTCCGTTTAGTTCACGCTCGATAATAATCACACCGCAACATCAGATAAAGCTGCCATCAACTGAGCGTGGAGATGTCAAGCTTAGCACTTAAGTGATTTTTTCTTTTATGTCAATGTGTATGTGAATGAGTTTATTAAGAAGCTGTAAAAGGGCAGTTTGCATGCACATCAGACAAGATGCAAGTTAATAATTGATGATTCTCTGGAAAGAAATGGTTGGTTTCCTGGAATTATTTAAAAATACTTACATTTCAAATCGGCGGCACGGTGGTGCAGTGGATAGCACTGTCGCCTCACAGCAAGAAGGTCTTGGGTTCGAATCCAGGCCGGGGGCCTTTCTGTATGGAGTTTGCATGTTCTCCCAGTGTCCGCGTACTCCGGTTTCTTCCCACAGTCCAAAGACATGCACGTTAGGCTAATTGGAGAGTCTAAATTGCCCGTAGGTATGAGTGTGTGAGTGAATGGTGTATGTAGTGCCCTGCGATGGATTGGCGACCTGTCCAGGGTGTATTCCTGCCTCTCGCCCCAATGCATGCTGGGATAGGCTCCAGCCCCCCCGTGACCCTAACTAGGAATAAGCGGCTGAAGATGAGATGAGATGAGATGAGACATTTCAAATCAGGTGTGGTGTCATGGTGTAGTGGCCTTGGCAGCAATGTTGGTAGAGATGTGTTATGAGGGTGACATTAGTGCTTTTTTACAATAAACATTATAACTCCAATACATACTTACATGCATTAAAGACTTCATTACTAATGCCTAATAAAATGCTATTGTACATTGATATTGGTATATATATATATATATATATATATACTGTATATATAGTGCCTTGCAAAAGTAATCAGACCCTTGGAAAGTTTTCAAATGTTGCTGGATTACAAATGATATGTTCACATTTTTTTACTTTTAATATTTTTTATCAAAACCTGAAATGCCTAAACTAAATTTTTATATAGAAATTTATGTCAGCAAATATATTTAAAAAACTAAAAAAACTTAAACATATATTCAGACCCCTCGCATTGATATTTGGTGAAAGCACCTTTCGCTGCAATAACAGCTTTATGTCTTTTTGTGCAAAGTTTATACCAACTTTGCACACTGGTTGGAAGGGATTTTCATCCATTCTTCCTTTGCTTGGACATTGTTTATGGACAGACATTTCCAAGTTGTGTGACAGATTCTCGATGGGGTTCAGGTCAGGACTTTGACTGGGCCACTCAAGGACATTCACCTTTTTATTCTTGAGCCACTCAGGTGTAACTTTGGATCATTGTCCTGCTGAAAGGTGGATTTTTGCCCCAGCTTCAGTTTTTTGGGAGACTAAAATCAGTTTTCTTGCAGTATCTGCTTGTACTTTGCTCTGTCCATTATTCCTCCTATTCTGGTCAGTTTCCCAGTCCGAGCTGAAGAGAAGCATCCCCATAGCATGACACTGCCACCACCATGCTTCACTGTAGGGATGCTGTTACATAGGGCATAGGCAGCATTAGGTTTGCTCCATACATAATGCTTTGCATTTTGGCCAAAAAGCTCATTTGACCACAAAACCTTTTGCAACATCTTAGCTGGATCACTCACACACTGTCTAGCAAACTCCAGGTGGGCTTTGAGATGTTTTGTTTTAAGGAATGCCTTTTTTCTTGCCACCCTGCCATATAGGCCAGTATTATGCAGTGCTCTTGACATTGTTGACTGATACTCTCCATTACTCCATTCTCAGCCACTGAACTCTGTAGTTCTTTTAGAGTAATTGTTAGCTTCACAAGTCTCCTTCTTGTTCGAGTCACTGAGTTTGGAGGCAGGTTTCTAGGCAGGTTCTGGGTGGTATGATGCAGCTTTCAGTTCTTGATTATTGAGCCAAAAGTGATCACTGGGGTAATCCAGTGATCCCTTAGATATTTTTGTGTATCCTTCTCATAATCCATGCCTTTTTATAACCATATCTATCCCTGGGTTCCTGAGAAAGCTCTTTGGTCTTCATTTTTGTGTCTTTCCTTTAAATTCACTACCTGACCAATGATCCTCACAAAGACAGGTGTTTTTAATCTTGAAATCATGACAATCACTGTTATGGCACACAGACAGCGGCCAATCAACTCATTGTGTGGCTCGTTAAGGTAATGTTTTGCACCTGCATTAACTTACAGCTGCCAGAGCACAGGGCTTTTGCAATCAACATTTTTCCATTTTTATTTCATTTTAAGTATATATATTTTTTTTTTCACTTGTTTTTTTAATAAATGTATGGAGTAGGTTGTATTTATAACAGATATTAGGTCTTAAATAAAAATGTCATAAATAAAAGCTTGAAAGCAACAAAATGTCTAAATTGTGCAAGGGTCTGAGTACTTTTACAAGGCACTGTATGTATACAGTATATATATATTTATTTAAATGTATGCGCACAATTATAAAAGTCTGATAATTGGATGACATCTGAAAAGTCTGCTTTTCTGCACTGAAACAAGGAACATGTTTGAACTTATAAGGTTGTTGTATATGTGTGTACATGACTCAGTAATCATTTTTATAACTTACTCTTCTTTTCTTTTTTTTTTCATTAAGGTTATGGACACGCTATCGAGGCTCTCACATACAAACTGGATGATTTCACAGCAAACTGGAATAAGGTCAGCCTCTATTTTTCAAATGATCTATATGAAAAGACCTTACAAAATTTGCGAGGTAGCAGTGGAAACAAACTGATTTGTGGGCCTTTCCATGTAATTAATCAAACTGTGTTTTCATTAAAAACACATTATTGTTGTATAGTATTAACACACGTATTATTGTATGTAATAAAACAGTTTTTAACATAGTATATATTGACAATAAATAAATCTTTAACTTAATTCCCAATGATTAATAGGTTCACAACATATACAAAGTGATTTTATAGAATCTAACTGTGTCATGGTCTTAATTTAGTTGAGATATTGTGGATCAAATCATGTGTGTGTCTGTGTGTGTGTGTGTGTGTGTGTTTTTAACAGGCCATTTCCAACGGAGGAGAGTGTAGAAAATGAGGACATCTATAATCATTTGGAAGACTTGATTGAGTATGTATACCATTCATTTAAATTCAAACATGTGCTGTCTGATTTAGTTCATGCAAATCTGCACAGTAAAAAGGATCCAGCATATGTACCACTTTCTCCTTCCAAGGGTTTGTGTTTTAGGTTTAGGTTTCGTTTCTTAAAAACATTTCTGACACTAAAAGGAAGGAAGTCATTTATGGTTCTTTGATCTGTGTTTGAATGAACAGTAATGCCATGCCCACATGTTTGTAAGTTGGTTGTGAGAGACTTTTTACTGCCATTGAGCTCCAGAGGAGGGTTAGGAGTCGGGGTTGTGGTTGTGAACCGCCCCGTGAAGGACCGCTTTTGTTCCCCTGAGAGCGGCCAGGGCTTGTCAGCTCTTTCCATGACACCAAGAAGGTGAAGTGAAACATTGCCCTGGTCCACCACGAGGAGGCCGGCTTCTGAGCCACGGTGACAGGAAATGTGGCTGCAAACCATTGCGCACTGTGACAGGAAACAGGTTTCCGTTCCTCCGGGACTGGAAACATGGCTGTGACCTGATCGCACGGGAAACAGAGCTTGCATCCAGTCTGATAGGAAGCAGGGATCTGATCCACTGAGAGGAAAAATGTGTCCTGATCAACAGTGCATGGTTCTGATCCACTTTGGCTGCAAACAGGGTCCTTATCTGCTAGTGACATGTAACAGGATCCCAATCCACCTCCAGAGGAAACAGGGCTCCCCTGGAAAGGAAGCACGGTACAAAACACACTCAGACAGGAAGCATGGTACAGCTCCACTCAGACAGGAAGTAAGGCATCGATCCCCTCGGACAGCCTGCATGGTACTGATCCTCTCAGGCAAGAAGCGAGGTTTCTCTGTCCATTGCGGTTGGTGCTGATGACAGCCAAGTCCTCCCTGCATGATGTCACAGTGAAAGATTATTACCCTGCGCTGTCATTCTCATCACGCCCGTGTGGGCCCAGGTGGATTACACCACGCGGCTGAGAGAAAATGTAATAAACACACATGCCCACATGCATATTCACCACACGCACACATACGAATGACTGCATGCTCATAAACGTGCACATTCACGCACAAACACAGTATCATAAAATAGCTCTGTGTTGATACTGAAAATAGAATGTGAAAATATAGCTATTTTTTTTACGCTAGCTTCTCTCAGGCCAGCTAGGATTCGCTTCAATTACCCTGTTAGAGTTCAGCAGCCATTGCGCATGTTCTGTTTCCTCTCAGGGGGGGGCGATGTGGTCGTCTCGTTTAATCTTTTTTCATCTCATGCAAATGGCGCTGCTGGTAAGCGAATCGGTGGTGACACAAGCTGTCAGAAAGGGCCTTTGGCTTTACTCAGACTGCTCCTCTGCTGCCGTCTGTGCGACCTCCACCGAACAGACAGCAGGCTGGGGCTAGTGTAGGCACATCCATAAACATGAAGATGACCCCACAATTTGGTCCCAACCTGCCCCCCCCACTGTGCTTTCTCAGGAACCCAGCCACACTCCTCCCCTCACAGACAGCCGAGGAGTCCTATGAGGACTGTGAGCGCTCAGCAAAGGCTAACACATTTCCCATTATCCAATCAAAGGGGCCCCGAAGATGCGAGTCGCTCATGACTGCATCGTGCTTTCAGGTCGTACCCTCTTGCGTATTCTCTCGTAGCGTCGATCGCTTCTGACAGATCGAGGGCAGGTTTTTGCCTTTTCCTGTCACATTTTCAGAAGTGAGAACGTCGCACGTGAGGCGTTCACATTGTTCCCTCGCTCCTGAATCACCTGTGTGATCTGTGTGTCAGCGTGTCTGACCTGAAAAGCACGCTCAGCAATCTTCACACAGGCCTGAAAAGAGAGCATCAGAGAGAGTATCATGGCTTACTGTTTAAGCCACGGAGAGCTTAGAATGGCTCTTGTGTGTCTGCCTTACCTCTGCAAAGTGTGTTTTTTTCCCCTCAAATTTGTGATTTTTTGGCAAAGATAGATGAAGATCCATCTACAATTAACTAATATGAAGATATCTGCAGATAGTATTGTTTGAAAATGTGAAGCTTCAGAATATCATGCCATTGTTTTGTATTACATCTAGGTTCCTTTTTTTATTTTATTTTTTATTTCCCTCCCCAATTATACCCTCTTTTTATCATGTCAATTATCCTCTCCCTCATATTTGAGAGCTTAATGGTTTGGACCAGAAACCAGCAGTGACATGCGCGAAGCACTGCCTCTTCCGAGCCAGAACCCGCCAAGCCATCACCATTACTCCGGTATACACACAGGGCCACCCCTATACGCAGCGATCTCGTATCGGTTTCCCTCCCCCCACTCTGGGGCAGAAAGCCAATTGCCGCCCCCTAGTGGCAGTCCTGGCCAGAGCGCGACCTGGTGGAATCAAACCCTGGTCACAGTGGGCAGCGTCAGACGTTCTACCGCTACACCACCCATGAGGCCACATCTAGGTTACACATGAACTTTTACATAAAAAAGTTATTTGAGGTGTCAAGAAGACATAGCAAAATCAATGTCATGTTAATAAGTCAGTTTTGACAAAAATATCAGTCAGAACTCAGAACTCAGTAATTCTAAGCCCTTGCAAGTCAGGGGAAGCGTCTTTGTCTGTGAGCGGGCTAACGTTGATGCAACGTTAAAGTAACATCTTCTGCGTGACAGTGAGAATGAAGTGGAGGATGAGGAGGACCTTTATGACTGTGTGTACGATGACGACGAAGGGGGTGAGGTCTACGAGGACCTGATGAGGCCAGAGGCGGTGCCTCCACCGGTATGTTCTCTGATTGTATCCCATTTCATTGTCGATGGAGAGGACAGACAGTGAACCACTTTTCCAAACAACCCAAACTGTCCTCCCACATGCTGTGATTAAAAAACCTTAAAGTACACTGTACATTTGTTTTAAGAAACAGTCCATTTCAGAATTTTGGGTTTTATATACTTTTTATTATGCAGGAATGATGATTCAGTTCTTCTACCCACATGCACACACAAACCTCAACTTGGGAATTTGCATAAACATTACACCATACACATGGTTTGATTTCATTTTGTTTGATAATTAAAAATACATATACATCCAAAGCTCATATTTTTAACTAAGCTGTGATATAAAAGCACATACATATAAAATGATAAAAACACAAGCATAAAAATGCAAAAACATTTTTAAAAAGTATTTAATTGTGGCCCTCTTTCAAATGACATCAGATATAATTTAAATCAGATTTTCACCAAATTCATACCTGTTATATCCGAGAACAAATAAAGCTGTACTCATGCAGCCTGTAGTTTAGGCCACAAATGAGGCCCTTTATGTGAGTGAGATCCTTGCTTGCCTGAGATAGGGCAGCGCAGAGCAGCAGTGTGAAGGCCGTTGACTGATTGACAGTTTCCTGCTGTCATCGCTCTCAGCAGAAACAGGCTGAGATGGACATTCGGGGCTGCTGCCTCAGCGAGATCAAGCAGACAGAGGAGAAATACACTGAGACTCTGGAGTCCATAGAGAAGGTGAGGACTGCATTTTAAAGCAAAATTGACTTAATTTTTACACACAGATGTAATGCAAAACCAAAATACTAATACATTCTGTCCCTTGTAGTCCTGGACCACCCCTTCCCCCCCTCCCTCCCTAACCTCAAGGCACCCTCACATTTTCATACATTTAGATATACATTTACTAATACTCCACCCCCCCCCACCTGCTGCCAGAAATTGTCTCTGTATATTTTCATATTAGCTTTTTCACTGTTACCACCTGCTGAACTCTGGGGGTATTATAACCAGTCTGACAGCTGCTTATCGACCCACCACAAAATCACTGAGACAACATTTTGCTGATCTAAAAACATCTACTGAAGGACTGCTGCGACGCTGTCAGTATATTGTCGCCTTGAAGCAGGTAACACCCTGAAAAGTAAATACATATGGGATGCAATGGCAATTGTCATTTAGTAGTTTGAAATGAAAGGGGCCACCAGACTGGTATCAGAGCCTCTGTTAGCAGATTGGCTGTGTGCAGGAGCACTACAGAAGCCACAGCCGCTATATTGGGCCTTATTCTTGGCACACAAAGCTAACTGTGATTGGTTGTGGCTATCTCTTTATAAACACTTGGTCTGGAATGATGGAATCATCAGTCAAACATGGTAATTTTCGCACTCTTGTTTAATAAAATGTGCATCACAGTAACAATTATGTGCTCATTACACTAAATAGCATTTATATCATCACATGCCCAAAACCACATTTGAGTAGGTGGTATTTCCTGTGCCTTTTATCACCCCAGTTGAATTTGAATCACTTTAATGATGTTCTAAAATTAGAAATTCCACTAATTGTGTAATATTTCCAAACTTCCTGTTAATGTTAAAGTCCTGTTAATGTCATATCCTGCTTTTATGAACTGGAAAAGTCTAAAATGGTTTCAGTCTATTGCCATGAAAACCCGAACAGAAAGCTTTATGAATAACGTCCCAAACGTCCTTTTCACAAAGATGATTTTAGAAGGTTGTTTTCTTCTAAACACAAACGTCTGCTATCAAACTCATCTGCCTGTTTTTAGCAGCGCAGGTTTACAGCAAGCGTAAAACCGTTGGAATGGAAACTCTTTTGACAGCGCAACTAATTACTTTGCCACTTGCTTGTGGAACATTGGCTGTTTTTTTCTGTTTTCCCTTCAGTTTTTCATGATCCCCCTGAGGAAATTCCTGTCCACAGTGGAAATGGAGAAAGTATTTGTCAACATTTCGGTAAGGAGGAGAAAGGAGTATGGGAGGACAATGCTGCAGATGACATCTGTCAGGGTGGTGTGCCCCACCCCATTTCATGACCCGAATTTAACTTTTATTTTATTATATTTGATATAACTTCATTTTTATCAGAGGCATATGCCAAATTGAGAAGCAGAACACCTTTTATATGCATGTTAAACCGAACTCTTCATTCACCACCAGCAGATACAAGCTTTATAAGCACACAAAATGTGCTCTTGAAAAAGAATGTATGTTAAACTACGGGCTTTAACCTCCATATACGCAACAGCACATTTCGATCAGGACTGCCTCTCCTCAGACAGCATATTTTTTTCTCTCCTGTCCGCTTTTCTAAAAATGTGGAATGCCCTGTGTTAAAATTCAAGTGATAGCTTCAATTTCATTTAAAAAAGGCCCCAGCATTTGTGGAAAAGGGCACCGTTAGATGCATTGTGGGATACATGGCTCTCCAGCTTTATCCTGTGCAATAACACTCTGACATTTACAGGAAGGAAAGGGAAAGGTAGTCAGAAATAGCACCCAGGAGACAGACATCCATGTGTGATCACTGATGTCTTTTCTATTGCAGGACCTTGTCAAAGTCCACAGAAGCCTAATGGTTGAGGTGCAAGACTCCATCCTCAACAAGAACGCCGGTAACCTGTATCAGATTTTCATCGCGAACAAAGAGAGGTACGTACCAGCGTCTCAGCTCTGTGACATAAACGATCAAGCGGCTGACATTTCTTTCTTTCTATCTTTCTTTTTCATTCTTTCTTACTTTCTTTCTTTCAATTACCTTTTTACAAACTTTCCATTTCTCCGTTAACTTCTAGACTTCTCATTTATGGAAAGTACTGCAGCCAAGTGGAGACGTCCATCGCGATTTTGGACAGTATCTGTAAAGAGAAGGAGGATGTGCGATTGAAGCTGGAGGTGAGATCAAGTGACAGGTTTTACCGTGTAGAAGGTAGCTCTGCATCCATCTGTAAAAGAAAGTCAAAGGTGAAGACCGATTTTTATTCAGTCACTTTATTGGAAAGGCTGTTTTTAAAACTATAGTCAGACATCTCCCTCTGCTGGCCAATAGCAGACATTGCAGGCAATGGGATCACTTCCTGTAAGTATAGCACATTGAGTTAAGTATCACTGCTTTATACGCTTACAAGGTGTCGGGTTTGTGTTTTTAAGTAAGAATACATTCAATGTGAATTTAATTATATGTTTTTAGGAATGTTCAAAGAGAGCAAACAATGGAAAGTTTACATTAAGGGATCTCCTGGTTGTACCGATGCAAAGAGTATTGAAGTACCATCTCCTCCTTCAGGTAAGCTGTTCACAAATACAGACGCAAAGCTACACAACAGTGCTAAAAATGATGTAACTACCAGAAAAAATGTCAGACATGCATGCATTTCTTCCATACCAAAATGCAAATACTGTCTTTAAGGTATTATATATTTATAGGTAGATGCTGAAATATTGACAAACAAGAACTATTCCGTCATGTACAAGTAACTGCCAAAATAAAGGAAACACCAACGTAAAGTGTCTTAATAGGGTTGCAACCCGACCATAGTTTCCCTCTCTGTGAAGTTCCTGACGGACTGTTCTTGATTAAACTGCCTGCTCATGCCATGGATTGATTGAACCAATGGACCTCACGGCCGAGGAGTACGTGCTCTCAACCACAGTTGCTCAGACGTCCATGCCAACATCACCTTAGACACTGTTACTCTTGAAACCTCAGTTGAGCAGTCTTCATCACGCTCCTGCCAAATGTGCCTCAACAATCACCCTTCTTTCAAAGGCATTGAGATCTCTCCTTCTTGCCATGGTAGCCATTTAAGCATAACGGGATGTTCATTGCTGAATTAACTCAGAAACCACACCTGTGTGTAATCATCTGTTTTCAATATATTTATTACCCCTCATTTACTCAAGTGTTTCCTTTATTTTGGTAGTTACCTGCATCATTCTGTACTCATTATGGCTAAAATTAATTACAATTACAATGTTTTGACCTTAGTTTCCATTTACCTAACTTCAATAAAGAAATGGTAAAGTACACATAAAGAGAGGACAACAGTTAGTGGATACAGTATTAGTATCACTATTTGTCTTTAACTTGTTTGCAATGGGAAAATGTAACATTTGCATTTATTTGTAAATCAATGTGAAAGACAAATTTCGATTGAATCCAGGCCCATTTCCTCCTTTTGATCTGGCAAATGAAAATGCTCAAAGGGTATTTTCATAGGGAATACATGTATTACATATATCCACCACTAGGGGCACACATGTCCACGTTTTCACATACTCTGTCGGCTTACCCATTCCCTATGAAAATACCCTTTGAGCATTTTCATTTTGTCGTTGACTTGTTATTCTCCTAAAAGAGGTGTCCCTATAAATATTTAATAGAATATCTTTGCTCTGAACATGTTACCTCCTGTTCCTCTGTGGCCAATGAAAGAAAGGCAAAATAAATAAAGATAAGCCACACACACACACAAACAGATATATACACACACATGCACACATACAGCATACGCAGTCTTCCTTCTGAATTCCACCGCATGGTTAACCCTGCGGTTTGGCATGCGGGTCCCGGGAGGCGACCCGGGTGACTGCGTGACCGCGGGCCCGGGGGCCCAGCGTGAGGCTGCCCATCTGCCCACCTGTCGGTTCATTCCACACGGACAGGCAGGAGGCAGTGTTGTTTAAGTGGCAGGCGGTACCCCTCCTCCCCACCCGAGACCAGAATGGTCTGTCAAAGCAGCTCGCTGCTCCAGTAAATGCATGGTCCTCTGAATGCATTCCGGCGCAGGGGGAGGGGGAGTGGGGGGATGGTAGGATATTGTGGGGAATGGTCAGTTGAAGGGGGTGAGGACAACAGCACTGATGATTCGAGGCAGTTAACCAGTGACATCACACACACACACACACACACACACACACACACACACACACACACACACAGTATGGAGAGCTAGTGGGGTGGTGGTAGTGGTACGAGGGGACATGTCTCCGTCCCCTCCACAAAACATGCCTATGGGTGGGTGCCCTCTTCACCCTGCCAATGGGGTAAAGAACCGCAACCACAGTTCACCATCTCCTTTCTCCCCATGCTGTTATCTTGATTTCTGCAGGGCCCAAACTCACAATAGCTCTAATCCATACATAAGCTAGCGCTATCCAGAGCGCCGTCTCACTCTCCACGCGTGGGCGCGGGCCGGGGCGGGGTCGAACGACACAGCGTCATCCACCACTCACGATAGCGACGCGCAGGTTCAGCTTGACCGACGCGGGCGGGGTTTCAGCGTGGCTTCACGTGCGAACATCTCACAGGGCACAGGATGGGCAGCAAGGGCAAATATTTTTCTGAGCTTTGTGTATTTGCGCGTTGCTTTGTGCATTTGTCCTTGTTTGCTTTTTCAAATGTAACTCATTTCAAAAGAACGCATGCCATAGAAAAAAGATCTTGCACTCGACAGCTTCAGTGACCAGCTTGCATTGTGGACTGCGCGTCAAGTGTCGAACGGACAGAGCGATGCCCAATTCTGAATGCGGCATTGCTGTTTCTCTGTGTTGACAATGTTGCACTTTTGTTCTGCACTAATTAGCTACCGAGTACGGGATATAAGCCACGGTGTGGGCAGCTCCTGCGCCCTCAGTCCATTACTCAGGCTTTTGTCTTTGTTTTTATCCAACAGGAATTAGTGAAACACACTCATGATTCATCTGACAAGAGCAATTTACGAATGGCACTCGATGCCATGAAGGTAAGTGGGCCTGTCGTGCGAGGGCGCAAACGCGGCTTTTCTTTTGTCTCTCGAGCCGGACCTTTCCCGCTCACTTTAACGCAATGGCTCTTATCACAATGAGGCTTCATGCCATCTTTCAAGTTCAAGCTGGCACCGGGCTCCGTAGTACCGCCAACTTTCTTCTCACTGGATCCTGTTAGAGGGACTGACATTGAAAGCTTGGGAGGATCAGATTATACTACGGTGTGTGTCATGACGTTATTGCAGACGCGTCACATTGTTCAACTTTGTGGCGCAATTATGCACGCGCCGTGATTAGTATGCACGCCTGTCAGTCTTATATATGATTTAGTGAGAGGGGGGCGGGGCCTGGCCTCAGAGGAGCAGAGCTGTACGAAGCACGCAATGACACGTTGTTATGCAACTAGCACAAACTACAGTCAATGGCATCTCTGAGGAAATATCCTGCTGTTTGAATGAATTAACTGATCTTGAAAATCAAGATGTTGCTTTTATAAACAAATCTGGTTTTGAGGCCTAAAACTTTGCGTAGTCTGTAAACTGTAAAGTTGGGAACACCGTTGGAGTTATACATTCTTCAGCATACTTGACCTCAGGCAATACCATTGATCTATATTTCAATTATTCACATCAGATTATTTCAGTTCTTTTTTTCAACTGCTCCCTTTAATAACCAACGTCTCCGACGTTAACATTTATGTGGACACGCTACTCTTTTGCTTTGTCCATAAACAATCCCCAGTGTTCAGTTCTAATATTTTTCTTTGTAATAACGTAATATTCTACAGCACCTCATTTATTGGCATGACCCCTTTGTGGCTCACAATGGTTTTCATTATTTACCATCTCCATAACACTTAATATGGATCCACAAAAATTGCATTTATTCCAGTGAGCAGTGCCTTAGAACAAGTACACCATATCATATATATATATATATATATATGTATATATATATATATATATATATGCACAAATGCACAATATCTACTACTCTACCTTATCATATATATATATATATATATATACACAGTATACATATATATATACATGTACATACAATATCTATGCATTTAAATGCAGCTGGCCATGTCTGTTTTCTTATTAAATCTCTGTACTAAATATAAAAATCAATAGCATCTCATAACTGAAATATTATGCATATGATTAAGATAGCAAGCAATATGCTTTGACAGGTAACATTCCTGTAATTGAAGCAATACACTTTGAGAATAAATTGCAAATTGTGCAGAAGGCCGGGATGGTTTCATTTGGTTAAATTATCCACTTAACATTGATTGGGGGCTATAAAGCTAATGCAGTTAACTCCTCGAGTGTTTTCTTGTGTGGAACCACACGGGGTCTTTGCACCGAGCAATGATGTATTTTATTCCAGTCTTTTTCCCGTTGATTGTTTTATAGCTAATGATGGATGGTGTTTAATCAACACTCATTGAACTGGGAATGTTCACAGTGAGATTTATTAAATCTCCGTTTCCCAGTCATTTAATCATGTCGTTATCAGAAAAGTTAATCACCGAAACATACAGGGGATTTTGTGAAGCAGGTCTTCCGAGCAGGTCTAATATGAAAATGTGTGTTCTTCATTTTTATGATGGCGAATATCTGAAGTAGAGTTTTTCTGGTAGAGATACCGCTCTAGTTTCGCCAGCCAGAATGAAGGTATCAAATATAAGTGTCGTTGACACTGACTACTGAACCTCATTGTACCTTGCACTTGCACTTTTGAGCACAAACAGAGTCCTGCTTCAGGTTATCTGACCTGGCACCAAGCCACCCGCCAAGTTGATCTGAGTGTTAGCAAACTGGTTTGGCGAGACACATTCGGCTTGGCAATCGCACATTGGAGAACAATGGCACTTATCGCTTCGTCTTTCATCTCTGCTGGAGTCAGCCCCCAACCCCCCGTTGTGACAAATCGGTGTGTTAGAAACAGAAAAACGAGAGACACAGATCCCTCCAGATTAGCTGAGGCTGGTAATGAGCCTGAATTGAAGAAGCAGCTTAAGGTTTTCTCGCTATATGCGCCTGCTGAGGCAGGTGGCTTCGCAGCGTGTGAAAACGTGAGCTCTCTGTGTTTCTCACAGGACCTGGCTCAGTACGTCAATGAAGTGAAGAGGGACAACGAGACCCTGCGTGAGATCGACCAGTACCAGAAGTCCATTGAAAACCTGGTCAGTCCTCGAAGCAAACGAGGAACAGCTCTTGCTGCAAAGAGCTACAATGAACAGTTACAATGGTGTCCATATCCGATTGAACTTGTGTGACTTGTGTGAAAAACTAAAAACTTGAGTGACTTCATTGTATGACTTCATAAAAAACTAAAAACTTGAAAAATCTGCTCTGATATTAATATCATGTACAAAATTCAACCCAAAATCTATAGCCTGTAGCCTTATCCCTGTCTAAAATGTCAACCTCAGATAGAGTCATAAGGGACCAGTCCCATCAAGCAATCCGAAGTCTGTTAACAGTTTTTGACATTGTAGCACAGTGACAATGCCTTTAAAACAAAATTCTGTAAGGACTTACAAAGAAACGCACAAGGAATATGATGAACTCAGCGTTCAGTCATGCTCTGCTCCATTAGTGTAGGTTGAACAACACATAGCTAACCCATAGCATTTTGCCTTGACAGTGCTAACCTGATAAAAATTATTGTGATATTTGCCAAAGCACTGCGAGGAAGTTACATGTGAGCTGCGTTTGCCTTTAGCACACTGTCTTCTCTGCAGAATCAGTCCCTCCGTAACTACGGGAGACCAAAGGGTGATGGGGAGGTCCGAGTCGCCTCAGTCGATAAACGAGCAAAACAGGACAGGTGAGATTATCGCGCGAAACTCCCGCCCTTTCTCTCGCTTTCTCTCGCTCCTCCCCCGTGCGCCGTGCAAAACACAAACGCTAACCTGGTTTTAGACTCGGATTCCTGGAGGAGGAGCCTCTCACACGTGTTGTGCGCCTGACGTTGCAGGCACATCTTCCTGTTCGACGTGGCCGTGATCGTGTGCAAGAGGCGCGGGGACAACTACGAGATGAAGGAGGTTATCGACCTCCACAACTTCAAAATCACCGACAACCCGACGACTGATAGAGAAAATAGAAAGGTCTGTTATTAACAGGAAAAGTCACCTAGGTTATAGCAAGTCATTCAGGTGATAGCCAATTGCTATTTTAAGAGAAAAACAACGATCCACGTAACTTTGACTAATGTTATTTTTTGTGAAACATAAATATATTTGAAAGAATCACTTACAAGTTCTGCAGTATCCTCCGCGATTCTTCTGCCACAAGAACAACGTCATCCCATCCAACACACCAAGTCTCAATGTTTTTCCTGTGCTCCTGTGCAATACTGGGATGATGTGAAACGTTGCTGTGATGCAGCATTATTTGGGACTTGTCTGTGTATAGGCCCCGTTTTCAGAGAGGAAGTGTATCCCTTTCTCTATGTACTGTCAGGCCAGCCATACACATCTCTCAATCCATGTTCACCTGCAACAGGTCACTTATGATGGCCATGTGTCATGTTGTGTTTCCACACTTGAATCACACAGCGCACACCATTTGGGGGCAGGTATTGGTATGCAAGGCTATAGGGTATACTGATGGCCTACCATGATAGAGTAGAAAAGAAACATACAAAAGCACTGTGAGAAAGTACGGAACTAAACAGTACAAACTGTGTGATTGCACAGAAGGAGAATAAGTCCTGTGGTGACACCGTGAACGATAATGTAATGTGATTGCCTTCTTTAAAACCTAGCTAAAATTTCCCACTGGTGTGGAAGGCATGATATACAAACCTTTCCACAAAACATGTACAGCTAACATAGGACTATTGAAGCCTCATCCAGTTGCTACTCTCTTTTTCAATGCACTGTACCACCTGGTCAGTTAGCATTGTTCGCAAGGCGTTATTGTTTTAATAGTGAGCGTATTACCCTGCTGTAAAAACCAGTATCTGACAGCTTGTGTCAGCGGCCAATGTTTTTAATTGGTTGCTGCGGTATCTGGGTCTAGGGGCGCGTTCTGTGCGTCGTGTCACATGATCTCGTTTTCTTTTAACCCCACAGTGGTCTTATGGATTCTACCTCACTCACAACCAGGGGCAGAACGGGTTTGAGTTCTTCTTCAAAACCAAAGAGCTGAAGAAGAAGTGGCTGGAGCAGTTTGGCATGGCGATGTGAGTGACAGGGTGTCAGGGACACGGGGAACGGTGGGCGGAGCTGGCTCAGCACGCCCCACCAGTTTTTCGGGTTATGAGACACTTGATGTATGAGCACGCACTGCTTTTATTTATTTTTCAAGATAAAGGAAGGGAAAACATGCTTACCATATGCAATTATTTACCTTAAACTGTAGATGTAAGTTTTTTTCTTAATCTTAAGAATTTTTTTTTTACTCAAACGTAAGATTGTGTCTTATTTTCAAAAGTGTGTCTACACGAGAGAAAAAAGAATACATTTTGTATACATATTGTTAAAATTAGATTGCAGCTACTTATTGTAGTGCAAATAAGAATGCAATTTTGGGGAAATTACAGCCTCTTCGTAGAAAGAGTAGAAAGTGTCACATATTGCCCTGATGTTGTTGAATGCTGTGAGACAAAGTTACCGTGGTAACCCTGGTGAACGCTGCTCGGTCACGCTGCTGTGACGAGACGGTGTTGATTCACATCTTCCCTCTTGTGTACACTGGCTGGGGCAGCACCTCTGATCAAACACACACCTGTTTACAATGATGGAATGGCACACGTCACACACGGAGGGGGTGGGGCGGGGGGGGAACAATATCTGTAAGCAAGGAAGATCTGTTAAAGAGGCAGTCAAGTCACGCTTTGTTTGTTTTTGCGAGGGGATTGAAAAGGATCAGCGATTCCGAAATCGCTTGTTGATAATAACAATAATAACACTAACAGCTACTGTTGCTTTACAGCAGGGGGTGCAGCGGCTACCATAGAAAAGCCAAATTAATTTAATGATTTGTTTTGAGAGATTCGAGGGGCAGAGCGTGCAAAATGGCATCTCATTGAGCGCCGCCGCGCTGGCTTCCGAGAGCTGTGGAATTGAAAAGAACAACGGTGAAATGAACGAAGGAGACGAAATCTGAAAACGATGCAATAAAAGGCAGCTGATTAATTTGGAAATGAATGAGTGTGGACTCATGTTAAAGAGGAACATTCATTCGCTTTGAAACACAATTAGCGAGTCATCGGACTCCCCGGTGAGAGCCGGTAATGATGTTTTCTCATTTACTCGATTTCATGTTACCTGCCTACGTGGGCTGACTGGAACACTGGGCTGATATGCATGCTGACTACAAATGACACGGCAGCTCTTGACCTGAGAATCAATAATACATATATATCTCAGAAATTGCTTTTCCGGTGTATTTTTTTAATACTATAAAAGCCATCTAAGAGGAACACGGTGGTGGTTTTATAGGCCCTCTCCTGCTATAGCCTGGCACCTCTACAACGCAGTTTCCTGTTTGTGCACCCCAGAGGTACAGTTATAATGGCAAGTGATGCTTGCAACATCTGAAAAGAGAGGTTAAATGGTATACGTGTTCACATCAACTCCTTCATCTCTCTCTCTCTCTCTCATCTCTCTCTCTCTCTCTCTCTCTCTCTCTCTCTCTCTCTCTCTCTCTCTCTCTCTCTCTCTCTCTCTCTCTCTCTCTCTCTCTTTCTCCTCCCTCTCCCTCTCCCTCTCCCTGTACCCCCTTCTCTCCACGTGCAGATCCAACATCCGGCCGGAGAACGCCCGCAACAACTTTCACGAGTTCGGGATGCACACCTTTGAGCGCATCACTTCCTGCCGGGCCTGCAACATGCTGCTGAGGTGAGGCTGCACCACCTTCATGTCAAACATTCAAACCCTTGCCCCCCCTCCGCCCTTATCAGAGACAGCCTTTAACACAGCACTGCATGCAGGAGAATCACAGGATGGGGGTCCTCAAGACCAGGCGCGATGCTGCGATAGATTCACTCCGACAGGTGTGAGGCAAGCCTTTTATTATACAGCATGCTCTGAGCCTTTGATACTGTGCTCATGTGAGGTTTAAGGAAATAACAGAGAGCGAGATTTGCCGTCTATTCCAGGACCTCTGTATCCATTTCCCCTCCGGTTCTCTCGTTGCTTTGTGCTTGAGAAGCCCTGGAGAGGTTTAGCCGGTGAAAAGGGCAGAGGCAGTCTATTTTTCTCTCCGGTGCTAGAGGTCAAGAGAGAGCGAAAGAGGAATCAGCAGTTGAGGTGGGTCGTTGTCTCCGATTACCATGCGAGGGGAGAGGTGGGCGAGAGGCAGCCGAGGCAGTGAATCAGACAGGCTTTGACATATTAAAGATGCCCGTGCTCAAGGCCAGGGTGCGTCGCCACTTTACTGCTCGTCTGCAGCCGTGCCGTAGATTCACCGCCAGTGCAACGGAGAAAAGAAAAATCCCGGACCACGCTGGGTTTTCCGTTAATTAAGTGTAAAAAACAAACAAAAAAAACGCACATTCAACGTTAGTTTTACGTTAACTTTTAGCAGTTTGGCGTAAGAGAGAAAAAATAAAGGCACCTTCTCCCACTTTTATGGAAAGCAGCAGGGGGTGACACTTCTGACCGTAAAACAGCTGTATTACACTCCAAACTCTGTCTCATCAGATCCCCCCCCCCCCGAGGAGATCTTCTCATAAATGAATGCTGGATTGGATTTGTAAGAATGTCAAATCTCTGCCTGGCAGGGGGATCTTCAATCAGGGGTACCTGTGCTCCAAGTGCGGGGTGGGCGCGCACAAGGAGTGTCTGGGGAGGCTGGGGAGCTGTGGGAAGACCAGTCCAGGTAAGACTCCACTTATGGTGCCTTTTACTGTATCTCATCTGAGCTATAACACCATAGACATACCCATACCAAGCTACCGCATTTTACATTTGTTTGACATTTTAGGCATTTAGCAGACACTCTTATCCAGAGCAACTTACGCAGATCACATTTCTTTACGTACAATCCATTTATACAGCTGGATATTTTACTGAAGCAATTCAGGTTAAGTACCTTGCTCAAGGGTGCAACGGCGGTGCTCCACCTGGGAATCGAACCAACATCCTCTTCCATCCAAGCCCAGTTCCCTAACCAGTACACTACACTGCCGTATTTAGTGTAATATACACTACACTATACCTCCTAATTTGAGCATCCGTTAAGCTCACATTTTTAATTTTGGGGAGAACCACAAGAGAAAAATATATACGCAGTATCAGACCTGGGTTGAATACGTATTTGAGATATTTTAAGCCTTTAGGAACCAGTAAAATTTGACAACAATTAAGCAGATCCCTGGTTGTTTTCCCCTACGTTGCTACCTACCAAAATATAAAATCGTACAAAATAAGAATTGTCTTATAATGATAAAAAATTTAAAAAAACGTTTCTGACAATTGTGAGTAATCTACAGGAGTTTTTCTGACGCCTAAAGGGTTCAATTTCTTCACGTATGAATTTGACCCAGGTCTGTGCGATGCTTGGCGTTGTTTACGCCTCTAAAATAATCAGACGATTGTGACAAACACCTCTGACGAAAGGCACCAGGGCACGCTGGCGTCCCGCCAGACGGCTGTGCAGTGCCTGATCTTGTTGATCTTGGCACCGCTTATTTGAGCTTGTGGCACCAGCACAATAACCTCGCTGCCAGCCACACCTGGGCACCTCCCGATCTCACTCGATTAGTGCCACCCTGTAAGAAGTTGGAGAAGTGCCAGTCAGAAATGTTTTTGCAAAATGATATTTTGGTAACTTTTATTTGAACTGCCTAGGGTAAACAGGTGACGCAGACACTCAATATAATAGTGTTAGTGATAAGGAACTAAAGGTGAATACGAGCAAATATTTAGTCTTTTTGACAGACAGCATATGACTTGTTGACGTATGCCTGCCTTAATGTACACCTCTTTAGGTAGACTTGACAGTTGTGATTTATGTCGGCTAAAGTATTTGCACACATTGAGATGAGCGTTAATTTGAAAGTTGCCGTAACGCAGGGCGCAGAACAGAACACGCACACGCAAAATGGAGAGGCGGTGCAAATCATCACCTAAACGCTGTCGGCTCAAGCTGTAAAAGTGAAACGTGCGGCTGTGCTTGGCGTACTTTCAGAGCTGTCTGTTTTGCCGTGCCCTGTTTTTTCGCTGGAGCGATTGTCCTTTGCTGTGTGTCAGGCGTGTTCTCCCCTCTCGTTTACTGCCTCTATCCTCGTCATGTTATCTGGAAAGTGTACTCTTGTGTGCTGGGCCAAAGTTCAGGGCGATACACGCAACCTGCAAAGAGGCAGTCGTCCTAAGGGAGCCAATGAGGAAAACTCTTAACAAAACAGTCTGTAGTCCTGCCCCGAGTCATTTGCACTAGACTCCTGTCAGGTAACTGCAGCAGAGCAAAACAAAACAGACAGAGCCTAGCCCGCACTAACGAACGCTGCAACAAGTGTGACTGTCCGATGGTGCACACTCACACCATGCCTGTTTCCAAATTGATTTCAGATTCTGGCACGCTGAGACCACAGGTAAGACCACAGCTTTCAAATTGTTCTTCAAAAGAACTGAAATGAAATCAATGTTGGCAAGCTTTCTCGTGCAACCTCTGTTATTTCCCCATATTCTTATGGCTGTTACATAATTCATATTATTATCTTTTTTTTTTACATATCTTTATGTTTCTTTGGGGAACATTGCTTTACATATTGCAAATAGTCTAACACTGACCTGCAGGAAAATAGTAACGTAAAGCTATTGATGTATTTTATGCTTGTAGCTTGTCCTTGCGTTTATGTGGAGGTTTTGCAGTAAATTACCCCAGCATAAAAATGCATATGTGTACATATATCAGACTCATTACAGAACGGGTGAGTATAGAAACGCGGGTGGGAATGAATCCTATCAGTGTACAGTGGACATATTCATAGCATCGTTGACAAGCCAGTCCATGCTTGCGTCACTGCAGTAATAAATCCACGACACTGCACTGGGCATGGACTAAGCAGCGAAGATATTACAATGTTTCAAATGCATGCAATCATAGACAAAATGTAAAGTGCCATAAACATATCACGTAAGATATAAGATGCGCAATAAAGTTGGACTTGCACGCCCGGATTGCTTTCTCATGACTTCTTGTTTAGCAAGTGCGACAGGCAGATGTGACGCTCTGGTAATGTGCACGACTTCACACGTCATTTACCGCAATGTGTTTAAGTTAGTGAGAGACACAGTGCCCACGGTGTGATGATCACATTTGTTCTCTCCCCTTCCCGCAGAAAAGACCGGATCATGGAAAACGACATGACCAAGGTTAGTACGCTTTGAACGCACCGAGAGCTGGATGCTTATTCTGACCCCCCCCCTCCACCTTCTAATGCAGCGAGACACTGGCTCTCGTGAGTTTCCTGCAAATTTAACGTAACCACCTACACGTTTTTTGTTATACGTTTTCCCATTAAGATGCGGAAAGTCCACCCCCTCCTCATCTATGTCCTGCTGAAATCTTTATTTGCGCGATTGTTTTGGACCAGGATCATTTTATAAACCTACCTATTTGCTTTGCCGGAGAGTGCAAAAAGCAGTTGATTCTCGGCTTTCCTTGTGTTGATGTAACATTTTTCATGCTCCAGGGCACGCAGAGAACCTCTGTAATAATTCATTGTAGCTCTTACCTAAGAGGGCAGGCTATTGCATGCTACCGGGACTTACAGTAACTGTCTGTAATTAGATACCCAGGGAAAATGTTTTTTTAAACGTATTTATATGTTGCACATTTGAACCTTCTGCTGGTGCCCCACACACAATGGGCTGTTTTGAGCCAACCTTTCCATCGTAGCTTAATCCTCCGTGATAAGGGTATAGGGTTTTAGCAGTGCTATGAGCAACACAGCTCATATTTCTGTTGTCTCATACACCCAGCACAATCGCTGCCCCACGTGTCAAATAGAGAGGAGGAGGTCTGACAAAGAAAACCTATCGTACACGCACCTACTTGTCCATGTCTATTGCAGTATTGTTTAGTTTTTTGGCGAACTATTGTTTTTCAGAACATGATCAGGAAAGAAACAAAATATCAAACAATCTGAGCCTTACACATGGACTTGACATTTTTAAGGGAGGTTTAGTGATTTTAGAAAGTTCATACACTGGCAATGCAAAGACAGAACTGGCCCAGCTGTATCCTATGAAGGTAACAGTTTATAGTTTGAGGGGTAAAGTTGCTACAGTATTGGAAATACATTATTTTCAGTTGCTGCTTTGTGTCTTCAGATTTCTGAAGTGAGATGTGAAAAATGTGTCTGGTACCTGGTTTGGGACTTTCAGGCAGTAGAACAGTACTGCACACGTGATATTTACCTCCCCTTTTAAATGGAGCTGGACTTTCACTGCAGCAGTCGAGCTGGAGTGTGTTACACATGAGAACCAGAGCACCTGGGGTTCGTCTACTTTCAGGTTCTGGGGCTGCAGCTAATGCTACAAAAAAGGAAGGGGGGCAGTTCTGAGCATTGAGGTAAAGTGAGGCTATCTTTTACATGATGTACTCTTGTGCATTTGTTAATGAATAGCCCTCTCCTGGGCTCATAAGAATCAGCTAAATCTTTTTAGCTGAGTGGGTGGGATCAATAAATGTGAAGTAAAAGAATCCGGCCAATGGAAATCGCCCTTCTGGAGCACCTAACCCACCGATGGCCAGTGATGAAAAGCCATGAATCGTAGAATCGTAGCCGTGGTGGCGGTGACAGGAGGAACGCCCATGTGCCAGCCGTAATGGGATCATGAATATTTGAAGTAAATGGGAAAATGCTTGAATATAAGCTGTTTTTTTTTGGGGGGGGGATGACCCCCCCACCCAAGTAAGCTGGAGTTCATCTCTGTCAAGATGACCTTATGGAAAGTATAGGGAGTCTATAGGAAGTGCTTAGAAAATAATTGGGGTCGTGGATTCGTTCAACCCATCTGTCAGAGAGCATTGTTGTGCTAGAGCACAGATTTAGTTTTCCCATGCTCCTTTAAAAAAAAATACGTTTATTTATAATCACATATATTTATTTGTGGTTTATCAGAAATGCAAGTGTGCTTGCCCTCCAAATCAGTTATTCTTAAGAAATGGATCCGTGTAGCCTAAGTGCCATATGTTGAAGTATGTCCTACCTTCATTGCTTCTCCTTCTCTCTTTCTCTGTATTTTGCCCACGACGGCATCAGCATTAAGGTTGTTCGTCTTGGGGTTCTTTTTAGGGCCTGTCACACTTATTGGCAGATATTCTATCCGCTGTCTCCCTCCGGAACGCACTGGGATCGTGCATACTCTCTTCCCTGTGAGAGAGCCAAATTCACAGGATTTCCAGCCCTTAAAACCAGCTTCAAAGGGGCCTCTTAGAAGAGTGCCTCCATCCACCGTATGTGCCACTTCGGCTTAAGGATTTTTCTACTGTTGCGAGAGGCCAACACTACATTTAAGGACACCTTCCTACATCGCTCGTTGTGAATTGAAAGCGAAAGATCCAAAAACAGAGCAATCTGCATGCAGTCTGCCTCCTCTCTCAGGTGCAGCTCAAACCCTCCCATCCATATTTCAGTGCCCACCTTTTCATTTAAAAATAAATAAATGTCTGACGCTCAGAAAACACATTCGTTCTGTACAGTTTAACCAGCAGGGGGAGACCTTTGAGCTCAATTACGCTAATTACAAAAATCGCTCCAATCTGTAATTTGGATAATTACATGCTACAGTATGCTGCCGACGATCACGTCAATCTGTGTCCACGGAAACCGGGCCGAGTAATGAAAGCGAGCCAGTCTGCCGTCGCTGCCATTCGTGGAGGGCAGACAGCGTTTATCTGCTGAGGGAGGCCTCTCCATGAAAATAAACAACAAATGTCCATCCATGGTTGAGAGTCACGCCGAGTGAGAATCATTCGCTTTGTAACTGGCTCACTATGTTTTAATTATGATTGAAGCAGCTAAAGAACACAGAAATTGGGGAATAGCTTGTGCCATGCACATTTTGGGGGCCGGTTTGATGCGGAGAAGCACACTGCCGTTAACGGACAGGCTCAAAATGATTCCCCCAGCTTACGCTCAGCCACATTTTTTTACACACTTAAGCGGATGTTCAGGATGAACAATGCGGAGCTGCTACTGGCAGTATTTCCATCGTTTCAACGGCTCTGTGGTGACGCGCTGCCATAAATGAGAGTCACTGAGATGCTGTTTTTCTGTGTGCGTTTACAGGTTTACCTAAGATGCTGGTGATTCGTAACTACTACGGCGTTCCAAGCCCGGTGTGCGGGCCCGCGTTGAACATTCAAGCTGGTGACATCATAGAGCTGACCTGCGCTGATCTGCAC
The DNA here is from genome assembly GCA_029706075.1 of Aldrovandia affinis. Taxonomy (NCBI): domain Eukaryota; kingdom Metazoa; phylum Chordata; class Actinopteri; order Notacanthiformes; family Halosauridae; genus Aldrovandia; species Aldrovandia affinis. The sequence continues at coordinate 2,453,403 of JAINUG010000145.1, read as the reverse complement.
AGTTCCTGGTGGCAAGTAAGGGGCGGTTATGTTACACAACCCAAAACAAAACAACAACAACATCCCTAGCAACTGAATGTGGGATCGTTTTTGTCTGGGGCCACAACATTACCTTCACAGCCTGGGTAAACTGGGACACCTGGTCTTGTAGTTTTTCTTTTTTTACAACTTTGTTATTCTGTCTCACAACAGCTCATGAAGTTCTAGTGCTTCCATTATCTTATCAACCATGAAAACCGTTGACACCACCTGCAAATTTCAGCGCGAAGATTTTACACGCACAAATAGGTTTGCTCGCAGTACGGCGGCTCAATAAGCATGACAGGGTATGGAAAACCTGTTTGGACACAGCCGTGAATAGCTTTTATTTTCTCCACTGCGTCCTTGTAGAGATGTATAGGTATGGCTTATGCACAAAGCACAAAAACCAACAAGTTTCTCCACCAACATGAAGATATGTAAACAGGTTTTGTTTTTTAGTTTTTTAAAGCTGAACAATAAAAGAGGACGCACGCCAGTCACATGTACCTGTCAGTTTGCCTTTGTCATTGTGAAGCCCTTTCTGAGTACTGTAAATAGGTGGGGACACAAAAACCGCAGCCTTGCGTTGAAACTTCATGGCTTGGTGTTTGATTATTTTCGGCTTGTATCAGTGTTGCTATTTTTAAAGATGGGCAGGGCTTCATTGTGGCACTAGGATGCATCTTCCCCATGCCTGGGCCCGGTCCGACTGTAAACAACCGGGTTGGGAGTAGACATTTTGGTGCAATTTTCGAGGCTTTGTGTGCTGTCATTTTCTGATGACACTCAGGAAAACAGAAATGAACACCCAGAGACCCACTAAATCGGCAAAGCTTCAGACACTGGCTTAGTTAGTCTGGCAGCCTGTTCGAGGATGTTTGTGACAATATTCCTGCAGATGTGTTTTCTTTTCTCTTTTTTTTGGGGGGGGGTGGTGATTTTGAGCGTAGGCGGCTGGCAGCAAGGGGGGCGGCGAAAGCCCCAGCTGTGAAATGGAAACGAAGATTATTTATTTATTTTATTTCATGCAAAATTACACTTCACACTTCACGAGGCTACTTAATCTTCGCAGCCCTGTGGCGACAGTGGGACAGAATTACAGAATACTGAGCATTCATCTTCTGCATAACCTAGAGACAATTATTCCTGTACTGGTGCCAGACAAATACAATCAATCAATGTAATTTCATTTTACCCTTTGGCTGCCATCTGTTTACTCTAACAGGGTTATAAGTTTAATCTTTATCATGCGCTTATCTGTGCCATAACAAATAGAAGAGGTTTTCTAGAGCACTGATAAAATGTTATTATGCTAAATGTATCATGGACGTTTTAGGATTGGGTTTCAAATCTGATTTGTGTAAAAGGGTGGATTAGCTGAAATGCACTTTGCGCTGTAATCAAAAGAGAGTTTGAAGGAAAGGATATCGAAAAAGCCTATCTTTGTGCCACTTTATTCAAGTAACGTCAGATACAAATGCAAGGCACAAATGTATTGGTATGGATTGTATCAGTTTGTGTTTCTATTAGCAGCCATTAACGCAAACACATTCAATGTGTAACATATCCCTTATTGATTAGGCTACAATGTCTGTGATAGCACAGTTGAAATATGTCAGCTTACTATTTTTAAGTAGATATATGCCTGTATATAATTATATGCTTGTCAATTTATGGGGCTTTTTTTGCGGGGTGCAGTTGGTGCAATTAGGCATGTGTCTCTCTTGAATAAATTCACAAACCAAACACATGGCAATGGATTAGTATCAAGAGTGAATTTGCACAGTTCTCAGCTTTAAGAGTGCGTTCTGTTTCCGTGCGGAAAATGAGAAGATTTATTCCGCAGCAGAATGCAAACTCGGTTTAAGTGACAGATGTGAGCGGCTGTTTATTTTTGGTGCTGGTTTCCCTGTGACAAATCAGGCAGCGGACTGCTCTGCCATTCACAGGCATGCAAAGGAGCCACTATCATTGCGAATGATAGGGCCCTCATTGTGATGCTGTTCAAGTCTGTCCATGAGCAGAATATGAACAATAATTAACGCCGGCTATATATTTGTACCGCCGTGATAATTGTTCCTGAATTATTGAGGGGGAGTCTCCCAGCCGAATGTAATGCAATTATCTGCCGTGGTTTCAGGGCAGAATCCTGACGACGAGAGAAGTTGGCTTCTTTCCAAGCGACGCTGTGAAGCCATGCCCATGTGTGAGTATGAAATAATAATTATTTTACATGCATTACAATAATAGATTTAGCTTCAGTATGGTAATTAACACATTTGTAGTGAGTGAATCAACAGTTTGATGTTTGCCACCCTTTTTTTTCCTTCAGTTGTTTTGCCTCTATTTTAAGGGGTTGAACCACCCTCCCTTGAACAATAATTTCAGTTATTTCTTGCTGTGGAGTTTTACCAATTTCCCAAAGGAAAAAGGGGAAGAGAGCCAATATTGGAACAATGATGAATGTCTCTCATTTATATTACTCTATCTGCAAACAGAGATCTTGCGAAGATGCTTAACATTAACAATATTTTTTTCACCTTTTTTGTCAAGGCATTTGTGCTTGCAATTTCATAACTTGCAATTTCGTATTGTTTGTAATAGCAGGTGCAATATGTCATCCATATGCTATTCTGCACCTGGTTGTCTGAGGTCTACCATAAAATTCAGTCAATGATTTAACTGTCATTATGGTACATAATTGGAAAGATAAGCAGGACAAGCATAACTAGGGTTATCAGAGGTCAAGATGAAGCCACCTGTTGTTACCAAACATGGGTTAAATATTAGATATCATTGTAGGTATAGTGCCAAAAGACCCAGGTAAAAAATTGCACTCTGTGCTATTGTGTGTTTGCTCAAACACACATGTGGTTAGAAGGAAGGCACTCCCTATGTGTGTAAAGAAACAGAACTCACTTGAATTTCAACTGCTAGAGCTGTACTCATATAAGGTCACGCTCTTATGCTACAGATAACTGCAAAAATAAAGGAAGCACATGAAAAGGGTTCTGGCAGGGTTCTGTTTTGGTGGAATGCATTTTCCTGGCATGGTTTAGGTCCACTTAACCCATTAGAGGGCAAGGTAAACACCAATAAATACAAAGCCAATATGAGTGATCACCATCCTATGGTGAAGCATTTCCATGCTGATGGGGGTGTTCTCTTCCAGGGTGACAACGCCCCCATCCACAGGGCATGAGTGGTCATTGAATGGTTTGATGAGCATGAAAACAATATAAACCATGTGCCATGGCCGTCTCAGTCACCAGATCTCAACCTAATTGAAAACTTATGGGAAGTTCTAGAGCGGCACCTGAGTTTACCCCACCAAGAATAGTGTTACATCCCTCCAATTCCAGACACTTGTAGAATCTATGCTAAGGTGCGTTGAAGCTGTTCTAGCGGACCGTGGTAGCCTATTAAAACACTTTATGTTGGTGTTTCCTTTATTTTGGCAGTTACCCATATGTCTGCCAGCTTGTTTTTCCGATGAAACCATTAATTAAAGATGGGATCTGAGTGGCTCTGCAAAGCAGTCCAAAAACAGTGTCTTTATTCCTGACCGTTTTTTCTAACGAGCAACACGTTGAGCCCTTTGTGACTGAGATCACAGATAAACCTCAGAGACTGACAGACTGTGACTGGGGTTGCCAGTGTGTGACCGTGTGAGGAGCAGAATGTGGATCTCACAAGTCTATTTAGGAGCTGTGCGAATGACATCATAAATGACATTTTAAATGTTAAATTTAAAATAATTTTGAGAATTGTATTCAGTCTTTGAACAGTGCTACTTTCAGCCATAACGTTTAACAGATGTGAAGGTTAAATGAGATTTTGATTAAAAATGGTAACGTTCCCTTCCATTCCCCTACTACAGGTTCCAAAACCAGTGGATTACTCGGCACAACCCTGGTATGTGTCAGCACTTCGGTATTATTTTGTGTACTGTAGGCTACTAGCATAAAATATATATATTATGACAATGAAAAACACTCAAATGACTTAGCTCTAACCCTAAACCGTATAGGAAATTGTTTGCACTCTATGCTAACGTGATGTTTTCAGAATAAAATGTACATATATAACGAGTGGTACAGAAGCACTCATAAAGTAGTCCCCCCGATGATACTTGATGTTCTTTATACGTTGCTTTAATGTTGTTGCCGTGTCACAATTTTAGTGTATGAATTTGAGAATGGTACTGTGTACTAGACGAGTGGCTATTTCTAGCCTGTGTGAAACTGCAATAAGCGCAAGCATTATTTAGCTGTTTTAGTTTAGTGTAGATTAGTCTTTAGTGAGAGCTCTCTTCCCTCTGATGTTACATTCATTTATTTCTGTTTCGTTGCTCTTTATATCGGGTTGTTTTTCTGAACAAACACACTTTGTTGGGCGCTATGGGACAATTCCATTCCAAGTGCCCGATAGCAAATCCATGTTGACTGATTGGTTGGAGTGATCTTGCCATAGGTTTGCTGGGCCAATGGAGAGGCTCCAGGCGGAGGCGGAGCTCATAAATCGCGGAAACAGCACCTACCTGGTGAGGCACAGGAGTAAGGAGTGCACAGAGTACGCCATCAGTATAAAGTAAGTCAGCAGAATTTTATTACGCATCCTATAAGACAGAATCACCATAACCTGTAATGAATATGGCCCACTTCTCTTCCTCATAAACGGTGTAATGCACATACCCTCACAGGAGGGGGCACACCAGGCCCAGCGCTATGGGTGGGCAACCTGACTGCTGTTCCCTCCAAATACTTAATTTGGCTGGTTAATTGCATGTAATTAAGGATAATGTCTAAATGAATTCTATATAAATGGATAAAAAAATATAATAATAATAATTACCCCAAAATATTATGTTGTTAAGAAAAGGTAACATATGGGGCCTCGGATTGCGTAGCGGTCTAACCAACTCTCATTGACTGGTGTTTTGAGAGTGTGAGCTGTCTATTGCAGTTGCAGTTCGAAACTCGACTTTGCCAGACCAGCCTGGCCCTGAGGGTGGTGTTTGGCTGTCCACCCCAGGGGGAGGGGGAAGGGTGAGCCGGCACAAATTCACCAAGAAGCACAAAGGGTGTCTCCAGAAAAGGGGGGTTCTGTCTCAGAGGAGGCAGATCATCGCTGGCATCAGGGAATAGCTTGCCCCATAGAGATGGGCGACGAGTTTGTGGGGGAGGGCAAAAATAAATAAATAGAGGGTCTAATTGGGTACTGAATTGGGAGAAAAATGGGAAAAAATCTGAAACAAAAAAAATTAAAAATCCAGTTAACATATGGATAGACTTATCATGACTGACAGAAGTTGGGACCTATCCCCTGGTTGGGCTGGTTGGCACAAGTGTACAGACTCTACTAAACCACTGATAAAATACCCTTATTTGGGTATTACAGATAATCCATTTCTACCTGAGATGTTAATCTTTCATTTCCGTTGGTTAGGATCTTATAATATAAATTGCGACTGAGACATACCAGGGAGAGTAAAGAGTGTGACAGCCATTCCCTGTCTCCCCTAATCCCCCTAAGAGTAAAACGTTGCTTTGTGCCTCAAACTAATACGGAATTCAATTTGTTCAGCATTTCCCTTCTATTGGACATTGGGATAACCGTAACAATTTGTGAAGATGTATGAGGCGGCGTCGATTTTTCATTTCAGACACTCAACCACAGCACGACACATTGTTGTGGCGGATGTAGTTAACTTGTGACACATCACAGTTGCTGTGGTTATGTTGCAAACCCAAGCACGGTGGACTCTTGTAGTGTTACGACAAAGTACATTGTTGCTAGTGGTGATGTCATCAACGTGCAGCGTTTGAGAAGCCGTATTTAGTTGTTGCTCTCATTGATTTGCTCCTGGCATTGGGCCTGGAGAGCACTGTGCTTTTCCGTTTTGATCTGTTTCCTCTGCATGGTTTATACTATTGGCACAAAATAACACTGTGCTTAAAAAATGGTCGTGCTCACTTTGTTAAATTTCCATGCTGCATGTTCCATGCTGCTCTCTCTGGCTCTCTCCGGAATTTGTGTTCACTTTGAATAGCTGGGTGTCTTTCCTTGCTTCAGCCATCACGCGCTTGGAGGGTGGGGAGGGGGGTTGCTCTTCGAGGCTTCTCCGGTGCTGCTTAATTCATTGCTCTTTCATAAGCGGAAGGATCACACTCAAAAGCTCACAGTCGGACCCGAGCCGCAGTCTCAATTGCCTGCGTTCGCGGCATGCTCGAGCCGTGAATGGTGCGGACAGGATGCTCGATGGCTGCTCAAGGTTATTTAGCCTAACAACAAAACCAAAAAAACTGAAGTACAGGATGCATTTGTTGAAAGTACATTAAACCGTCTGAAGCAGACAATACCCTCTTTCTCCCTCTCTGCTGGGTAGTGTGCGCCCGTCCACGGGCGGAGCCATCTGGAAGAAGACACGGATTTCTAAATTAAGCTTTGGCATTTCAATGTATAATAAGCACGTCATTGGATTTCTTTGCATACAATATGGATTAGGCATATTATTAGGAGGCTTATTCGGCAGTCGAGCGATAAGAGGCTCATTCTGGAACGTAATGGAGATCAGAGAGAGAGGGGGGAGAGAGCAAGCACATCCAGAGAGGAAGGCTAATGTGATTGCCACTCCGTTTGAGGCAGCCTAGCGCACACCGGCACAACCGGGGGGCGCAATGAGTGATCCGATCCCCGAAAAAGCACCCATAGATTTACATCGGCACCCCCGTCCCGTAAATACAGTGTGGTAATGAGAACCCGGGCCCCTCTATTGATGTCTCTGTGCATTTTGTGTCAGGGAGCTTTAGCCCCATGCATTATCGTGGCAGCTCACCCTTGGGGTCAGTATCGATCGCAATGATCACCAGAAAATTACACTCATAACTTATTCATTGCCCACAGGTATAACAACGATGTGAAGCACATCAAGATCTTAACCAAGGAGGGCTGTTTCCACATCGCAGAGAATAAGAAGTTCAGAAGTATTTTAGTAAGTGGTCAGGCTCTGTTTTTTTGTATTCCTGAAATAAATGACTGTACACACCTTTTTTTCTAATTAAATATCAAGAAATTAATCTTATTTCAGACCCATAAAAACTGAGTAAGGGTAAAGAGGTTTCATAAGCCCTAAGGCAGACAAAAGAAGAAGAAAATGTAGAACGGTCCAATTGATTGCACATTTATAATTTCATTCTTTCCGCTTTGAATTCCATCCGGCTCTGTTTAATGTCAGCGCTCTTTTTGACTGGCTACTTTTCATATGCTGATGAACGGCAGGCCTTTTCTGTGGCTGGCTAACCAGATGGCCTTATATGTGTACATAGTATCTGTGTTGCTGTGTTGCTACCTACCATAGCAAGGCCTATCTTCTTTGAGCTAGCCACTATCTTGATGACGATACTGTTGTGGCTACCCTGGTGAAGACTGAATAAGCAATCAGATGACTACTGCAGGTCTTGACATGGATACCAGGACTTAATATAAAATGAATACTTTAAATTGGTTCATGGTGTAGGATCAAATATGAACAGTAAAATGCTAATAAAAGATCTTTCTATATGTATATGATTGCAATAGTGTAGAAGAGAGGCCTGAATAGGTAAAATAGGCTGGTTCCTGGTTCTCTAAACGCTTTGTTTGATGCATGTGACCAGGAGCTGATAGAGTACTACAAGCATCACTCTTTGAAGGAGGGCTTCAGAAGTCTGGACACCGTGCTGCAGTTCCCGTACAAGGAGCCAGAGAATGCAGCCATGCACCGTACCAACAGGCTAGGGGGAAACAGTGAGTATCCGAAGCTCGGCCAACCTTTGATCATCGAGAACAAAAAGATATATCACCTTTTTGCAAAATGTACTTATAAAATGGATGTACTTATGGAAACTCTGTCTCAGGCGCCGCTCCAGAATCTCCCATAAGTGTTCAATTGGGTTGAGATATGGTGACTGAGATGGCCATGGCATGTGGTTTACATCGTTTTCATGCTCATCAAACCATTCAGTGACCACTCGTGCCCTGTGGATGGGGGCATTGTCGACCTGGAATAGACCACTCCCATCATGATAGAAGTGCTTCATCATAGGATGAAGGTGATCACTCAGAATAGCTTTGCGTTTATTGGTGTTTACCTTGCCCTCGATGTGGTTGAGTGGACTTAAACCATGCCAGGAAAATACACCCAACACCATAACACAGTATCTCTGTTTCATTTATTTTGGCAGTTACCTGTATGTGAATATAAATAAATTAAGCTAGTTTATCATAAAGTACTAAAGTATTCCCTGGAAAAAATGTATTGCACAATAGTATTTTTCACATGTATTAGTTTGAGACCTGATATGTGATAGAGCAGATCAAATGTGGTGAAAATGGCTTGCGTTCCTCTGGAGGGGAGAGGGTTAATAGCCCTGCTTTCGCCGGCAGCGCACCCCTGGCTAGAGCAGTGAGGGTTGATCGAGAGTTTATGACGCACTGCAATCAGTGCTCAGATGAGATTTCATTGTAGCGCCATATGTCACTGTGTAAAAAGCGAGGAAAAAAGTCCCAGGATTGCTGAAGGTCGTGTTGCATGTGGGAAATATAGCCAGATTGCAAAGCTGCGCTCTCATTTTGAAGAGCTTGTCAGTCAAAATGTTCAATCTTTAAACAAACAAACAAAGGAAGGGGGAATGGGGGGATGGGGGAGGGGGGGTGACAATAGTCTCAGACTAAAGGAACCAAATTCATGCAGGAATGTTTTTCTTTCTTTCTGTCATCGTCTCAAAGGTATTCTCTCACGGCACCCGATTCGGCCGACTGTTTTTCTCCTGCCTTAGCAGCATGAATTCAGATGTTTGTTTGTTTTTATTATCATGAATCTTCAATATACATTTCAAAATAAATCTGCCTCTCTGTGGTGCATGTACCATCATCATCCGGCATGACTGCGCCAGCAGTAAAACCGAACGCGCAAGACCCTGTCGACTGTGCTGCGTGATCATGATCTGGAGACGATTTCGGCAGAAATACAAACATGTACGCAAACGCATGTAAAATAAAAAAAACCTGCAGGCTCTTCCCAGAACCTCACCTCCTGATTGAAATGTCAATCCACTTTCGGTTAAACAGTTTTGCGCTGGGCTCATTAGACTTGTTAGCAGGGATTACAGTTTGTCAATGCGGCAAGTTTTTGGATGAGGAGATTGCAAAATAAAAAATGAAATTCTGTTTTTCTTGCCTCAGAAACCCCCTCATTTATTTTTAATTTCCAGGGACCGCTGGAGTAGGCTGCCATACCCAGTTTTGAAATTCAGCATTCAGTGTATTCCACTGTGAATGCAATGTACTCTGTCGCTCTGGATGGTGGAACTATAACCCTCAATGGCAGTGGCTGCATCATGAATAACAACAACATTTTTAGGTGGGGGAAAAAAAGTTTTATGGAAGGTGTTTGGCGGTGAATAGATGGCTGCTCTGCACCAGGCATTCGACTCCCTCTCGTTTTATGGACGCAGTGTGGGGCAGAATCAGAAATGTCAGCGGGTTTGATATAACAGGCAGGCAGAGTGGACGGTGAGAAGAGACCTTTTTGAAAAGCGGTGTGCGTTCATGAATAAATGCATCCCCCTGTCCGTGCACTCTAGCAAGGGATCGTTCTTTAAATATACGAGCAGATGTTTTAGAAAGATTGCCGTAACCACAACACCTCTGTCAAATGCTGGCTATTTAACCCCTGTCACTAACAATAATGAGGAAGGGGGGTTCATAGTGCTAGTGTAGTCTGGCAATGTGCTGCATATTTGAACAGAGCTTTGTATTGAACCCTGTATGATGAGATGAAAAGCCGTCTAATGAAAGACAAACACATTAAATCATTGCATGCATATTACCACAACACTATGGTATAGGCATAAGCACATCATTATGATATATAATGATTATACACCATACATCATTGTATACATTTCATTCTGTATATTTCATGAACAGTACATGCACTATACTGTATATATCAGCAAAAGGGCTTCATATTAGAAGTAAAATGTGTACTTTTTGGTGGAACATGAATTCCCTTTAGAGGGAAATTTAAGACAATCAAATATACAGCATGTTAAGCAAACTCTTTAAAATGAACATAACAATGCAGTTAACGCGACGCACAGTGAAAAACACCATTAAGGTTTTGCCTGCGTGGTCCTGCCTCCAGTTAGCTAAGAACCCACACGCGCTGCTCTGTGTGTGTGTGTGTGTGTGTGTGTGTGTGTGTGCGTGCATGTGTGTGTGCATGTGTGTGGGCGTGGGGGTGGGGGGGTGGAAGCTTCAGTGCTGAAAACATTAAGGCCTGCTCCAACAGGCACCTTCTGTCGACTGTCAACAGACGGCGGGAAGATTTCCGTACCTTCTTCGCTACCTCACAAACACCCCGTGCCCCACAAAGGATGCGGCTGGGCTGAATTCGACGAGCCGGGAACAAGCAAACAAAAACAAAAAAAACCTTATGTGAAAAAAGAAGGAATCAAGAAAAAAAAGGAGCAGAAAAAAAACAGCCGGTCCATTTTCACGCCGTGACCGGAGTGAGGTGATGATGAGGAGGGAGCGCGGTCGTTAATATCGAGCGCTGCCTGCTTATCGCCTGCTATTCACGTGGCATCAGAATTATGCCCTGAGCACCCTATTGCACTAGCCTTCTGTGGCGGAGGAGGAGGCTAGTAAACATGCGGTTGACAACAACATATATTTAAGGGTTGACACCAGCATATTTTAGCATATCGGCCTAGCTGGTTAGATGGGGTATCAGATGGCAACAGAATTGAGTTTGATAATGAGGCATTAATCATGAGGGCAAGTTCTGTGCTTGTTTATCCCAGCAAGTGGAACAGGGGGAGGAAACATCCTCGGGTTAACTCAGGGCAGAGGAAGATAATCACCACCACGTTCATTGCACAAGGAAAACCAACACTGGCAAATGCTAACCTGAAGCTGGAGTGTGGAATATCCACGGCTGTTAAAATTTTGATTAACTTTAAGTTTTTAAAAGTTTGATTTATTTGTTTATTTGTGGCTGTTAATTAACGTAGTTTTTTTTTCTTCATTTTGTTTTGGTCTACTGCTCTGTTATCAGCCTTTGTTTGCATTTAAACTTTTGGTTGATATTAAACATATCTTTTTCTTTGCTTCTCTCCTCTTTTCACCCCCTTCCCCCCCTCCCCCCAAGCCCCATTGCTCTGTGGGCTTTCTTTTGTAACTGCTGCCGGCTACAGCTTTGTTCCTCCCTCCTCTGCTCCTTTCTGGTCAGGTACAGGTACCGCTTTCTATTCTGTTTCATTTGGCTTCTTGGCAGTCTGAGCAGGCCCATATCGGGCTCATCATTCCCTCCACATCATCCTAAGCCTTCCATCTCTCTGTGTTTGTGTTTGTGCGTGTGTGTGTTTTTGTGTGTATCCGAGCACATTGTATGTGTATCTGCGTGCGCGTGTGTGTGTGTGTAAGCACACAAGTAAGTGTGTGTTTGTAAACCACTGTAGTTTTTGTACAAGAGTTGTAGGTCGTCCTATCCTCCCCGCCCAATGAAATGTCTCCCAGAGCCATTAGCCGAGCAGGCTTCTCGATCCTCAGCACAGCCGATTCCCTCAGGCTAAAGCAGGCTGGCAGGGTCAAATCGCTCTTCCTCCTAAATGCTCTAACCTCAGTTTTCACTGTCATCTCACTGGGCGTATGAATGCAGCTTACTGGCTCGACATAGTCTGTCTGTACCAGGCAGTTTGAGACAGAACAACACGTTCATTACTGGCATCCGACAGACACGCGTTCACACACGCCTGGCGCGAAGGCTGTTTGGCTCAGCCCCAGAGGCCTTCCTGAAAAAGAAATAAAAGAATTGTATCTGATTGCCTCAACCGACACACATGCAAACGAGCGAACGATAAAATCTTTAAAGGAAATAGACTTGCGTGTTATTGATAGTATGCAGGCATGTTTAAGATGGCATAAAAAAACGCACTAGCCAAATATGCAGTAGAATTCTTTTTCGTCTTCTTTTTCTTTTCCTCCTGAATGTTAGGAACAGCCCGTGCGTGGTTTAAATGCACCAAATGAGTGTGGATTATGCTGTTGACACATCTCAAGACATAATCAGATGAGCCACTTCATTTTGATTGGATCTGGAGAAAAAAAACCACCCCACAAAAAAATCTATTTTAATTGGATGTGCTAAGTCAGACAAACAAGTAGACTGAATTAAAATGTTTGTGTTGGGCCCAGAAATTCCACCGTGACGCAGTTGTGCAAATGAGGGAATAGCACAAATTTCTTCTGTACACTTTTTGAGAGTTTGTTGTCCTCCCCTGCCCAGCACACACGCACACATGCACACACACACACACACACACACACACGCAGACTTGCGCAGGGATTTACACTTTGTCTTTCTGTCTTTCAGTGTTCACTCCCAAAGTCATAGGCATTGCCATCGCGCGCTATGACTTCAGCCCCAGAGACACGCGGGAGCTGTCCCTACAAGAGGGGGACGTGGTGAAGATCTACACAAAGACCGGCGCCAACGGATGGTGGAGGGGGGAGGTCAACGGCAGGGTGAGTGACCTACGTCCACGGGGACACATGGGAACCGGAAGACACAAACTCACAGGGACACCCCGGGAATGCTGGGATAGTTATTCTTCACACAACCGTTTATGACAAATGCCCCTCTTCACACAATTTGTGAATTCAAGTACAGTCCCATTAAGTTTGTGGAAAAAAGAAATGGGAAACCAAAGAGCAAGCAACGTTGTGGATGAAGGCTCTACGTATTTTTATACCGTGGGGAATAGACACAAAACCCGAACCTGTGTCGTTCTCTTTGTTCCCGGCACTAGAGAAAAGGCCATTTTCAGCGTCGCCTGAAGTCTTTTCTTCTGCTCTTCGTCTCAACCTGAACTTCTTACACCGTTTGAAACAAGGGTCTCGATTTTTTCTTTATTAAATGTCAAGGTTCCTGTCTTTCGTTTGCGGGTGTCATTAATAGTTTCGTGGATCAGTGGGCATGGGCTGAGATGGATGGACGGACGTGGGGGCGAGGAGCGCGCGAGGGGGGCTGAGTGGTTTTCGCAGTGGTCACAGATTGAGCCCCCCATGTCACTGCCGGAGCTCAAGCGCCCCGTTTAGAGGGGAAACCGCTGGGACGGGGGAGGGAAGGGTCGGGGGCCGGGGATGGGCGGAGCGGCGTCCTCCAGCGATTAATGACACTGCGCCCATCTTGAGCGCGAGGAGGGGACTCAGACTCTGTCAGTGAATCAGATAATGGAGGAAGCGCACCAAGTAGAACCGTGATGGACTGCTGCAGGATTTTATTATCCCAGCACAGCTGCAGCCATCGGTGCTTGGTAACCCAACACGGTAACTGTTCTGCCTAATGTACTGTGAAGCACGTCTCATTGGCCTCTCCCTCCACGCCCGCCGCCTGGCTTCCTCCCTTCAAGGTTATTGATAGACAGTCACTTTTCTGACACAAACCCGGGTGACGCTCTCCCCCCCACGGTAGCTTTGTTTCTTTTTCTGATCCTGTCCTCTTCCCGATTTCAGGTGGGCTGGTTCCCTTCCACGTACGTAGAAGAAGGAGAAGAGTGATGGACGCGAGAGGCTGGCACGCCCCGGAACTCTCCATTCCCCAACCTGCACAGCACCCCCCTCCCTCCCACCCCCCAACACCGCTGCTCCGCTCGCGCAGAACTCTGGGGGAAGAAAAGTCTGAAAGGAAAAAAAGAGGTGAAACGGTGCAGCCAGGCCGCCGTCTCCCCGCAGCTCGGAAACGCGGGGAGTTGCGCGCTAGCCCGCGCTGACAGATTAATGGCTAGCTCGCAGCTTTAGCGGTGAGAGGCTGCCAGTCGGCCTGTCAGCGGGGGAGCCGCTTGGAGCCAGAACCTCTCCCTCCTGGAAGAAGCTCACGCATCCAGACAGCTTTATTCCCCCCGTCACTCTCCCCGCCTGCTGGCCGTGGCAGCCCTGTCGCTGGTAAATATTTAAATACGTCTCCATCCCCAGCTAAGAGTCTCCTTGATGAGTTGGAATAAGGGAGAAAAAAGGAAAAAAAAGAAGCCTTGAGCTGTTTCATTTCACCCCCACAAGATAGTTCCTGTGTGCTGACCTTGCCAGTGTCCTACTTACCTGCGTTATTATTGATGACTTCATCTGCCTCCCCCGCTCTCGGAGCGAAAGGCTGTGTGACCGCACGCTCTCCATCACCTAAGCCCCTCTCATCACGCATCGCCGTCACCGCCCCGGTCTCGCCGGCCGCAGACTCGCCACACGGGCTCGCAGGAAGGACGTTCCGGAAACCGCCGCACCGCCAGAGTAATTGATTGCCGTTGTGTGTGGTTTTTTTTGGGTTGTTTTTTTCTCCCCACCTCTCGTTCAGTTCCTTGGAGAAGGCGTTTGGCTATTTTTTCGCGTACTTATCTCAAAGGATGCATTGTTAGCTGTCGCACTGTGTTTATCTGATTTTCAGATTACTGCAGTATCAGGGAACATGTGATTCGACTGTAGCGCCGAGCTGCCTGTCGACAGAAAACAAAGGCAATCACTCCGACATTCTTGTAAACAATTTTTACGCAGTGCCTGCAGCTCGCGGAAGATTGTGGCTTTCCACTTGGAAGGGATCTCATTAGATATTACAGCCAGCACCTTCCTAATCCAATAATGAGCAGGATTTGCGCACGTTGGACAGAATAATTGCTCTAAACTGAACGGTTACAAAACACTGTCATCAGAATGATAACACATAATAATTACCGAGTGGGTTTAAAAAAACAACCCAACCCAGTGAGTTAAATTTAGTGTTCAGCCGCACACCTTAGGTGTTAGATGAGGACCTGTGTGTCTGTTTCGCCCCTCTGTATGAATGACAGATTTATATATTTGGTGAAACAGAGTTTGACATGTTAACAGCCATTAAATGTGATGGTTGTGGAGGCGCCGGGGAGCTGTTTTGCGTCATCCCTCCGATACTCACTGCAGACATTAGAAGGATGAAAACTGCGGACAAATTTGGACAAATGCACACAAGTGCAGCACTGAGCCACGCGACATATGTGCATTTTGTATCAAATTCTCCATAGTTGATTTTTAATTAATTTGTCTTTTTGTTTTTTAAATTCATTTCAGGATTTGGGAAATTAATAGGAACGCTGTGGCCAAAATAAGGGGAAGATTTAGAGTGTTATGTTCACGGTCGCACCGGGGCATTAGTAGGCCTGTCGTATCCACAGCTATGCACGCCAAATTCAGGATCAGAACGCCTGTCACCTGTGGAAACCAAACAACAGCAGCCAGAGCCTTTCCCTTTGTCCATCAACATTTGACTGGCGCAGTTGTTGCTGTGAAATGAGTGTGTCGAGGCCAGGTGCTGCGGTACACAAAAAAGGATTGAGCCCTCTGGCTTTGTCAAAAGTGTCAATGTAAATTGTCGTGATATGCCATGGGCCACTGCGAACAGCACACAGGTTTTCAGCATCCTGTAGTTCTATATAAGGTCGTGTTTACCATGAAGCTCGTTTAATAACCCCTGAAGAACTCCATAGGCCGTCATGTGATGTAGAACCCCCTGCTTTGGCAGATTGAACATCATTCGGAACTAGTGGCGTGACACGTTTGCACATGTGCGACGCTGAGCCGTGGCGGATTCAATAAAGCGGCGCGTCCCAGTTCACACAAACGCCATGGCAGCGTGACTCCCCGTGTTCGAGCGGTGCGTTCCTGCAGCAGCGTGTGCAGGAGACCACAATGGCCGGCGCCAACATTGACAATCCCGTGCCATTCACAGCGGCGCGCGTGTGCTTTGCGTGTCTGAATGGTCTCGGAGCCACGAGCTCTGATGGCTCAGCTTAAACCGGTGGCCAGAGTGCATTGGTTTGCACTGGAAAAAGAATGTTGGGAGTGCTGTGAAAGTTTACCTCTTTTCCTACCCGTGATAAGACTGTGGCGGAGATGACTGAGTCGGGCGATAGGGTGGTACAGAGTGCTGCTCAGTCTTATCAATTTCATATCAACGATGGATCCGTTGATTTGTCACACATACTTACTTAACAGTTGTCCATTAATGGGACTGTCTCCATTCTGGTACTATTTTTCACCTGGAAGTTAAAGTGGAAAAGGAAGGGTTCGATTAGGTTTAGAGGCTAAATCGGTTCAATTTCAACTTCATCAAAAGGATCATTTGTCCCATCGGTCTAAATGAACGATTGGTCAGAATGATTGGTCCCATTTATTCGGAACACTGCTTACATTCTTCCTAATGTGAGTGTTATGGTATGGTATGCCCTCATGTCCCACATTGTGATCTTCTGTGTTGCTAAAGCTGATCAGAACAATTATATGCACTTGTGAAAATGTTCAAAACATGCTGTGTGATGTTCATGTTTGCCATATGTGTTCAGGGATACCCATTTACTGAAATGTTTCAAGAAATGCATTGAAGGAATTTTTTGTACTGAATATAACGTATTGTGAACTGTGTTCGGTTTTGTATATGAGGTTTTTTTTTAAACTTTTTTTTCTGTTTTTGTCCATATAAGACTTAGTTGGCTTCTCAGATGCCTGCAGGTGTATTCTGTGGAGAGAAATATGTTTTTATTTTTTATTCAAGTGGGTAAAAACATTTTTTGTATTCGATATGACAATGTTAATGAAATATTACTCATCTTGTGAAGTTTCCCCTCCCTTGTATTTACCTGCAATGCTGCTTGATTGCCACTAGATGTCAGCATTGAAAACAATACAGTTTCGCTAGTTAATTCAATGCCTGATCTGAAGAGAAACATTACGCCCATCCACCTTAGCTTGTATAAAAAGGAGTTGTTTCCATGGTCTGATCCGAGAAATATTTGTGCAGATTTTTTAAATACCTTCATTGGATACGAATCTATTCCTATGCAGCTTCATTAAATACTATACAAGTTGCCTTTCGCACAGTCTGCTCCCCACAAAGATTTGGAGATGGACTGTCTATTCAAAAACACAGCACCACAGGGGCTGCAGATGTAGCACCCAGCCCCGTGTTAGCACCTCGGATCTGAGGCGTCACTTACAAACGCGGGTTCCCAATGATTGTCTGACAATCGGATAATCTCGTTTCTTACAGGTCACCAATCAAAATACATGATTTTTCAGGAGACCCGCCAGCCCCCACACAGAACTTAAGCAGCTTTGGTCGTCCACCTACATGTGGAGGGCGTCCGCGCGGACCGGAGATTAACGCGGGCGCTTGCAGCGCCACTGCTTTCGCTCAGATGAGAGCCACAGGAATTGGTTTTCTAAGCTTTCACTCTGGTAATCTGTCCGCTCTCCTCTTCCCTGGAGATGAACTCTTGACAACAGGGATTTGACAGCTTCTATATATATAAGAGGAACATCCTCGCAGCGGACCACCGCTGCTCCAATCATCCTGCGATCTCTGACCCCCACAAACGCCTGTTCTCTCTCCATCGCTGCGAAAGGCAGGCACTGGAGGTTAACTCCCAGCAGCTTTGTAGTTGGGTGGACGGAATCAGCTTTTTTTTGGGGGTTGGGTACGGCATGCAGTATCTTGCTCACTACTCAGGCCAGGGGTGTGGGAGAAAGAAACCTTCCATTTGTGCTTCTGGTAGGATGAAATTATTATTTTGTGAGCGTTAACAAGCAATTGAAGCCTTCCCCTGCTGTACTAAAGCCATATTCAAGTCCATAGGTCTCTGCTGTTCCTGTGTAAACAAAAACCTACCACAATATTTCCTCTGATTTATTGAACTGTATATCAATAATTTGTGCTCTCCTCCAAAGCCAAAGATGTGTGTATACTTGACATTGAACTCAAATACCATGGAAACCTGCCACAGTGGCCTAACATGTAGCTGTGCAGTCTGTTATCATATATTGCTGTATCATATTGTACTGTAAATATGTATATATCACATAATAAAATGTATATTGCTTTTTTTGTAAAGAGTTAATGTGTGTTTTTTTATGTCCATAAGTGAACTTTGGATTTATTTGGATTTAATTTTCAAATGATGAGATGTTATCACGTTTTCAGTTGATTGTGTGGTGAAGTTCCAGCATCTTTAAAGACACTTATTTGGTTATTTAACTACATCTGCTGGCTGGTCTGCTTTACAGACTTAATTAGCTAATTAGCATGCACGGGAATGCACAAAATCAAGTAACCTTGTTAATTGTAGAAATGAGAATGTGAATATATGAGAATCTAAAGAGCTGAAAGGCTGGTTCTATAGTGTGGTTCTTCATTTGTATTACAGTTATGCATCTGTGTGTTTATAGGACAAGAATGAAAAAGTAGCATGTCAATTTGAGGCAAAATATTAAATTTAGCTGTGGTATGCATAATACATGTTACACACATTATATACTTTCCTGTCATTTCAGTATATCCAAGCTTTTGTCCACAAATCTATACATGTAGTATTACAAAATGTAAGTATATGCAACATAAGTAATTTGACAATAATACAGTGGATATATGTTCTAGTATATGCAGTCTTGTGTTAGACTGCATATACATAAACATATTTATTATTTCATTTTTATGGATTTTCTGAAGGTGGTTTCCACAGTGTTCTTAGGTGTTCATTTATTGAAATAAATGATAGTATATGTTGTATATATATACTGTGCATACCTACAGGTAACTGTCAAAATAAAGGAAACACCAACATAAATTACCTTAATAGGGCATTGGGCCACCACAAGCCACCAGTACAGCTTCAATGCAACTTGGCATAGATTCTTCAAGTGTCTGGAACATTACTGGAGGGATGCAACACCATTCATCCACAAGAAATTCCATAATTTGGTGTTTTGTTGATGGTGGCAGAGTACACTGTCTCATGGGAGATTCTGGAGCAGCACCTAAGTGTTAAATTAGGTTGAGATCTGGTGACTGAGATGGCCATGGTATATGGTTTACATCGTTTTCATGCTCATCAAACCATTCAGTGACCACTTGTGCCCTGTGGATGGGGGCATTGTCATCCTGGAAGAGATCACTCCCATCAGGATAGAAAGGCTTCACCATAGGATGAAGGTGATCACTCAGAATGGTTTTGTATTTAGTGATTTAGTGGACCTAAACCATGCCAGGAAAATGCACCCCACACCATAACAGCTAGAACACTTAATTTGCTTGTGTTTCCTTTCATTTGGAAGATATTATATATATACACACATATTTAGATAGATAGAATGTGTGTTATAGATCTGTATTGATGGTTCTTCATGTGGTGTAGCGCATAATGTAATCAGCCTACCATACACTGTGGTAATTATATTATACCATGAATAGAGGAGTATGTTTGCCTGTTTGTAGAAACAGTGCATCCAACTACAAACAATGTGTGGTTGGAAGTTCACTTTTGCAGTGTCTGGCTGCTGCCACATGTTACACGAACACGCTCACTCAACAGAGGAGTACAGGTGCAGCTGTTCCAATTATATTGGGGTATTTGTGTTTGGTGCGCAAGTGGCTCTGTGTTTATGCTGTTGTGGGCTTCTCGGTGCCAAGGTCCATCTTCAACGAGATCTCCACCTGAGCCAAGCTTCCAGGTGTCCAGGGAAATCCAAGGGCCTGGCCCGCCCTCTCAGTTCGTCCAGCCCAGACGGAAACTTATGGCATGGCGCGTAGCAGCGTCCGTCCCACATTCCCGTGGCTCCAACTGTATGCAATCTTACTCCTGTTATTATAAATGTTCCTACGGGGAGGGACTGGGGAAAGTTTGCCCCTACTTTCTGAACAGACAAAGGATGGCGACGCGGTGGTCAGAGCCATCTGCTCCCGGTTACGTTACGGTTAGGGGGCGTGGGGAGGGTCTCAGTGATTTGCTTGCTTGATCCGACGCAACGGGAGCGGCAGAACAAAGACCCGGCTCTCCACCCGGGAGGCCTGGCGGTGATCCCTCGCCCCGCCGCTGCGCTTCCAGCAGCGGAGCACATAGACAGACGACAGATGGCGAGGACGGGACATCGATTTATCAGCCCTTAGTGCTTTCGACTGCAGGAAAGGGCTTTGCGCTACTGGGGGACCACCTCCACTGTGGTCTAGTTTATTTCTCAAAAAAAAAGAGGAAAGATAGCAGTGTATGGGATGTTTTTATTACAGCTGCATACAGAACAAACAGCTTGGTGACTGGGAACATGAATAACAATAGGAATAACAATGATAATAATCATAATTACAATTGCAACAAAAAAATAACAATAATAATAATAATAATAATAATAATAATAATAAAACTATCTTAGTAATGGTACAGTAGCACGGAATCCCAACATTGGATGTGTTTGACGGCCAGAATTTTATTGTCACACGAAAGCACAGGACAGACAGAATAAATGCTGTAAATAATAAATAATGGTTTTCTTCATTGCCATGCCACCTTCCCTCACTCCTGTTAGGACTCAGCTGTCCCTCCACCAAAGGGCTGTTTACTACTCCTCCTGGTCTTTAGGGAAGACATCACTTTAGATGCAGTTACCGTTGTGTAAATATCAGCCACCCGCTCCTCCTTTCCAAGACAGACACCAGTGCACAAACAACGCCATGGTCTTCCAGAACCATCCCACTGTTTTTGTCCTTAATATACGCCATTTAGCAGCCGCTTTTGTCCAAAGCGACTTACAGTAGTGAATGCATACATTTTTCGGTATATGTGTTCCCAATGGGAATCGAACCCGCAACCAGAGCATTGTCAGCACCATGCTCTACCTAATGAGCCACACAGAACCACCCTTCCGCTTACAAAGAAAAAAGGAGAGTAAATACAAATCACCCAGACGCTCAGGCTGTGGGGCATCCTCTCTTTCTGGGCGCTGTGCTTTTCAGCATTAGTATCTGCGCACGTGCATGATGGGATCTTAATCAGCGCTGGCGTAGGCGCCTTGAGCCCAGCTGCTCCGTCGATAGCTGACAGTCCCGGCCTGACCGACTGCACGTTATTCAAATCCGCGCTCGCAGCAATGCCTTCCTCTAACAGGTGACACTCGGCTGCCCGGATGACCCGCGAGTTTGAAATATCTGCGGCACAATTTTCGCGGCAGATGTAATCGCCCCGCCGCCACGGGGAAAGCGAATATTGCGCTGACAGGTCTCTCATCTCAGGAGCACTTGAACTTGATAAGATAAGTGTGCGGCGGTGGTTGGAAGGAATGACTGACTGCCGCGTCCGCCTGTGTACCAGTCAAGCTCCACAATGAGAGTGACAGTCTTCCTCCGCACTTGCGTCTCTCTCTCATCTCTTCTCTGTTATCTGCGGGGATATCTCCTCAAACAAATAAGCGCTCGTCTGCAGATAGAGAACAGTACCGCGGCGCAGTGGCCTTGTGCTCAGAGTGTATGGAGGGAACCCGTTGCCTTGCTCCTCGTCTCGGCTCTCCATGTTAAAGAACGGGATTTGGGATAATGGCAATGCAATTGACTGGTGTGTCCCACTCAGAACGGGCGATTGTACATTGTCCTGGCACATAAAATTAGGGCACACACTCACCCTGTGAGCCAACCTGACTTGTAGCGGATTAAGAGAAAACCCCCAAAAAAAACAGATGAGCTCCACACTGACAAGACACATATTTATCCAGCGGAAAGGAAAGATCCAGACCCCAAATAGGGCCTGCTGTTGTGCCTCACATCTGGATTTGTTTGTGTACGCTGGAGCCTGACTCGCGTCGAACCCCGTTCCCCCCTCTCCGCATGTTTAAATAGCAGATTAGGGTTTTTATCCCGGGTGCCAGGAGCGAGCACCATATCTTTTATTTATGCACGCTGTGTGATGCATGGAGAATGTGTTCTTTGTTCGGGGGTGTAGGTGGAGGTGGGGGCTGGGGGCAGGTTTTTGGCCGGTGTGAGCGGCTGCTGTATTGAACTGAGGTGGGATGGCATCACGGAGGGGGCGCATGCGGGCACATCAGTGCTTTAACCCTCACCTCAGAAAATGGCTCATAGAGATGGTCGCTCCGCTCACACTCGGTTTGGAGGGAAAGCAGCATTTCCCTCATTTAGTTCCCTTCAAACTGATCTAGAAAGGTGAGAACACGGTCATCAATGAAGCAATGAAGTGGCTTCACCATCACCTGACTGGCCCTGCTGCTCCGCATGTGTGTTTTCGTTTAGCACAGGAAGTGTAATGGAGACCTGGCGTGCGTTAATTTTGGGCTCTGAGTAAGAAAATGCTTCCCGGCCAACCGTTGCGCCGTTCCGAGTGTCCCCCAGTCCCACGTGTCCCCCGACTGCCTCCAGATATTTTCCACTTTCATTTGTCTTTCTGAAAGGTGATGTTGTCAGCTCTTCTGCACAGCCCCAGTGCTTTCTGGGGTCACTTTGCTTCTTTAAAGCACTATCTGTCCAGTGTTTATCTCATTCTGAGCGCAGTCATTTCCCCTACTCATATTCGCTCCTGTAAACCCTGCATGCTTCAATGGGACCCAGACCACACCGACGTGGCACACGTATGGGTGGTGTTTTTTGTTTTGTTAGTGTCAAGCTGATATCTGCTAGCTGGTGTTAGCTAGAGAGAAAAATGGAAATTGCACATTTTGTTTTTATTTTTTATAAATTTGTTTTTCTCCCAAGTTAGTGGCCAATTATACCCTCTACTTATTTAGATTTTCCCTCCCCACACGAGTTCGCCCCTCATCTCTAAGAGGCAAGCTAATTCTCAGAGGGCAGGGAACTCCACTTCCTTTGAGATGGAATTCGCCCACCCACATTCTGGAGACACCCTTACATGCTTCACGGCAAACTCGAGCTGGCTCATCCTCCCCCCTCCCCCTGGGGCGGACAGCCATATCAGGGCTAATGGCCAGGGCCGGTCCGGGTTTTGAACCATGTCCCTGATAGGCAGGGCACACTTGTATCGGACCAGCCAAGATACGGGCGCGTTAGACCGCTACGCTATCCACCACCCTAGAAATGACAAATTTCTTAACAAAAATGTGATGGACGAATCTACCACCTGAGCTGCAAGCACAAGCAGACCTGCAGGTGCCTGAGCAACCAGAAGAGCCACTGTTGCATGATGAGGTGGGATGTACCCTTCCATCTACCTGGGTGATGTTATGGCCAATTAATCATTGCCCCGGGGGGCTCCACAATCAGCACTTGCACAGTCAGTGCTGTGGGGCACATCACTGGACTGAGCGCTAGTGATTTAGGTGGAAGTATAAGCTATTGAGTGCATGGTTTTAACACACCACAATGACTGCCTTCCATCTGTTTAATAAGTTGGCTGCAGAAGTCCCGACATCTTGAAATCTTATGGATGGCGAGCAAATGCTTGCTTAGCTCATAACGCTAGACGATCGCTCAGACTTGCGCGGAAGCAGTTTCTTGAGTCCTCCGTCATTTTAACCACCACTGCTAACTATAGGTGGCACATTAAAGACACTATTTTTGCACTTCATTTCATATTGAAAATGCAAAAAACGTACAACATAATATAAAACGCCATCGACCGCCAATGGATAGGCCCATTCCGACAATAAAAAGAACAAATTACAGGCTGTGGCCTGAAATGATTTTGTCCAGCTTTTTAACAATATCAATTTCCTGTGACTGTCGGCCTGTCACTCCTGCCCAGCTGTGTTCTGCAAAAGTGCACTCCCCATGCCCCTCTCCTCACGGCTGAATAGTTTCAGTTTTAGAAAGGCTACAAGACAAGAAAAATTGTGTGGACTGAATGTATTATTATTTTATTATTAATATTATAATTATTATTTATCCAGTTATTTATCTACTTTCTTTGTCACAGTAAACACACCAATCAAAATATTTTAATACATTTTAACATTTTACATTTCAAGCATTTCAAGCTCTTGTCCAGAGTGACTTACAAGATGTGTATTATTACATGGTATGATCAATCATTGTTCGTGCAAGAGATCAGTGCAGTAATACAGCAATAGACATCATTGTTGGCAGCTGCATACCATACCTGTAACACCGGGAAGGAAAAGGTTAGTAAATTATAATGAAAAAATTTTTTGGAGGAAGTTTTAAACAAGTATACATATACAAAAGGCAGTATTAAACATGTAGGCAGTGGTGATGACATTTGGCTAGATGTACAGAATTCAGTGGTAGTGGAGTCTGAACAGGTGGGTTTTGAGTCTCTTGCGGAAGATCGCAAGTGATTCCACGGTCCTGACAGAGAAGAGGCGAGACTCGGCCCGGAGGGATGGGACAGTCAGTTTGCCAGAGGAGGCTGAGCATAGGGGTCTGGCTGGGGTGTAGGGTGTGATGAGTGACTGGAGGTAAGGGGGAGCAGTTCCTCTAGCCGCTTGATAAGCCAGCACCAGTGATTTGAATTCGATGCGTGCTGCGATGCGGAGCCAGTGCAGAGAGGAGAGTAGAGGGGTGACATGCATGAACTTATGTTGATTGAACACCAGACCTGCGGCAGCATTCTGGACTAGTTGCAGTGGCTTGATGGCACAGGCTGGTAGGCCTGCCAGCAAGGAATTGCAGTAGTCCAGACATGAGATCACCAGGGCCTGGAGTTGTGTGGCCTCTTGGGTGAGGGTTTATTTATTTTAATGAATACATTTGATTTTAACTGGGTAACATTATTTGTTTTCTGACATTCAGAATTTCCCACCAATAAGATATTTCGCATCTGCCTCGCCATAGGACACACTGATCTCTTTCTGCAGACTTTCCATAAAGCTTTCATGTTTCAGTCCATGGGTAGTGTTTTCACCACTCATTTTGGTACTCTAATACAGTCTCTTTGGTTCCTTTGAGGAAGGCCATGACTCAGCCTGCATCTTTGCAGGTAGCGACCTGCCAAACTGTTTTTGGTGGAGGTTGTCTGTAGGTGCAAATTATAGGATCAGTTTCGCCTTTTATGATTGGCTACATGCCGATAGGAAAACATGATCCTGGGAGGGAGCATCTCACTTTTTCCTGGCAAACTAAACACCGTGTTCACCTGTGACTAAGAGATGCATGTAGTTTTCTATGTAGTGCGTTGCATTGCGGTGCATAACACCCATCAGTGAGACACACCACTGGCAAAAGTAAAGGTTTTAAGTTTATGTTTTTTTCATTCTCAGCAGCCAAAATGTATTAAATATTGAAAATCAGGACTGGACCTTTATAACCTATCTTATTGTACTTCTTGGTTAATTTGCTGTTCAATAGTTATATTATACCATATTAATCCAACCTATCGTAACTGCACTTTTCAATGCAAAGTTAGTTAGTGGAGATGTATTTCAACATATTTCAAAACAATTTCTAAGCTTTTAATTTAACCATTTTGTCACCATCAATTCATACAGTTATAATTTTTTAATCAACACAAACAAATGCATAATTTGTGCATAGTATACAACCTGCCTAAACTAGTTAAGACATATAGACACATTTATTTCAATTAGCAGGATAATGTACAAAAATCAAGGCAGTTGTTTTAAAATAACAGCATTTCAGGGTAATTAAGAACCCTCCGCTGTGGTGCGGTTATTTTGAAACAGCTGACTTCTGTGGTGCGGTTATTTTGAAACAAATTGTCCCTTACTTATTTCATATACATTTAGGCCTGTACAGATTTATCGCTTTGATGTGACATGACATTGAAGGCAAAATGGGAGATGATATGGCAAGATGATGAAACACAGGGCAACGTTAGATGAACGAAAGTATGGAAAAATGGCTGCCATTGCTTTGGAATAGTCCTTGTTTCATTTCTGTCAAACATATTAATGGTTTTGTTGTAAATTGGCACCATTTTGATGTCAGTAATTTGGTTCACAGACCAAATTATTGATTATTGACCAAATGTTTCCTTTAAATTGAAAACATTTTTGTTGAGTGCTTAAAAAAGATATAAATCTAGGATAAAAACATAGCTTTTCAGCCTGGGCCTACTACCAAACAAAGTCTACATGTAGAGATGGAGAGGACTGTACCCTAGAGTCTTGTGGAGTGAGAAACCATACTGTCACCTCCTTAACGTGTCACCACCACTGTTAAGTTAGTTATTGTTAATTGGGTGTGGCTGGTGTGTGTTCTCTGTCCCTCTCCTAGTAGGTTTGCTGCCATAGCTTAGATCTGTTGTCAGGGCTAAATGTTCGTATATTTCCTATGCTTGTGCTCACCTGCCCTCACACTTTGCCCCTGGAAATAGCACTGCTTTTTTCTGATTGCATGTTCTCTTCTCTGCCTTTGTCTTTAAGTCGGGGGCACTCGCCCTAAGCCTAAATCCTGCTAGACGTGTGAGCTGCTGCCATAAACCCCCATCAACCCCCATCCATTAACCTGCCAGCGCCAGACCGATTCCAGACTGGTCCTCACACGCTTCCCCCAGTCTGTAGACCCTGTCACACGATTCCCCCCCACGATCCCCCTCCCCCACTACTGTCTAGCAAACTCAGAGGTGCAAAATCAACCATCCCAGCTTCTCCATTAGACTGACCCGAATACAGACATAGACTTTTGAACACACCCTGTGCCAGCCAGAAGAGGATCAGCTCCCCCATTTAGTCTGCTTCCTCCCGAGGTTTCTCCATATACTCTCGACCAAGGGAGAGAGTATAAAGCTACCACTGCATGCATTCGCCTTAGGCTTGCTTTTGGGGGTGTCTAAGCCTGGATTCTCACTTGTTAAGTGTTCTGTGACAATGTATCTGTAAAAAGCACTATACCAATAATTTGGCACCCAAAAGTGGCATATATATAATTTGATTTGATTTGAAATTTGATATACAATGCATATAGCCTACAATACTCAAATCAGGGTAGACTTGGGGATAGAAATGCAGACCAAACAAGATGTATCATTTTATTGTATCTAGTAGCGAGGGACATGCATTTACATTAAGTGCAGCATGTGAAATAAAGACAATGGCCCAGTTGCATTGCATAACAGCAGAGCTATATGGAGGAATATACAAATACTAATTCTCCATGCATTCATCTCCTCATAGCATGACCTTCTGACAGAGGCAACTGCAAGTTCCAAAAGAGACAAATCCAAAGCAAATTGAAAAAAATGCTTGTATACCTTGATGGCATGTTATGACAAATATAGATCTGAATGAGGCTGAGACACCAGGAAGAAAACACAATTGATAAGCTTGCAATTAAAAAAAGAAAAGAACACAACCCCAGCAATAAAAGACAAACATAAAAAGACACCAAAGGCCTGTAAAATGACAATATAATAAATTAAGTGCAATTAATTACCATATTTAGCATAATTTGAGTATTTAAAAAGGCCCTTGTGGTATCATAGTGTGTTCGCTGTAATTACTCATGCAGAGTAGCAATGATAATAAATGAGGCAATTACAGTATAGTTGGATTAATTAAATAATAATTAAAAAAGCCTTGGCGCATACAGTATGGTGCCTTCCCAAAGCACGTCTATCACTTTCGGTTTTTAAGGAGTCTGCTAAACTCTGGCCTGGTCCTGTCAAGACGGCTGGCCTGATGGCCCTGTCGAACGGGAGAAAGTGCACCGGGTCAGCGCGTGGGTCCGCGCTCGTCAGTTAAGCTGACCGTTTAGCGCCGTGACAACTGCTTTGTGCATTGGCACCCCGTAAAAAGCACAGATGCCACGTTCCGCCGTTTCATAAGGTCATGCCGAAGTGTCGCCGCGCTAATAAAGCCCTGAAATGGGATTAGATCACTTATACAGTAAAATATAGGGCTCGGAAAAGCGCTCGCTCGCATCCTGACCGCATCTTGCCCATGCGCGCAGCTTCCCACCGGAGAGCAACGGGGAGAGAGAAGCGCATTAACCTAATAAGGGACATCTGGCAGCCATTCATTAACTTGACCATCCTCTGTCCTAGACTGGAAATGTCATTTTTCAAATCGCCAAGATCCGTTTGGCGACGCGACGGGCTTCAGCCAAATTATTCAAGGAGGATGAAAAAGGGGGAACAAAAGTTAATTAGCTCGATCAGGTTTTCGCAGTGGGATGCTTCGGAGCAAGCGACGATAATGCGGCGAGGAGGACTGCGAGGTGAGATTTGCGGGAGTGAGCACGCAGCGTAGGGTATCGCTTGTGATGGAAGGTGCCGGGGGACCGCGCACGGCGGGTCCCTGTACGGAGAGCGGTGCTTCAGCACGCATGGCTGGGCCGACCCAAGCTGACACCAATTTGCCACGTGAAGCGTTTTCCAATTCCCTCACGTGCACGTGCCTGCCGACAGAAGCACCAAAAGTGTTTTTAATCGTCTTTTCCCCCTATATATGCACAAGCAGAACGTTATTCTCGTACCAAAAGTGAACAAAAGAGGTCATATGCAAATCTTCCCATCACATCTAATTGGAGGACATTTATCGTGAATAAAATCGCCCTTTTTTGCTCAATTCATGCGTTAAATAGACCTTTTGGGGGTTTCCCTTCATAGTTCCGAATGGTTCATTGGGACCTTTCTGAGCATGGCACGGTTCAGCCATGCCTAACCCTGAGCCTACCCAAGCTCTCCTCTCCAATCTCATGTAGAACCCCCCTTCTCTTTGTCCTTTATATTTGTCAGGTAAGAGCTGTTAAATTTTTTTAACATTTTACGCAAGAAGAAGTGGAGAATAGCAGATTAGATCAGTAGTATCAAACTCATTTGATATTATGGACAGTATTGAACAGCAGGTCATTACACAAGACACATGTTTGAAATGAATATGGTGGGTAGCTACAGCTATAGTTAAAATAATCACACAGCCTTAATCAATCCCTATAGTATCAGTAGGGATTGATACTACAGACCTTTTGGGTTTCTTTTTTTGGGGGCAGTTATATTTGTATCTGAAGTTTAATGTTCAATGTTCACTCATTAGGATACCTACACTCAGAAGAGCCTTGTAAATATAACGGTGCGGACACTGTTACCTATGTAGGTTTTTGATTTGCTCCTTCTGGGTAAGATTGGAAAATCTCCCCATTTTCCCAGCTAGGAGAGACATGATGTTAGTAAGAGTGACAATGTCCACCCTTTCCATTCACTTTAAAATGATCTCAGCTTTATCAGGTTGAAGTGGACAGGATAGTATCAAAAATCAACCCTAATGTTTTATCATGTATTATTTTTTTCCAAATAATTCCTGCAAATCTATCCTTTTGGACATGTATTTACTAAAATGATCAAAATGTATCTATGTATTACTATCCTTAGTAATTCCATGCAACATGGGTGCTGATGTACTGCAATAACCATGATACCTGTCAGTGACTAATGTTAATATCCTACACCATGTAAAGGTGTGTCTGTGTGTTTGACATTGTTTTGACATCCCAGCAGCATTGTGGGATCGAGGCAGTGGGGGTTGACCAGGATAAAGTGTGAGCTGGAATAATCACAGTTCATCTGTTCAAGACGTCTGGTGAAAGTCACGCATTAGGGTTTTCATTTTGTCTTATTAATGCTATGGTTGTTTTCATTGCCCACCCAAAATATGGTTTAAATGTCCTGTTTAAGATGTTGGGAGCCGAAGAACACACTTCACAAGCTGCACAACTGCAGTTGGTTGTATTTGTATCCAACGCTGCTTGTTCAAGTAGAATAGAAGCCTGTATGGAAATGCCAGGAATAATTTGTATGACTCATGCACCTTTCTGCCTCTTGAGGGTGAGCTGAAGAAAATAAATATGTTTTATTGGAGAACTAGGTTAATATAGGTTATGAACTTCATTACCTCATCAGAATGGATAGTGTTTACAATACTGAGCTACTCATATATACAAAAATTTTTGTGTTTGAGAAGTAATACAGCTAAATAAAATTCACTGGAATGGAAAGTTTCACACAGACACACAAACACAAACACAAACACATATGCATACATACAGTATGTATGTGTGTGTGTGTGTGTGTGTGTCTGTGTGAAACTTTCCATTCCAGTGAATTTTATTTAGCTGTATTACTTCTCAAACACAAATATATTTTTGAAAAAACAAAAGGTAATTGATATGTTAATTTTGAGGTTACACATTGTTATACATTGTGCTGCCAGTCCCCTGAAGCATACATATATTTGCGATGAAATAATTGAGCTGTCTAAAAGCACAGGAGGCTGCCAAAGAAAATGAGAGAAGAAGCCAGAAACAGACAGCCTTCCTTTCACCCTTCGGAAATGAAATGGTTGCCTATGTGTTTATAAAAATATCCTAAATAGGATTGTGCCATTACAATATGTGTGATGATAGTGCCCTCATTTTCTCTGATTAGCAGGTAGTGATTGCACGAGCCCAACATTGAAGGATGAGTCAGAGACAGTCTTTTGTATTCAGAATAAAGACACGGTGTTGGAATGCTGGCTAACGGTTGTTCTCTGGCCTTCTCAGTCTGGACCTGTAATTTAAGACCATTCCAGAACATTCTCCTATTCATCCCATTACACACTGTGTCATTTTCCCTGACATCCTGTAACTGGGAAACACAAAGACATTTTGAGGAAATGTCAAAGGTGTTTCATTTATCTTCTTTGGAGACATCTTATTTGTAGGTGTTTTGCGAGACTGAGCAGTCACAATATGTCAAAATCAATCCAAAACACAGAGCCTTTTCCAAGGACAATTATAATTTTTATATACAATCTGAATTGAAATATGAAACAAAAACATGTCATTCCAGTGTATTGCACTACTAGAAGGATTTTTTTTTATTGTTGGACAAGATTTGATTACAGTATAAAACACTGTACACTTTGTCATATTCATATTTTTTATGGTGTGCCTACATAGAAATTGTGTTTCTGTGTAGGCACGCTGACGTTTCATTTAATAATTATTTTATTTAGGGCCTCCTGGGTGGCATATTCAGCAAAAAGCACTAGTCCAGAGTACAGTGACGCACGCGCCCCATGATCCAAAGTCAAATCCTGACTGTGCCAATGCCGACTGTGGCCGGGATTCCCATGAGGCAACCCACAATTGGCAATGGTGGCATCCAATGAGGGAGGATTTCAGTCCACAAGGTTTCATTCAGGGTTCTCCCACCTCATTGCTCAAAAGCCATTCACCTGGTAGACTGGGTGCCTGCAATCTGCCTTTGCATGCTGTGCACAAGGTATGCTCCTATAATGCAGTGACTGCGCCGATCACTTGATGGACTGTAGACCGAAAAGAGCGGAGGCTGGCAGCATGTGCTTCGGAGGATAATAAATAATATAAATATATATATATATATAGTATATATATATTCCAAAAATGTAATCTTTATTTTTCAAAAAACACCTCCTTCGGTTACCCTTGAGGAAAGACTTAAAAGGTTTACAACTATTCAAAATGATCTTGTTTACACACAATTTTTTGGTATAATAATAGAATTTTAAGCTAAAGCTGTCTTTATTTTCCTGACCATTTAGGACATACAGTTTTTAGTGGTTACAACATACAGTAAAACGTATTTCAAGCTCCGTGTAGCTGAGGATTTACATTAGATAATTTACGTAAGCAGAGAAGCATGCTGGAAAATCTTGAGAGAACAAAGCTTGCTTGTTGCTCTTGAAGACTAATCCTAAATGATCCAAGGCAGAGGTGGCACAGTGATTCAGCTGACCTGACCCACAGCCACTGACAACATTACACTTGACAAAACCGCTGATAGATAATGTTCATGTAGCCAAAGAGCCCAAAAGGGAACAGCCTTAACATACTTAAATGTATCTGAATTAGATATTCTGTTTTATAATAATTTTAACTGTTAACAGCAGTGTCTGTGCTTTTGCACACTAATAGGGCCAGTGCCTAATATTGAACACATTCAAAAGATAAAAGTAACCTGCCAGGGTAGCGGAGTGCATTCAATGTGCAATGATCAATGTCCATTGATAGCTGTTAAAGGAAAAATAAACGACACTCAGAAGCTTCACTAAGTGAAAATATAATAAAAAGAAGTCATTGGCAACTGATAGCATTTAATTGTATTTATTAAACACCAAATATTTTAAGCAAGAGATAATGGTTAGCAAAAGCCAAAACAAGACAAGAAATTCACACGAGCACCTAGATCATTTATCTTGACCTGTGTACTGACAAGTCTTCCAACACACAATGCCTTAATACTTGCTACAGTATTGTAAGCATGTTAGTCTGCTTCAAACAATTTACTCACCACTGGGCAGACTGAGGATTCAATCAAACTTTCAATCAAACAACCAAATAGATTATTTTTGGAGGAACACAGGACAGGTAAGTATTTGATTGCTATTTCTACCAATTATGTGTCTTTTTGCTTTCTAGTAATTCATGCTCCATAAAATAAACTAAAAGAGGTATTTACTGTCAGATTCCATGCACGACAATGGGAATAATAAATAGTCATATAAGAGTATCAACATCTTTGCAATTTATTTCAATCAGTTAATATTTTCATATATTCAATTTCTAACATACGCATACATTTTAATTCTGTTTAATTGAATCTAGTCTTGAATACCACATACCTTTAGGCTTGATCAAGTGAAGCCTTTTCTATCATTAAATATACTAAAGGCCAAATCTTCAAAATGTAGGCCTAAATGCTGCTGCAGTTTCTCAAAATGAACTGTTATTCTTAAAGAAATCAGCCTCACAGCCTATTTCAAATCTGATTTAGTGGATCATGATTGTGTCTAGTTTAGCGAACAAAACCACTCATGACACCACTTAGCTAACCAGCTATCTATATTTAGATACTGATGTTAGCTAAATAATAAAGAGACAAACCACTAGCACCAACTTCAACCAGTAACCCAACTGAGACTAGCTAGCTACTTAACATTATCTAGCCAGACTAACATGCCAATTTGTTGTATTCTTGTCCACGCAAATGGGCAAGATAGCCAGCTAACCAAGTGCCTAGGTAGCAAGCTAGAAATTAGCTAGCTATCGTCATTAGCTAAGCAATTGGTATTACTGTCTGATCTGTGTCACCACAAAGAGCAAAGTTGATTTTCTAGAGAGCAATGTCGCCCACAACAATTGCTATATGAATAACCCAAAACACAATGATTATAATGGATGAAAACTATTCGATATTTAGCTTTGTAAAGTATATTCTAATTCAAAGTATTATAGTAGCCGTGCAGTAAGTAGTAAGGCCTTAAATATATCACCAGCTGGATGAAGGGATGGATAGATGCCCTTATGGAAATTAAATGTATATAAATATATTTTCCATGTATTTATCTTCATATATTTACAAAATATTGCAGTGCATTACATTTCCATAAGGGTGGATGCACAGAGAGAAAGGAAGGAGGTAGCTTTTTACATGTATTTTACACAAATTTACAGTATTTGGTTTTGTAAAAGTACTGCATTACGAGTATAATAATAGCCATGCAGTAAGGCTTTAACACGAGGAGGGCCATGTTTCCAGGCATACAAGTAGACACCAACCTACACCTTTTAGACATTGACATTTTAAAGTAGTAATAATTCCATTTAGCACATACCATCTCAAAAACAATGATTTGAATTTGTTCATGCAGGTCTTAAGAAACTTTAGGATAGCTAAACTTCCTATTTCCCCAAGCAGAATAATATATTCACGACTTTACAGCATGCCACCAATAGTACTTTTCATACTGTATACTCAATTTTTGTAAGAATAGGAAACACAACATCTTGTCAAATTTGTTTGAAGTTTCTTTATAAAAAATAAATAAATAAAAATGTACATGTAACTGAATACGTAAAAGCTTGTATTTATAATGAAACATAAGTAAAAGTGTGTGTACATTTTGGGGGAAAAAAGTTAATTAATTTAAATACAAAAAAACATGGAATTATATAATGTAGCCCACATAAACACACATTTTGAATGCATAAAAGTAAATCA
Organism: Aldrovandia affinis; assembly: GCA_029706075.1. Lineage (NCBI taxonomy): Eukaryota > Metazoa > Chordata > Actinopteri > Notacanthiformes > Halosauridae > Aldrovandia > Aldrovandia affinis. Next base: position 2,419,591 of record JAINUG010000145.1, on the reverse strand, counting down.
TAGCCTATGTGTTAGTCTATAGTAGGCTATAAATATCCTGTGTGCATATCCATACGTCAGAGCAATGAAAACAGTTCTCCTCTTGTTCTCAGCATAAGAGCCATAAAATAGAATAAATGTAAAGCAATAAAAGTGTATGTATAAATCAATATAAGTGTTGATATAAAATATTCAGAGAATCATTCATTGATAACACTGGCCTTCAATCCCTTGTCGCAGTGAACACAAACAGAAATCTTCATGATGCTCTTGATACATTTCCAAACACATTTCAGGACACTTGACATAAGATTTGTGGGTTTTGTTATATGAATGCAAAGCGAGAATAAAGTTAAAGAAATGTAAAAATAAATAAGTATGTCTGTGTAAGTCAATATAAGTGTCAATATAAAACAGTTCAAGAGTAATTTGTTGGTAATACAATATGTGCCTCTCCATATCCGTTTATTTCTTTGTTTTGAAATTGTGACTCTTCTCCGTTCCCTACTCTCAATCAATGCAAACAGAAATCTTCCAGATGCTGTTGCTACAATTTCCACATTTAGAAATTGTAAAGTAGATTACCCCACAATAGACTGGCCCCCACATTTAGATGTGTAATTATCTTCTCCTCTCCCCTTACCCATTCTCACCCATTAGACTAATGGATATGTGATACACAACACAATAAGTGGGACACGTGAGTTTTTCATATGTTTCCATTTCCATTATCATATGTTTGGGGGAGTGAGTGTCCTATTTGCATTAGAGAGGCACTAACACCAAAAAGGCGTCATGGATTTAAATGTAGTATTGAATTACAACAGCCATTCCTTTTGTTACATTTACATTCAAACAACGCAAGTGTGTTGAAAAAACATATTTAGGAAAAATCTGGAACTGGGATTGATGTCACTTTCTCAACAGCAAATTTATTTTTATTTTAAAATCAGCAAACGCCTGAAAAACGTCATGGCGCTCTTAGTGTTAATGACATCATCAGCTTGGATGGAGGGATGAAGCAATTAATGGATGGACAGATGAAGAGAAGAAGATAGATTTTTGGTTATGTGAATAGAGAATTGCAGTAGGGCGGTAACATATTGTAATACATATTATTATAATAAAGTTTTTCTTTATTGGTATTACAATACATATTGACAGAAGTTGAATAGTTGTCATAACAATTGTCATGACAGTTAAAAGAAAATAACAATAATAATGTTCATCTCAGATCCTACTCCAGTAGGACTATGTCTGTTGTGATCAATACAATTTGTTTTTTTAAATTGGTGATTTTATATTTGCCAAATGTTTTTCTGCGAAACAGGGAACCGGAGTCAACAATAAAGATTGTTGTTTTAAAAGGTAAACTAATATAAGCTTACGTTTATTGCAGTTAACTAGTAATGCTGTCAGGGAGCTAACCTAAATTGGTTTACTGACTACCTTAATCTAGGTAGTTGCTAATAACATTTTATTATTGCACTAGTGCTTCTAGTGTAGGAGTGTGAATGTCAGTAGGAAGTAAAAGACATGTTGCCAATTGGAGAGTCTAAATTGCCCTTTAGTGTGCTGCTGGTTGTGTCCCTAAATAGGGTGTATTCCTGGCTCTTTACAATGGCTTTGTGTTTTGCAATGTCTTCCAGTTTCCAGCATTGTTGTACTAAAATGGGCTGCTGGTTGGTCTTATTAAAAATGTCTTCCACAAGATAAAATATTTCACAAGCTAATTTTCATTTTTTGAATGGAGCCTCGTTTCCAAAAATCTCAATTTTAATGAAAACTGTGGCACATTAAACCTTTTCACCTGTTTACTTTGATGATAATCTGTATAATGCTATAAAAAGATGGTAGAAGACCATAAAATATGTCTTATGAAATGCTAACAATTTTCACTCCCAATTTGGTAGCCACTTATACCCTCTATTACTTCAACTATCCCCCCACAAGTCTGCTGCTAACCTATTTCTGATACCAGTGTTGGCAGAAACTACAAACCACCTCCTTCGAGACGGAACTCGTTAATTTCCGACCGTGAATCCAGCCAGAGAGAAGCTTTTCTGCAGCGAGCTCATGCTGGCTCCCCTCCTCCCTCCCTGGTGTAGACAGCCAATTGCCACCCCCTAGCGGCACCCCTGGTCAGAGCGGGACTGGAGCAGCCAGGAATCACACCCTGGCTGAAGTGGACAACTTACATTCCGGTTCGACACTCTTACACTCAATCCTCCTCTTGGGAGGATTAGTTTGAATAGTATTTGTCCTTTGCCAAAAAAATCCCCAAACATCTACATTGGTGCTGGAATGGTGTAAGGAGGAGACTGAATATAATTTTTTTATAAAATGCCTTTCATCTCAAAAGTCTTTACAGGGAAGGGGAGAAACTCAAATGTGTAGCACCCACCTGGTTAGTGCATGACAGCCATTTTTCACCCAAACATTCACCAAACATCCTACTGAGGTGGAGAGGGAGGGAAAAACACCTGATTCAACGAATGAAGGTCTTGATTGAAGATTATGATTCCCTGGTTAGTTGAATCAGGTGTTTTAGTTCTGGGCTAGAACAAAAGCCTGCATGTCCCCTTCACTGCACTGGGATGTTGATTCTTCAATCGGAGGGATGACTCTGGCCAACCTCCTATTGGCCAACCTAATTATCCCTGGAAGTCTCCCATCCAAGTACTAACCTAGCCCGTTCCTGCTTACCGTCAGCCATTAGGAAGGAGTAAGGTATGATATGTTCGCTGGCCATAAATAACAATCTTTCTTGGCTAAAAATGTCCCCGTACTAAACAACTGGTTTTCCCTGCCTATAGAGAGTAATAGCAAGTAAATGACATGGGACTGCATGAAAAAAACTGATGGAGTGCATTGGCATTTTTCCCTGCATACACTGCATCTGCCCTGAGTTTACGGTGTCTAGCAATGCAGTTGATTGTTTGTGCTCCCAAAGTGCACACAGCTGTCTGTCCTGATAAACAGATGCAGTATGCTGAGGGAACATGGGCATTATGTGCTTAGGGAGATTGTGTGTACAGTGCAACCTGCAGCTTGGTGGAAAAACAGCATACAGACTAGCAGCTTTGTGAAACAATGACTCAAGTACAGTGTAAACTACTAGGTCTCAAAAGGTTATTAAACTATACATAATATTACTATTAAGTATAGTAGAAGACTATGATTACTTTATATAATGGTTTGCCCTTGACACACCCTTACAACCTTCTGACAAATATCAGAGTTTAGGCTGATCAGTTTCATTTTGTACAATACTTGGTGGCTAATCCAGGTATTCTTGGTTGGTTCATGGGAAAGACATCGCACAAAACATGAAAACGAATAAATAAACATTAATTAATGCATAAAACCTTTTTGCAGCAGGACTTTTATTGACATGCAGTTGCAGAAAATGTGTTTTCTCTGGGTAAGAGGTAGGGAGGCAGGTTTTATTTTGTGATTAGCATTTGATTAAAAAAAAATCCAACCAGAATCTTTTTTATATAAAATTAGCATTTTATTGCACAATACAACCAGATCCTTTTGATATTAAAAATGAGGCCTCCCATGGATGGCCTTGTTGTGAAGGGAGAGGGTTGGGGGATGGATGGGTTATAGGGACAATGCCCCTCAGAGTTCAAGACTCTATATCCAGGTGAATGGAAATTAATGGAAAAGGAGTGGTTAGAGCAGTGTGCAGAAATAAGAAAATGAGAAAAAAGAATTCTTACAAAATGATAGGGCCCATGAGCATTGGCTCAGGGGAGAGGACTAATTGGCTTTAACATTATTCATCTAGGATACAGATGGAAACCTTCCTGGGAGTCTGTGTTAATCAGACTCCTTCCTCTTGATTTGTTCTCTCTGTTTCCAATATCCGTGATTCTTCATATTCTTCATATTCAGTGAAGAACTGTAACATTTTTAGTTAAGGAAAATCAGCTGACAGCATATAGGTTTAATTAAAAAAATATATCACCTCTCTCTTTCCAAATGCTGAGTTGCAATTACCTTTTTGTCAACATGATACCAATTAAAATATCTCATTCTGAGTCATACCACATACCCTAAGATTAAAGTAATTACAAAACACAGTGAATGCAATGGCGTCCCACCAGTGGATCACAGCGAGGTGAAACTGTGCAAAGGTAGCCATGCTGGTATTGCTGTGTCCAGTTTATTTCATGTGGTCAAAAACAGCCAGAAGCAAGTTACTCAGATGAATATCATATTTTCTACATACTGACAGTTACAGTTAATGTTGTAGGGTCACAAGCATTCTTAGCATTAAATGAGATGGAAAAATATGAAAAAATTGCTATTCACACTACTTGCAGGTGTATAGACATGGTGCTTGCTGTTTACCTTATTACTTCGAAAGCACTTAATTTCAGTGTAATTGTCACCTTGCTCTATGCTTCTGTGTAATAAGCCATAGATTAATTCCAGGAAATTGAAACCTTTTGTTGTTATGTTAGCATATTCTTAGCATATTTTTACCCCTTGATCGTGAGCTAAAGTAAAGAGAAAATAGTTGGCATTCGGACAAATCTATTTCTAGAATTGAACAAATCACGACCCTACAAATGATTGACCTTGATAATGATTTCCTGAACAGCGTAGTCATTTTTATTTTTAGCCAGCTCAGTGACATCCTCTGAATTCTGACTAGATATTGTGACTCATCTCATACGCTTTTATAACTAATTATAATTAAAACACAACACGATTTCCTTTTTGAAGATAAGCATTAACGACGCAGTATTACTGACTCATTATTATTGATACATTTTTCTCTGCAATGAGACTGAGGTGAATGTGAGTCTATAGCAGCTGTAACTTCCCTAGCGATGCCATGGGGATCACAATGGCGATATGGAGGTGAAGTAAAAAGACCCCGGACCACGTGAGGCTATTGCCCGAGGTGGGGTGTGCATGCACCAAAACATAGCTGGAAACAGAAGATGCTTTCTGACTTGCTAACCTTCTAACATAAATGTACGAATCTCACTTAAGAGGGAATTATATTATTTAAGTCTTAACTCTTATCTACGGCTTTATTTAGGGAAATTTACCCAGATTAGAATTTAACATTACATATAAGGTTTTTGGTTTTTCCTGGGGCATTAGAGGTGAAGTGCTTTTATCAGAAAACATTATTTCCCAACATGGGAGTAACCGTACACCTCCATTGGGTGCAGAGTCCAATCCCACAATGTCTGTAATACATTGTTGTGTTACAACTGTGGTTTTCCATGTTACACACACTTTAAGTCACCATGTGGAACTTCATACCCTCTGATCCAATGTGGTAAAGTGCTGTAGTCCCAAAAATAAATGTTATTTAAAAGCTGTAGACTCTTAATTTTGTCACTTATCATCATACCCAGAGATGTGTTTACTCACTATTCTTCAAATCATGTGTTTTGAAAATAAATGAAAACAGGGCTCCCATTCACAAGAATGATTATTACCAAAAATCTGACAACTGGTTCAATTTCATTTTTTTAAACTATTTTCTTGAATTCAGTCCTTATTTAAAAAAAAAAAAAATATGCAAATGATAATTTGCCTGTTTCTCCGTGTAAATGTCTTTGTTATAATTTACTGACCATTGCTCCAAAACTGGTGTTGAACTTAAGTATTTAAAGTGGTCTTATTTTAATGGGTTGTACATGGATGCCCAGTGGGTGATCTACGTTTAAGTGTTTCAGACTGTACAAGGAAAAAATGCTCCCTAAAACTTGAGAAAATGACCAGACCATTTCCCCAAAGAAATTGTTCATGGCAGCTACATAATTCAGTACAGCAAAAATGCTTGGCACGTAACACTTAATCACAGTACAAGACATTTTGCCTTGACAACATCCTCAGATATTCTCAGGTGCCCTACCCTCCAAAGAAGTCTTTCAAAGTTACTTTGAAAAATTGAGCCTTGAATACATTCATTAGTCAGCAAATCATTGATATTACCTAGATAATGCTGACGCAACATCTAAAGGGATGCATTTGGGTCAATGGTAAAAGTTTTAGCAGTTAGCATATTCTCCCTTCTTCACATTATTCATATGAATATTGTATAAAATGTGTGTGCGTGTGTGTGTGTGTGTATGCACTAAATATATGTGTGGAATAAACCAAGATGAGCCATGCAGTCTCAGAATATATATATATGCATGCCTGGGCTGGTGATGCAGCATGAGGCTGAAATCCACCCCAGAAGTGTGTCTATATCTTTAAAATACACAGCTTGGAGTGGTTTATTATACTTATACCATAACTCCTTGCCACAAAAAATATTGAAATGCAAAGCATAAAAAATTCAAACCATTATCAAGTAAAAATGATCATATTTTTGCATGTATAAATTTGCAGTAGTTCTTCATTTGCCCAGGTTCAGGAAGAGATGAAGGTGTCGTTACTTGCACAGTAGATGGCAGCATTGGGCCAAAAAGACCACTCAGAAATCAAAATAAAACATGAGGGATATTTGGAAAACTGTTGGAAACTGATATTTATTCCAGTCACCTACTTCTTGTAAAGGACACAAACAGAATTATAGCAAAAAACCTGTTAGCTTGAGTCAAAATTAGCTCAAAGCAATGAATGGAAAGATAAAAACCTTTAACAGCACTGATATTAGCTAGCTAGCAAACACAAATTACCTCAGCTTGTAAACTAGCGGAGTACAGTAGGTAATCATAGTGAACTAATTTAGCTAGATTAGTTACCTAATGATGCACAACAGGCAGCTAGCTATGCTAGTTGGTGGGAATTGTTTTACCATAGCTGAAGAACTAGAGAAAGTTGTGAGTAGTGCTATTTAGCTATCTAACTTTTCTAGCACTTGCCAAATATGTATTACATAGCTTGCTAACGTACAGTTGTGGCCACAAATATTGGCACCCTTGCATGTTTTTCAGAAAACTCACAATTTTCTCTAAAATAAGTTGAAATTGACAAAAGTATTTGGTCTCCACAATTCTTTATTTCACTGTTAATAGTACATAAACGTTATTTTTGATTCAGAACTTAACATATCCCTTTAAATCATAAAATAAACAGAAATGGCATTGACAAAATTATTGACACCTAGATTTAATATTTGGTAGCACATCCGTTGGAGAAAATAAATGCAATCAAGTGCTTCCTAGAGCCATTAATGAGATTCCTACACTTCTTTACTGGCAGTTTGGTCCACTCTTCTTTTGCAAACTGCTCCAGTTCTCTCAGATTTGAAGGGTGCCTTCTCCCAACTGCTGTTTTCAGATATCTCCACAGGTATTCAATAGGATTAAGATCAGGGCTCATTGCCTACTGGAGGACCCATGACCTTCAACTGACACCCACTTTTCTGACACTGGGTAGCACATTTTGTTTCAAAATGCCTTGGTAATCCTCTGATTTCATGATGCATGATGAATACGTTCAAGGCGTCCAGTACCTGAGGCAGCAAAGCAGCCCCAGAGCATTATGGAACCTCCATCATATTTGACTGTAGGTAGGGTGTTCTTTTCTTTAAAAGCTTCATTTTGTAGTCTGTAAACAAAGCACTGATCTGCATTGCTAAAGAGCTCTAATTTGGTTTCATTAGTCCACAGAACATTTTCCCAGAAGGATTAAGGCTTGCTTAGGAGGGTCTTGGCAAAGATTAATTGGGCCTTCTTGTGTTTTTCTTTCAGCAGTAGGGTGTTCCTTGGCCTCCGACCGTAAAGCCCTTCTTGTTTCAGTGTCTGGTCTATGGTACGGGCTGAAACCATTACCCCAGACCTCCCCAGGTCAGCCTTTGAGATCTTTGGATGTCATACAAGGTGTTTTTTCAATGGCTCGCATCAACCTTCAATGACATCTGAGATCAATTTTCCTCTTACCACCACATCCTAGGAGATTCTTACCAATTCCATGAGCAGCAAACTTCTTGATAATATTGTGAACTGTAGAAACAGGAATGCCAAGGTCTCTAGAGATGGTCTTATAGAGAATTGTCACAGAGAGCATTGTCACAGAGGAACAAGGTAGCAGAACGGATAGTTTTCTCACTTTAATAATTGGATAATTGGTTGATTTATACCATGTGGGCACCTGCAACCTGTCACAGGTGAGTTGAATTACACTGCAAACGAGAATCTATTTCCTCCAACAAAATGTATTTAAATTGTTCTAAAGGGTGCCAATAATTGTGTCTTGGACACTTTTCAATTTTGAAGCCACAAAATATTATTATTGACTGATTGTGTGCTGTTGTAAATCAAACAGATGAACTTGTAAAGACAGAAACTTGTTTCAATTTCCAATTATTTCAGAAGATATTGAACATCATCTACATGAAATGCAAGGGTGCCAATCATTTGTAACTTATTATACGAACCATCTGGTAAGCTAGCTACAACTACCTTGGTGGTATTTAAAAAAATATTGCAAACATTTTTAGTTAGCAATGGCCAGCTAAGTGTCATAACTATTCACACACCTAATAATTATTTCAAACACCCAACAAAAATAAATCTTGACGTGTTGTCCTCTATAGTGTTTTAAGAGATTGGTGAACATGTTTTAGGAGATCTTTGATCTTTTCTTCATACAGAATCTTTCAAGATCTTTTGGTCTGTGCTTTTGAACTGCCCTTTTCAAATCAAACCACACATTTTAGATCAGTTTCAAGTCTGAAGACTGAGATGGTCATTGCAAAATAGTAATTTTGTGGTATGCTTGGAAAAATTGTCTTGCTGAAAGATCTATTTGCAGCTAAGTTTCATCTTCTTGGCAGAGGGAAACAGATTTTTGGCTAAATGTCTTGTCTTGGTTCTCTCTGCCAAGAAGCTATTGGGGCGAAAGCAGTCAACATTGCAAATATCTATGTCGGATTTACTAAACGGTTGCAATGAGTCAAATCGCTATTAGGATGTATTTGTTACGTCACTCTGCGACTTTCCCTTATATACATTGGACTCTAGTTTTGTTGTCAAAGTGCAACACACAGACAGTATTGATAATGTTAGACAAAGGCGCATTAAGCTGTCCTTGTCTATTCTAGTAGTTTTGTGACAAGAGACACACCTGTGGCACAGTTGTGATGAAGAGGTTGATTTAAGAAGAATAAATTACCTGTGAGTGTGGTGAGGGTTTTGTTCATTACGACCAATCAAATCATCAGCTCTTTTCCCCCTTTAATACCTTTGCCATTGCTGCACAACCTCCTTAAAGAATGCAACACAGGTAAAGAGCTCATCCTCTTTAGTGATTTTAATATAAACTGGCAAGATAAAAAAATGCAGAAAACAACTCAAGGAGATTACAAACAGCATTGACCTGACACAATTAGTAACAGGACCTACCAGAACAGCTGGCAAATCTGAAACTCAAATAGACTTAATCTTCAGCAACAAGCCTGAAAGAATCATCAAAACATACAACATAATCACTGGATTGTCTGTTCATAATATAACTCTGGTTGCTCACAAGCTCACCAACAATAGATTCAGATACTGTCCAAGGAAAGAAAGTTACCATTACCAAATACCAAAAAAATGAATTAGAGAACTATGACAATGCCATTAAGCGGATCGAATGGAATGAACTACTCTCCAATAAAGACATAATCTATTCAAGCTGTCACCAATCACGACACATGGAAAGTTCAGAGTAAACCACACCAAATGAATCCAGTGATCAAGCAACTCATGAAAACAAGGAACATCCCATTGAGTAGGTCTAAGGAATCTAACTCTGCGAGTGATAAAAATGAATTCAGAGATCTGAGAAACAAAGTGGACTATGAAAAATTATTTCATAGTCCAAAATTTCTTCATTAAAGTTATTACAGAAGCAAAATAAAATAGCAAGCTGATTTGGAGACACATTTTTAGGAAAAGAGGCTAAGAAAACTACAAGTCAATGGAGCTTAGAGTGAATGGGAACCTAACACAGTGTACTGTCCTCCCTACGTGTGTGTCTGTACGCAGTTACAAACTCCAAACTACAAGCAGCCAAACTCCTTTCAATAACAAGATGGGAGTCACGATGTAGCGTCGAAGCTCTGGTGTTTAATAATGCCACACTTGCATGATGTCAAAGAAACAATACAATTGGATGTATTGGGTTGGAGTAAAACTGAGGATGGTAGAAAGAAAGAAAGAAATACACACTGCATTCACATATGCTTGTGTTTCTTTTAGCTTCGAAATACACACTGTATTGCTAATTCACAAACAAAGATGACTTTAAAACACATTCAAATACACGCTACTGACATTTGCCAAAATGTAAAAAAAAAGGATATTTCTTGATGTTTGATGAAGAGCAATTGCCATGGCTTGCGAAGAGCACATTATGACACTTTCACTACAATAAAATAGAGTATGTAACTGGACGGTATCATGTGGCAATACTAAATGAAACAGAACTAACATTAATGTGTATAAAATATGGACATTAGTGATCGCTTCATTATTATTTGTTCATTATCATTCCTCGCTGCAATGTCCCTCCTCTCCTGTGCAATCACATGCAACCTGGAATTGCTCAGGGCATTGCCCAATAATACACCGGCCAATTATGTAGCCTACATTTTATTGCAGTGAATGTTCAATATTTAACATAGCATAAACCAATGCGCATACATACATACACATATTATATTATTTAAAAAACACGTATCTTACACAATTACACAGGTGTAGAGGTGGTGCTTCTCATTCATGTGCATTGAACCACTCCAACTCAAATACTTTAAACTGTTTAGTTGAATAAGGATTATACAGTATTTCAAATAGTCATTTCTTGAATGATATGCCTCAGAGTGAGGTGAAATACAGAAGGCCGCTTAAGTATTCGGTCTGATTTATAAAAGCATGTCTTCATTTTTTCTCCTTTTTACATGAGAACACCTGAAAGCAGGTGATACTTTTCTATTTCACTATTCACATTTTGTATTGCACTCTTCAGGCTGCTGGATGCTTTGTCCCAGCCAGCACACATTTACATATATTTTCCAGTAGACAGAGAAGACATTCAACAAATAAAACATGGCTACAGACAGCTACAGTCAGCTAAGCAATGGGGAGTACAGAGCAACCTGGCTGTTGCAAGGCCATGAAAGTATTGATTCAGAATTTTAAATATATATCCTATAATTCATACACATTGTTACTCAAACTTCTCCTTTATTTTCAGGTATAATATGCAAATGGTATTTGTTTTATTGAAAGGATGCATGATTTTATTGACCAATCTGTCATCAGCTAGCAGTGAGTATAAAAACTGAGTTCTGAATTTGAACAATTGTGTTATTGTTTCGTATGCGGTAAGTAGGGTATAGAATGAATCATGAGCAGTTTTACCTTCAGATGCTCTGTGGCCTTCTCCCAACACAAGTTCAGCCATGTCTATTCTTCCGCCCCCACAACTTGCTCATTTTGCATATTGTTTCCTTGGTTGGACCACCACCTGTGTATTTTTCCCACATTATGTTGTAGGGAAGTTTTTGTTTTGGAAGCTGCCTGACATCATGCCATCTTTTCTTTAAATCATGTGTTTGTTTTGTTATGTCTAATAAATAATTGTTTTTGTGATGTCACTTTTTTGTGACTGTACCTCTTTGACCATTACCTCTATTTCCTGATCTGTAAATGTAAGTTTTATTTTTCTCATGGTTCCCTCACTACTCCATATCCATTTCTTAGCACATTGTGATCTGCATGTGCTATATTGTTTCTGAGCCTTTATTATGGGTGTCTCCTACTGTAAAAATGCAGATGAGGGTGTTTCATTTCTTTGATTGCATAATTAGAACCAGTCTTAGTAAATTGGTTGTTAATGTGTTGGTATCTGCAACATCCTTAGTAAATCTGGCTCTGAAACTTGGTCATCTTTTTGGGGAAAAGAATATTACATGTTAAAGATAATATTTTTCTCTGAGCAATTACTATATATTAGAATTTATTTTAGCATAAAATATACAGGTAAACTATACATATACTGCCAACATAAAGGAAATACAAACATGAAGTGTCTTAATAGGGTGTTGGGCCACCACGAGCCACCAGAAGAGCTTCCATGTGCCCTGGCATCGATTCTACAAGTGTCTGGAACTCTTTTGGAGGGATGCAACACCATTCTTCCATGGGAAATTCCATGAGATAGTGTTTCATTTATTTTGCCACTTACATGTATACTGTATATAATAGTTTGTAATATTGTGCTTATTTATATTTTATATATACAGTATTTCAACTCATAGTTATGTAAGATATTCTAAACCCTGATCAAATTATTACATTATTATTGTTCTGTTAAATAATTCATTAACATAAAACAATTAATAATTTAGCTGTCTCTTTAGACCATGTAATCTGTGAACTGGGTAACATCAAGCCAAGGCAGAGGCAATGCCGGCAATCTTGAAAAATAAATAAATACCACTGCTCAAAAAGAAAAACAAATCAATGTCTGATCTCTCTGGTTCACTCTCCACATTGATTTGTGCACTGAACAAATCAGTTGTTTCTGTTCGCATCGCATTGTGATAATGCAGTAAAACAGAATGTTGACCAAGGTCACAAATCGATAAGCGAATGCCAAGAAAGATTGTGTGTGTGCTACATTTGTTTGTAAACTGAGTCAATATCCTGTGTGGCTGCTGGATGTCTTATTTTGTGTTGCACTCGGGTTTTGAGAGCCATGACTCACAGAACCTAGGACTCGGTCCTCTTACATAAAACCCTGCATAAGAATCACCAGGAGCTCCTTCATCCAGCCAACACAGCACAGCGCTCACTGATCTGACAAGCCTATCTAGAATATACTTCTGGCTTTGTTGTGGTTTTCATACCAAAATCTTTTTTTTTTAAAGTGACTTTTTTTTAAAGCTATCAGTTTTCAGTGACACACAATGTTTTACTGTAGCAAAACAAAAAGCGACTCAAATGTTTTCTTTTTTTCACAGTCTGTAAAGAACAAAAACTATCCAAAAAAACTGATTTTTTTAAAAAATTTATATTACAATCATCTGAATTAGAAATTAAACATAGGCCTGTTGGATTGGCCATGGAACATTACACTATTTACCAACAAAACAAAGGAGACATTTGTATTTCATTGTATGGGCTTGTTGACTACATGCCTCTGCATAAAAATATTGATGCTTTCCTGGGCTTATTTGTTTGCCTCTGGAACACAATTTGAGGATGGAAGGAACCACCTTTTGAAGGTTAGGAATCTGGGATGAGGTGTCTCTCCCAGAACAACGCCATCTATTTTAATTCTCCACCCAGCATGCAGGCTGACACCAGGGCAGAATACACAGTTAAAAATAGTAGCGTGGTGAGGAACATTGACCAACATCGACATTGATGGCATCCATAAAAATGGGAATGCTGGGAAACCTAACTGAGACCAATGTCTTTGACACAGCAGGGCTTCTGAGCTGCTGTGAATCCCCTGCTCGGATAAAGTGGTTTGGACCACTGTAATTCTTATTTTCCCCAAAGAGGTCATCGCCTTCTCCAGGATACAGAGAACTATGCTGGCCATATCTGCTGAAAAAAAATAATATTACCATTCATCAGTGTTAATAAGAGACACCCCACTCCAATACACAGACTCCATAGTTAATAAGGTACATTCCTTTCTACACCCTGGCAGCTTTTTCCAAGATCTGCTTTGCAAATTGGGATTCAGACAAATTATAGAACAAATGAGCCAGATGATTTGCATTTGTTGCTGCTCATCAGGAGAAGAGGGGGGAAAAATCAAGGCCAAATTTAATGAACATGGTGTTCACCAACGCGTATATATCCTGGTGTTAGCCAGAATTACTGTAAATGTGGAGGCATTTCTGTAGAGGCATCTCCAATTGGTTTTTAGTGTGCACTCACAGAAACAGTCAAATAGCTCAAAGCGCCGTGTGTCACATCATTCCGTCGATAACCATGAGCCCATCAGAATTAGATTATCCCATCTGGATGTGGTGCATTCTTTGCACTTGTAATTGAAATAGGTTAAGAGAGGACATTGGCTTTATTCAGGAATTTCACATCTGCTTGAAAAAAAAATCATTTAGTGGGATGATATACAGATGCTTTACAGGACTACTGTGGATCCCATTTTTACCTGGAAAATGTACGGTACCTTGACAAAGAGAGTTATGCATGTGATGGAGTGTGAGTGTTTGTGTATGAGTGTGTGCATTTTTTCATGGGCATGTATGCGTAGTTGTGCGTGTGCTTGTGTATGGGTGCGTATGTGCGTGCATGTGTGTTTTTTGTGCACGGATAAGTGTGTGGCCGTATGTGGGTGTGTGTTTGCGTTCGTGCACATGCATATGTGTGTGTGTGTGTGTGTGTGTGTGTGTGTGCATGTGTGTGTGTGTATTTATGTGTTTTGGAGGGAGGGGAGGAGAGATGGAGGACCGCTAGCTGGGTTGGTAGTCAAGACCCTTCGTGGGATTTGAAAGTGATAGCCTAGCTCATGGCTGCACTGGGGCCTCTGCAGCCAGTGGAGTAATTTAATCAGTAAGCACACTGGAACCCTGCCAATGCATTCCTTTACATATATTACCTAATTTTCATCAGTCATTCACTGGAAACTGGAAAAAGTGTTCATTAAGTATAATCTGTAAATGTATAATACTCAATAGACTTCTTACACTTTTAATAGAATCTGCACATCCTTTGGGGGGTGTGACTGCATAATTTCCACAGATCAGAAGACCTCTTCATACAATATATGGCATGGCTCGGACGTCCTAAGGCCTTCATGAGAACACTGGGTAACAAACTGTGAAATGAGGAACATTTGCACCAGACAAATGTTGGTGCAAAATGGGGGATGAATGGGGGATGAAAATGATGGTGATCACACACACTATCCGTTCCGCCAGCTTTCTTCTGGTTGTTGTTTTTTTCCTCAGAGTGAAGATGCTGTTTTTACTTTTCACCGTATATGTGGAAGTCAATCATGGGGCACACAAACGAGAATGTTTTAGCAGAATAAAATGAAAGGCTTGGTCATGAGGTTTTAGGTTCAAACAAAAACAGCTAACCTTGATTGTGATTGTTGGAGCGTACACCATGTTATTTTACTGCACCTTATCCTACCCCCATAGTGGCACCCAATGAACTATAAATACCTGATGTATTTGCCAGAGTCCTATGAGGAAAGAAATAAACCTCAATTAAAAAGCAAAAATATCACCTCTGCAGGAGTTTAGAATTTTTCACATTATGGATGAACTGTCTTTCTGGCTGACGAGACCTACCATACTGAATAAACTCTGAACATAGCCTCTCAGCAAGACGTCGATACCTGTTAATATTTAATTTGCCCCTCTAACAATGCGTTCCACTGAAACAAATCTTTACCGGATTGAATTCAAGACAAATAGCACATAAATACCAATGAAGCTCATCACATTTTCCAACATTTCCCCAATTATAGCTCCCTCCAGAAGCGCAAAGATTTTGCGTCTGATGCTCAAAAGCTGCAGTAATTTGTCTTCAAATGGAGTCGGATCAAATGTAAAGAATTAGGATTTAGTTTAGTCTTAGTTTCTGGCAGATTCCAGCAAGATCATATTTTAAAAGTTTCAGTTTCCTTCAATGAAATATACACAACAAAAGAATAATTAAAATCCATTATGCAAAAGTATTAAAGCTGTTCAATAAGTGACAATTTTGTGCATTCTAAACAAAATGATTGTGATTCAAATAGGATGGAATTTTATTCACATGGAATATGATTATATCCAATTTCTTAGCCAGATAGGCTACACTCTTCGCCTTACACTCATGTGCCAATAAATACACTTGCCATAAAAAGGAATTACTCACCACATATACAGTAGATGCTTATCTACAACAGTCAGTGCACAAATGACCTAAGGCCTTTTCTGATGTTAGTGTGGCAAGATCATTTTGGTGGCACAGGGTAACAGGATAATGCCACTTGTCACTGTGCCACTGTGAAGGTGTGGTTTGGCAAAATGCCTGAGATTATGGACCGGCATCAGTCACCTCACTTAAATTCCATTGAGAATCTTTGGGATGAAGCTACAACCAAACCAGTCAAGGAGAATACTGGGAACGCACTGGTTGCTCTGAACTGCTGCAAACACTGCGTGGTGTCCGATGGGAACACACCCACAACGTGTTTCACAGCATGCCGCGGAGGTGTGAAGTGCCATTCAAATAAAGGGGGGTTTACAAGATATAAAACTAATGATTTATCACATGCATGCATGTATGAGGCCTGGTATCATAATTAAGCTCTCCATGATCACGGAACTGTCTTTCAGGGAAGTAATTATTTTTGGCTGCCGGCGTGCTGTTATTTATTTATTTGCCTGCCTGGTGGACACCTTTATGCAGGGAAACTTAACATAACTTACGGTTTGACATGTTATCAATGTATACTGCTGGATAATTACTGAAGCAGTCGAGGGAATGCACCTTCCACATGAGTACAGCACCAGTGCTCTACCTGAGAATCAATCATGTAACCTTATCCTACAATGTCCTTAACCTCTATGGCACACTCTCCCTCTATATTACTGGCAAAGTTGCATTTTTGAGGACAGTATCCAAATCTTGTAAAAACCTGGATGCATATATCTTTTTTTATGCGATTGGTACTTAGATATAATTATTTATGTTCTCTCAAATTAACTTGTTTGTATATTCACCACAAAAACAAAGACCAGTCAATAAGACTTACAATGCATTTTCCTCAATATATTTTATTCACTTAAATTGTCCAGTGTTAAAGCAACAAGAAAACAATTAAATGTCCTTTGGTGGAATCTTATTACACTTTAGTATATATGTAAACTGATATTCTTTGATGTCAGCACGTTGCCAATACAGAGGAAGCTCTGCACAACCAAATATAAATAAAAAATAAACCATTTCTTCTGTACTTTCTTCTCATGATTAAATATATTAACAAGTTGCCTTTTAACACCTATCGGCAATAATACAAAAATGTATATGCATTACACGATTTTGCTTCATCAAGAAAATAACTTGGTTTTTTTTAAAATACAAAAATTAAATACACTGACTTTTTTTCTAAGCACTTCGGCTCATGAGGGCACTGGCATCTTTGCTGATGATGTCTATCAATGCAGTGCTTCTAAGATAAAACAAGAACACGGGCTCGCTCTTTTTTGGGGTGGGGAGGGGGAGCAGGGCATGGGCTATTACACATGTGCGTCACTAACATTGGACAAAAAAATCTTTCAATCAACGAGGGTTACAGAGTAACTTTCACAAAAGCACAGGTAAGAGGGGGGGGGGGATGGGGTGGGGGAGCCAGGGAGAAAGAAGTGGACAGGAATTATGGCAGGTCGCAGATCAAATGCGGCAGTCAGGATGATTTCCCTTATATCCACAATGCACTGACAGCAAAGAATGCTTGAGTTTTATTTCAGTGTCGGTCCACACAAACTGGACAGTTGTACATTGCTCCACGTCAGATTAGCCCAAAGCAACCCAGCCAACATATTATTCAAAAAGCACCAGAGTGCAGCTCTGGCATTGTTTGTGATCGCCGTCGAGTGGTCGCAGCTGCTGTTGCCATGGCGAGGTTGAGGAAAAGCAGTCTGTCGTCTCCGGATCCTCTCAGGGGGAATGGTATCTGGTATGGCTTAGTTCACTGGTCTCTGTTGATTTGTCGGCTTTATGAAGCAAATGCTCAGTTATTTCCTTAAATATATCTTTTGTTTTTTTTCTTCAGTTTTTTAAATGTATTTCTTCTATTTCAACATTTTCTTTTATTTTTTTTCATTTTTTTTCAAATTATACTTTTGCTTTCATTCTGGCACATTCCTTATTGACAGCCTGTGTCTTGGGTCATGTGGACTGCTTGTATGCTTTGTTGTTTTTGGGTATGTTTCTCTTGTCGCTTGGCCTCAGAGCGTCGTGGGCCAGCAGGCCTCCCTCAGAAGGGCAGGGGCGAGGGGCAGGAGCAGCAGCAGGGGGGCCGGGGGCAGGGGGAGAGAGGCCTGGCCAGAGCCGGGGCCCCCGCAGCCCCCGGCCTCGCTCTCACACCGGGGCTTCTCGCACAGCAGTCCGCTGAAGGCCGCGGGGCAATGGCAGCGCAGGTTGTTGTGGCACACGCCGCCGTTCTGACAGCGCATCAGCTCATTGTCGCACACTCGGGCTGCAGGGGGGAGGAGGGACGGGGAGAGGGGCAAACAGAGCAGGAGGAAGGGGGTGAGAGCCTGATCCAGACACCCGCCTCAGACACCGTTCTGCATTCAGTTATTCAAGGCTGTCTGACTAAATTATCTTTAAAATTGTCTTGACACGCTATAAGCTGACTTAAATAAGCAATGCATGTCTGAGTAATTAAAATAGAAAATTAAAAATCGCTGAATATAACTGAGGCAAGATATAAAAAAATACTAATAATACCTAGGCCTTCAAAAACACACATGATTCCCAAATTGTTAGAGGCCAGAAACTCTATTGAAATAAGAGAGAAGTTAAAAAAGTACATAGTACATGTCACATATGATTGACAATTTATGAAGTGAGGTGAGGACATCTCACCCCATCTGTGAGGTGAAGACTGCACAACCTGACTGAAGACTAGCATACCGTCTGGGGGGAACGGCTTAACAAGGTAAAGTGTAATAGGAAAGTATGTCAGGATTATGCCCATGATAACAAGAACGGTTCACCTATAACTGACACAAAACGCAAGAACATAATTAATATAATTATGGCAAAGGTGTTGAGGCTGTATCTTAATTGCCAGTCTGCCTAAAAGACAGTTTTGTCCTCTTCTAGCTGCACATGACAAATTGAATCTTCATGGAGCAATTTTCCAGACAAATCACAGTTCCCCACCCCCAGCAAACTTCAAAGTTGTGGGCACATTTTTTTAATGGAATTAATTTCCATTGCATTTGCACTTAGGTCTACAATTCTTTAAAAACTGAAGGATTTGTTTTGGACCCGTTCATTTGGTTATTTTTATTAACTTAATAATTTACTTCAAGAAAGTGCCATTTGTTTCGCTGAATTTTCAAAAATTGTCATGTAATTCAATAAATCATGGCACTATATTAAAGTCCCTAGCTCAGGAGGACTACAAGAAAGAAGGTTCCATTAGTTTAAAATTAATCCAAACAAAATATATTTAGCAGTGGGAAAACCAAGGCCGGTTTTATTCCCACTGGAAGCAAGCTGACAAGCAAGCTGTAGGCAAACAAAACACACATACAGAAACAAAAAGAGCTACTGCTGTTTTTCCTTGATGACATTTACATTTTACATTTTCTGCATTTATCAGAGGCTCTTATCCAGAGCAACTTACACAGTTTACATTTCTTTACATAAAATCAATTTATACAGCTGGATATTTTTACTGAAGCAATTCAGGTTAAGTACCTTGCAGTGTTCCACCTGGGAATTGAACCAGCAACCTTTGAGTTACAGTTCCCCATTACACTTCTCCCAAAGAACAGTGACTGTCCCACCCTTCACAATGCTGCCCTGTGTGGATTCATGTCCAGCTGTCTAATACAGTTTATGGTGCAAAGACCTTGCATGGCTATTCCTGGGGGATTAGGGTGAGGTGGATAGAGGAAAAGAAGGCCCAGCCATGCCCTGTAAACTGAATTAAAACTTCAAACGAAATCCCGGAAACTGTGGGAGGGGCAATCACGAAGCACTCCTTTACAGGAGTGAAAAAAGAACAATTCCAAGGCACTCGTGGATTTTTTTCATGAACTTGTGGTTAAAAAGGGTCTGCTAAATGGCATATATTATTATTATTATATATTATATTATTATTATTAAAACTCTACTACACACTTAAAGCGCACCTAGTACCTTTTCTCTTTTTTCATTCACATGTTAAAGGACAATTAAAGGTCAGAGGAGTATTTTGCCTGCCAACCCAACAGTAGCAAAGCACTGATTCAGTCTAACTAACAACATCACCTGGACAGAAAAACACAATCTTAAATTTGTCCAATGTTATTTAAATCTCAGAATTCTAAAGGAAGCTGATTCGTTGAAATTTTTTTAAGTGTCACCTGAATATTACCTTTCATAAGAATCAGGTTTCACATTTATACAACGAGGATGATTAGGGTGAGAGAGATCTTATTTTCTAATTTTCTCAAATGCAATAGTACAATAGCAATGTCTTAAAAACATTCAAACAAACCAGGGAGTTAATAAAGCCCTTTGAGCACCCTCTAGTATACAGGAGGACTCACATTTACATAATGTGCTTTATAACACATCTACTGGTGAGGAATGTCGTTTTTAATCTGGCACAGAAGCCTTAGCGGTATTTACCTGCTGACTGACTATCTGGCGCACACCATATCAAACATTGTCATTTACCAAGTGGTATGCCAATATTAGATTTTTAATATGAGAAACAGGCCCATTTAAGAGCACTGAGCATTAGTATGCATCGTGTAAAAAAATAAGCATTTACTAAAGGGTATGCCAATATTTGTTTTCTAATGAGAAACAGGAACAATTAAGATTACATACACCATTTATAGAATATGGTCCCGTCACTTCTGTATTGAAGTGGTCACTAAAAGGTAGACATGAAACGAACAACATAATTGATATGTGACTATGGGAATAATAGATGTATTAATTAACCATGGATATTTTTAAATATTAATGTCTGAATTATTACATAATGTATATTTGCAGAGACACTGCCTCATTGCCTCTCCTGAGCATCTGATAAAGCAATCAAACGATTTATTCAAAATGATATGCAAGTAAAATAATATTTTTACCTTGAGTGTTTTAATTTAATCAAGTTACAGACAAGACTTGAATAACAAAATATCAATTTTCTTTTCTGTTAGTCTTTCGCTTCTACTGCCATTTGAAAAAAGTGATATTTTTGTAAGAGGAAATATCCACGAATGAGAAAATACATTAATTAGAACTGCTGCAAGGTGTTACCAATAAAATAAACACAACCAGATAACACATTAACGTGGACTTCTGGATTTGATGGATGTGTCTTTTTTTAACCAAATAGATAATGCTAAATGCTAATACACTGTGCTTTCTTCTTAAAACGTTGATGCGTAGAGAATTACACTGGTCTAGATCTGAGGATTGCACTGAGCATTAAACCATGCTGGAGAGAGGGGGTGTATTGATTCCTCAAAGTGAGACATCAGTATTGGCTGTTATCAAAGTGTTAGTGATGAGGAGTAAAACAGGAAAGGTTAGGTTTAAGGGAAGGAACACATGGGGGAAGAAGCAGAAGCATGCTGTGACAGGCTTAGATTGAGGCCCTAACTTCAGGCCCAGGGGCCTGATGGATACACTCTCGGCCTGCATTGATCCTCCAGGCGTGGTGAGGCGGCACGGTGGGGGAGAGCCGGGTGGATCTGGCCGCCGCTTCGGAGGCGGTGCCACTGACCCAGTGTTTTGCCATGCTCTTGCCATCGCTCTGGGTGCCCTGCAATTTGTCCCCCGACCCCCGGCCGTGTGCTTTGCTGAGCTCAGGTAAAGCAGAGGCGTGACACCTTCCTCCAGAGAGCGCTCCCGGCCTCCCAGGCTTCCTGGTCCCCCGTACAGAGGGAACACAGAGTGCGGGGCCTTTCGAAAACAAATATTTTGACTTTGAATTCCCCTTCTGCGTTCTCTGTGTGCGTGTGTTTGTGTGTGTGTGTGTGTGTGTGTGTGTGTGTGTGTGTGTGTGTGTGTGTGGGGTTGGGGGTCCTTACAATATGTTGCATGGTGAGTATGGCAGATTGTAATTGCGGGTGCCTATATTTAACACATGACAATAGAGAATGGAAAAGGTATTGAAATCATGTAAATTAGTAAAAAGATTTTTCGGTGGTGCATTTCATAATATTCAAGGCACACAATACACCACCAACACAAGTTTCAGATTTCAGGCCAAGGCTGCAAGAGATTTCCGGTATGTCATTAGGAAACATTAGGAAAGAACTCAACACTCAAGACGTGAGATTATTAGCTGCAAGTCACTTCAATGTACTTTATAACTGTGCATAGGGGTGCTGCATACTTTGTCAGTTATCTTACAGGGTATCCTAGAACCATGGCAGGACTCAGCGTGTACTGAAATGCACGAGGCAGTAATTTCTGATTTCTCACGTTCACAATTTCCCCAGCGTAAACAGACCCAACAAAAAAAATAAATTGTGAGATTTATTAGGTTTACTTTTGCTATGAGGAATAATATTTATCGAGAAAGGAACAGAGTAAGTGCTGCATCTGAGCGAGTGTGGATTATTTGAGGAGAGATTTGAGTTTTAATTGCATATTCTTATCTGCATACAGATGAATTCCCTTCCCTGATCAGGGCTATAAAAAGGCTGACAAATCTCCTTTTTAAAGTACTTCAGGTACCTGGCTAATGATGTGGAAGGCACTTGAACATTAATGACAGAAAATATCATTAGGTGAACATTAGTATTTGTATACCAACCAACATACAGGGAAAAGCTTTTATTATTTTGAAAGTGCTGTGTATTTTATCTTGTCCCAAAATTATTTTAAAATACATTTTATATTAGAAAATACCCACTTAGAAAAGACATTTCACCCTGTTACATTACAAGAATATGTTTGTCTAGTGTCTAGAACAAAAGGCAAAAATGTCTGCTACAGATTTTGTATAGAAATTTAATATAATCTTGTGTAGGGGCCCTTATAAATTAAAACAGATTACTATTCCAAACAAAAGTATTGTAATAATTACAATGTACTTTTGTTGATGTGTAATTGCAATCCTGTACCAACTGTGTGGTAAAGTACTGTATTATAATTTATTTCTAAAGTTCTGTAATTGTCCAGCTAAATGAAACAATGGCACTGCTGATATAAAATGTGTCTGTATATACAACCTTGGCTAAATACTGCATATTAAATGCTTGCTGTTCCATGCATATAGACTCAGGTGAACACTTTAACAGTGGTGTGCAAACTTGGTCCTGGGAACCCACTGGAGTATGCTGGTTTTTGTTACAGCCAATCTCGTGATCAATTAAGCTTTTTAACATGCTTAATTTCTTCTATATTTTTTCCCTTAAATTTATATTAACACAATGCAGGCTTGACTCAATGCCATTTGCTGTGTCTTTGAACTCCATTTTCCACAAATGGTTTAATTACAGTGACCAGGGCCGAGATTCAATCTAATTCTTAAACAAAGGCAAAGGCAATTCAATCTAACAAGACTTAAATTTAATCCGGAGTCAATTGAACCAACCATATCCTTATAATGATCCGTCTTATGCTCATAAGGACTGAAAACTCAGGAAAAGCTCTGGCCTGAAATACCTGGGCAGGAGACGGGAGCTTCCCCAATTCCCCCAGTCTCCAACTTTACAATCCATGCTGTTTTAATGAAATTAATAAAAAATTCACAATAAGGAATATCATTATACTTGACTAATTAATTTAACAATTTAGGCATAAAACTATTCATTAATGTAGTTGTTTCCCACTTTTGTCACTAATATTTGTGGCATATGATATGTAGCATACGGGTTCAACCCCAAACAAGGACAACCCAAACAGATACATTTAGCATGAAAAGGAAGGTGACCTGACCAATCAGTCACAACCCATGGTGCTAATCACCCTGTGAGTTCAAATATATTATTTTTTCACTATATTTTTATTTTAGAGTGCGTTAACCATATTGTATTGCGATACGGCGCTGGATTAATTCAAGGAGTTTAGTTAAATTTTTCCTTAAACATTCCAAGTTCATTAGATGGAATCCCGGTCTAGGTGTCTACACTTTCAGAAATTATGATCCCATTGATTTCCCCTGTCCCTCTATAATTTAATCAATTAAAAAGGTTCCTTTTTAAAGGAATCATTTTCCATAGCACATTACAGGATAAGCATTAGTTGAAGTTGATCAGACTGATTAATAGTACTGGCATGTGAATATGGGACATTTATTCTTCATGGCAAGCATTTCTATTTCTGACACAATGTGGCCTTAAGAGGAAAATCATCCCTCAATAAACATTAAAATGGTCTAATAAAGGACAATTAACTGCTCATCACAATTCAAAGTTTGAAGTTACAAAAACCAGCATACACAGTGGGACCTAGTTTGCACACCACTTATCTAGAGTGTCAAGACAGAGTTACACTACAGTGTCAAGACAGAAAAGTTACAACTTGTGAGATTTCATTCCGGAAATCTGATTGGTTTCAGCAAGTTTTTGCTGCTGTTGACCAGAATTGAGTTGGCTGGTAAGCCACCTCGTTTCTCATTTCCCTCTGACCCCCCCCACACTTGGCACTACTCACATCGGTAGATGCTCATAAGTATCGGGTCAGGGGGAAGGGTGAAATGATAAACGATTTAGATTTGATAAGATTTGTATGAGTCCACTATTTCAAAGGTTCATTACAGTGTTGATTACATCCATTCTTTGAAGCCACTGCAATGCCTTTGTCTACAAACTTTTTAATCAAAACATACTTGCCCGCCTGCCAACAAAATATGGGAAACATTTGATATATTAAGCCTGGCCTACTTTATGCAGTTTGTTGTCGCTATCTAATTCAACATAGCTAACGATTAACAAAAGTAAAATCCTGTTTCATGATTTTGTTATGTTTGTTGAAGGTCAGATTTCGCACAGAATCTAGCTAATACCAATGTATTTCTACCCTTTTTATGAGTGAGAATGGACACTAGCTAGCTGGCTGGTAAGCTAGCCCCCTAGTAGCTATCGTAAGCTTGCCAAGTACACAAAATTAGCTAGCTACCTAGAATCAAATTGATTTACTGGCATGTAGCTAGGGACGGAGGTTACATTTATTCGCAAGCTAATTATTTGCCAGGCTGTCAAACTCCAATTAGACACTGACATGTAAATGAGGCCAGTGGATAATCAGAAAAATTGAATGTGCGGGAGTCGGTTCTACAGGAGTATACTGTAATACAATAACATAATTACCTTTATTTGGGTAAATTCACAGTACAATAGAACAAAACCTTTGTTAAGAAAACAGAACCTGTCTTTATCAATAAGTATTACACAAGGATTGTTATTGTTTTTTTGAAAAGGATGCATTCCCCACCTACTGCAAGTACAACGTACATCTGGGCCTGCACAAGTTTGGGGTCAATGCCAAAACTATTAACACAAACATTTGCAGATTTCACATATTATTGAAAATTGTATTGTTATATATTCCATATTTATGTATTTTAGCTTTTTAAAAAGGTTAACTGCTATGGTAACTATTGCAGAGGAGGATAATAAGCAGGTTTCTCCATTTAACATTTGAACCTCATGGGTTTTAAAAGAACAACCGAGTGTACATAGAAGGAGTACTGATATTATGTGGGGAAAAATAAATCAGGGTCATCTGTATTGTGTATTTGGAGGTATCAACATTTGCTTTTAAAAGCAACATCATACCAATTAAAATGAGTCACAATGCAGCCATTGTTTGTGCTCAGAACAGTATGGAGAAGCAATATCAGCAAATACCTGAGAGTGAACGGTGTTTCATTGTATTTGTATTAATACATATGACTTCACTATTTACTGACAGTGGTTGTAGGTCAGTTTTATATAAATTGGACTTTATACATTATATAGAATTAGAAATGTGGAATGGGCATGGAAAGAACACCTCGGTTACCTTATTTCTGTATTTTTACTCATTTTTGGGCCACCATTATTACCATGGCCTTTTATGTACTGTATTTATCCCACATTTTAGCGCTTCACTGTATCCTCACTTTCATGCTTGTCTAGCAACTGTCAAATGTATGACAGCAACAACAGTATGCCAGTCACCTCCACTGCCTCTGCATATATCTGACTTATACAATGGTGCATTTCAAAAGAAGTGTGCAAAAATGCACTTTTAAGCTATGAATTGATCCGAAAGAAAATAATTCACTTACTATTCCCTGTCACCAGCATCTACTTTCACATTTCTTCTCCTACAGCCTCTGTTAGACTCTGCTTTATACTCTTGCTTTAAATTAACAGATTTGATCTCACAGCCATTGCATGTGCTGAAATCCAACTTTCTTTCTTAGATCTTCTTATCCGTAAGTCATATGGCGAACAATACATGGTTTATAAATAAGTAGAGACGCATTTCATATCGATCCAATATTGAGCGGACAAGATCAGACTGGCCTTTAGATTTTACAGGCAATGGAAGGCCAGGGAAAACAAGCAGTGTGGGTGTGGAGGGACAGACATCTCTTCTCCCTGCGAGGGCATTCATCAGGGCATGTCTACCAAGCAGCAGTAGCATTTTCACAGGGCAAAGCCCAATAAAATTGAGGTTAAAGGAACTCATGAATATTTTGCCTGCATTGTTCAGGCAACCACCCCCCCTCCCCCACACGTTTGATAGGTTTAAAAGTATCTGCAATGCAATAACTTGGCCATGTGATTCTAATATTAATGAGTCAAGCATATCTACATTCTTGCCCCCCCCATGAGACATGCTTCTCTATGGAAATATGATCAATCACATAACAGAATCACATAACATATAAAATATCAGGAGATGGATGTGCTTAACGCTTCTTAGTACCTATATCAAGATCTCATAAATTCAGTATTTTGATTCTGTGAATATTTCCCCCCGTTTGTGGTGATGACATTTCCTGAGGATCTTATCCACGAGGATGCGGTCATTATACCTGCCCGCTGAAATGTCTTCTATTCAGAGCCAGCGTTATTTTGAGCACAGAAATCTGTGGCGAAACAATGTTTCTGTAGACCAGCTGCAGTTAGACCAGACATGATCCACTTAATGCTTGATTCGACTTGGCTCAGATTTCGTGCTTCCAAACAGTAAACTGCAAAGTAGAGTTTTCCATATTTCCTGTGAAGGATTATCTGGGTATGTATCGTCCTCTAGGAAAACGTCAACATGATTTGTGTTATTAAAGGCTTTATTGGTACTCAGGCTGAGGGTGAGCGGGCTACTGGGGAATGGATTGTAAGCACACTTGAATGGATGTGCTGGCACTACTTTGCTGACTTTGACATTGGACCCCTCCATTGTCAACAGTCAATTAAACAGGGCTGTCTGCAATCCATTTAGGCCAGTGTGTCAGAATGTAATGGTAGCGCATTCATAATGGGCAGTGAGGTTTGCACTGATACATTTTAAATGCATTGTTTCGGAGATGGAAATGTGCCTTTACATCAATGTCTACAGTACAATAGCTACTGTACACATGCCTATCAATCAATTGATGTATCAATGTGAGGACAACAGCATCGGGAAATGGGATCTGTGAACACACTGACATTCATTCTCAGATGTAAAAAAAGATCGATATTTTATCGTATTTATCAACATTGTATTTGCATCTATTACTTTATCCACTGCATTTGCACCGAATGTCCATACAAACCTGATGTCCAGGCCTCTGGAGTACTTTCTGCCGCTTAACATAAAACATGGTGATCACACAGATGACATGTTTTTAATTTGATGATAGCATTTTAAATAGAGGAATTGCAAAAAAAGCTCTGGCATTTTACACCTTTATCTAGACATTAAGGCAGAGGGAACAAAATAGACTTGGCACTACATAAATAATCCTGTGGCTGCCACTCATCAACAGCATGCTGCAGGCAGTAAATATTTGGTCAGCTGTTGTGCTCTCCCTACATCAAACTGCTGAATAATTTGGCTAAAAAAAGGATGAACCTGCATGCAGAGCTTACTAGCCTAGTTCTGAACACAGCAAATGAAAATTAAAAAAATAAATGAAAGCTTTGTTGTGCGTAAGCCTATCAAAAAAGTCAATTCAATCTCTAAAAAGAGAGAAACGTAATGGAATTAAAAACAATTCTGAACAAAAGAAAAGATTTTTCGGCCTGCTAGTAGCAGTTAAGTAACAAAGGTTGATGTTCTGCTGCAGTGGCCGCTTAATGCAGTTGAGGCCAGGCTGGAGAAGCTGTTTCAGCCTAAATGGACCAGAGGCAGAAAATGTGGGCACAGGCGCTGCAAGGGAGCGGTTCTACTTACATTTGCAGCCATTGTCCCACAAATATCCCGGAAGACACTCATGGCACTTAGCCCCTGTCGTTCCCTCCTTACATTTACAAAGTCCCGTGTCATTACAGCGATCACTGTCTGAGCCAAAGGGATTACAATTACAGTCTGTAGAAACAAGACACATACACATAGACACTGGAGACTAGTTTACGAGTTGGCGATTTAAAAAGCACTTAAAAGCACAAATAACGGCTGCTGCTTTCTAAGGAAGCTTGGTTCAAAGACCAGTCATGTCTCATTTATGCAATTCTGAATAATAATAATGAAAATAATGATAATAATAATTCACAAGAGCAAAAACCTCAAGCATTTTTACTCAAAAAATGCTACCATTTCAAACGTAATGAGATGCACTTTGAAGTATGGACAGAAATGTGTTAATTGAAAATGAATACATTAGGACATAGCACAGATTATGTTAACATTATAAAGCTAATTCTAACTTTTACAAATATATATTTTTTAAATATAAAAATAAAATCCAAATACATTTACAGTACAATAGATATTACTGGTTTTGCTAAAGATGGTAACCAACGTGCCAACGGTTTCGGGTTTGAAGCTCAATGTGCATTTAAAAATCATGTGATAATAAGGGATAATACAATAAAAACTTTTATTTGCCTTTATAATAATTTGTTCGAAAGCAAATAAAAAAAGTTTGGAATTTTATTTCTTCTTATTTTATTACTACTAGATGTTGCGGTACACTTTGTTCCTTGTTTTGTTACTTGCTTTTCCAAACTGACAGTAATAACACTAAAATGTTTGTGGTGGTTATGAGACAAACTCAGTTATTGGGTCCTGCAGAGTCTGCAGGAAAGCCAGGTTCATCTCCAGTGACATTTGTCTAATTAACGATATAGGCATGAGAGGGGAAGGAGCACTGAGAAGAAATGACATGATAATGACAACTCCCCCTCACACTCTGCTTCCTGACTGGTTGGGGAAACCTTATACTCCTGCACAAGACTTATTCACACACAAGTCTTAAGCCTTATTAGTTTAAAAAATGGATACGGCTACATGTCGAGTGAGGAAAAACCAGACTGCTTCCTATGCACTCTTGGTGCCCATTTGAGATGGCGCTCCATCAATGAAACAGCAGAACCTACCATGTCAATCCAATTAAAATTCAATATTTGACGCAGTAGTCTGAAAATATTAAATGTAAATATTAAAATGTAAATGAATTTTTTTATTATTTGATCATTTCGGCCTGCACTGATAGAGAGCACATTTACAGTGCCAACTGAACCATTTGTGAGCCCAAAGTGCTTTTTCATACTTACATTACACCATCACTTTGGTGGTCACTGAAATTCATGTGTACAAATAAAAATAAGTATAACACTCATTAAAATGTCTTTCCCCCAAATTAAGGTAAAGCACATTATGGTAAGATTGAATTGAACCATGGTTCCTGATGGCAACAAATAAAAACAATGCCACTGGTTTGGATTAGTTATTATTTGGAAGTTCAACATTTTGATTTCTTCATGATTATGCCTATGGGAATGAAGGTTCATAATTTGATTAATTTCCAGTGCGCATATGTGCCAATTTGCCCTCAACAAATACCAAAGAGAACCATTCCAGAGTAGATTACCAAAAACAATAGGTTACCACCTTTTGCAAAATAGTTTTTGGAAAGTAATTTTGCTTGCACTTTTTGACAGAAACAGAGAAACTGGAATACAAACATGGGGAAAGTGAAACACATAGACACAGATAGTGGACAGTGGAAACATTTTATAATATAATTTCTGGTGGGTTATGGTAATGTTATTCCCTGCATTTTGTGTTTGGTCTAAGGTCTATATTTTTCCATACTACAAATTGAATATAACCAGTCAATATTTTGCTGCATTAAAAATATTTATATTTATTATAATGTGTGGTGTAATGTAGTTTGTTTGCATGCCATTCTGTGACAGTGTGATAGTCACATACTGTGGGACTTGCAGTGAAGTTGCTTTATACAATATATCACCGCTCTGCCCACAACCTCTGTGAATGGATTTCCAAGTATCTTTCCCCAGCCAAACTCTGGCCCGGAGACATAATGTACGTGCAAAATGGCACCTTCTCAAGGTGTGACATTTTATCTCAGCATTCTGGGGAATATGTGAAGGGAGACGTCTCTTCAGGCAAAGTGACGCGGCAGGCAGTACGTGGTCTGCTCCTGGGTTGAATGGCTGAGGTCCCAAAAGGTGATGCCACTGTGTCTGAGAACGTTCCGGAAAGCAGCCTTTGAAATGCCGCTTTCCATGTGGCATGTGCCGTGTATCTCTTCAGCTATGCTCCAACATCATTTTACAAAGGATATTCTACATAAGTAAAATATTTAGCCTATTTAGACAAAGGGGAGCATAAATTTAGCAGATATATATGTGTAAAATGCATTGCTCTGGTTGTTGATTCAGTGCCCTTTCCCATTCTCTTCAGAACGGATGCATAATGGTCACATGTTAATGACCGTATCAGGTGTTGAGTAAAATGGAGCGAGGCAAACAACGTAGGCAAAGTCGACAGAAATAAAAATGGAGTATGAAGGCACGGAAGATGAATCGGACAGACAGCTGACGGATGATGAGGTGGGGGCGTGCGGCACGAGTCGCAATGTTGATTACATTGATGGGACTGACCTACGCAAACATTCTCATCGTCCAGCTCTGCTGAGACATTTCTGTAGTAGCCCAGCTTGCACAAGTGGCAGTGCTGCCCTCTAGTGTTGTGTTTACAGCTGACGCAAATGACCGTGTTTAGCAGCTCGATGTAGCTGCACCGGTTGGAGTGGCCGGAGCATTCGCAATCTTGCAAAGAAGAACAGAGACGTGGATGTGACAGGATGCGCACGGCGGCAGTAAGGTAGAGAGCAGCATTGCATGCATCGGTTAGGATGGAGGGGTGGCCTCATCGCCGCCAGAGAGATGACTGGATGGTGGCGCAGAGGCAGGCGGCAGTATTAGATGTCAGATCACCTTGTACTCATGGACAGCATGTCGTTAAAAGCTTTTGCATCAAGCACACGGCAATGGAAAGGGGACAGCGGAGGCACAGGGTCCAGAACAACACAAAAAGCAGTGTTACATGGAGATGTTACAAAACAAAAGAAACCACAAATCAGTTCTGTCTCTGGGGGATGTAATTTTCAACCTCAGCAAGGCATGTACATACCATGCAGTTTGAAATTTACATCTAGACTGCTTAATTTGTTTGGGATTGTTTATCGTATAGATGCTGCTAGGCCGATTTGTCAAATTGAACAAAGATAATGGATTGCAAGGAGCGAGAACTTTCAAACACCTATGAATTCGAAAGGGTGTCTTTTTCACCTTTAACACTGCCATTATGAAAAAACCCCATTATATATTGTAAATGTATATTAGACATTCTAAATATATTATAAATGATGTGTTGATATACAAGGTTCGAAAAGATATACTGATGGCGAAAGCTCTACGACCTAAACAATAAGGGCTCACATTTCATCCTATTCAAAGAATTTTGCTGTCCCAGCCTGGAGGCAAGCGTTTTGTTTGTGAGAAGCACGGAAGGCTGATTGTTGAATTCTGCTTTGGAAGGATTCAGCGCATCTCATCCCAGGGTAGATGTCAAGACTGATTTACCGCGGGTAGACGCGAGGCTGTGATGATCACCACACCAGTCTCCGAAAGCACACATATAACAGCTGATGGACCCAGATCAAGTGGCGAGTCTGTCTTTCAGAACGACGCCTGCCACATATCACGGAGCCTGCCGAGCCCTGAAGCCTCACAGCCCCTCTCTGAGCTGGGTCCACGTCGGGCCCACTTTCCGACGGGGTTCTTATTGTTTAGACCTGGATTAAGGACAGATTTGTTTGATGGCATTTCCAGTCACTTTCAAATATACTCTCAAAAATGAAAGGCTGCCTCGCCAGTCCATCTTGATGGACTACTTACTGTAGAGCCTAGGTCGGACCGTTTAAGCAATGTTACTGAGGACTGTGCCTTATTAATCCATCTGCCAAAGCCTTGCAATCATTTTTGCCTATCACTGTATCGGAATCAGTCTTTAGGAGTCCAAGTTTTTTCCAATTCGTTATTATTATATATTAGATATTAGCCATTAGATATAACACTTTGCCAGTAATGCACAGCTGATGTGCAAAACATGCAACTACACTATAAGTAGGACCCTGTTAAATTCCTCAGCTTTCTCATTAACCTGCTGTTCCACTGAACAACACCTAGAGGTTGATGGAGGACTTTGTGAAGCTACTTGTTAAGCAATCGATTCATATCATGTTACTATCTCAGATAATCATTCAATTATCACAAACGAGGTGCATGTTGCAGTGCAGCAGGCTAGTCAGCAGGTGAAGCAGCACTCGCTCAAACGTAAGCATGCTGATTGATTTGTAAGTATTGCCTTCAAATGTAACAATATGTCTGTTCACCCTTCTGTAGGATATATTGTGCCTATTCTAAAGCAATAAAGACATAGAAATGCGGAAATGAGTGGGCTGATATTTTTAAACTGCGCTAACTTCTAAAAACAAATGAAAGCAAAATGAAAAACTTTTTTGTATAGGCTTAGGGCAAAATAAAATATAAAGAACAAAAGTCTTCTTAATAGCACATAGCCTAGATTTTCAAAATTCAGCCAAGGCGACACAATATTTGATGTTTTTGTTGTTGAAATGAATCATTGTCAGATAATTTGCTGTTTCCTCGGTCATGGACTGTCGTAGCCGTGTAAAAACGTACATTAGAAACACTCCTCTCTGCTTCAACGGAATTGCTGACAAATTACCTCTCGGTGTTGGAGGATGGAACTGCAGGTAAATGAGAGGACCAAGGAATTTCGCATTGCCCCTAGCTATAGTTACAGCTCGTAAGTGTGACTGTGATAATTCAGAGTTGAGTTGAGTTGATAATTCAGAGTAAGACAGCTGCTCTGTCACGGTGATATTTTCAACAGAAATGTGAATGTGAGAATCAATTTTCAAAACAGATTATAGGTATCAGACTATATAAACAAAAATAGGGTACATAATTTCCTGAAAGTTCCTTGGAAGCCTCCTAGATGCTTTATAATAGTCCATTATAATAGTTATTTTTTGCTTTGTTACTCTATATTTGTTATGGCAAATTTAGTATGCCTATTTCATCTCTATTTTATTTTACGATTCACAAGTGTGACATTATTTTAGCAATTCAGTTTCTAATAGCCTATTTTTGGCTTCCATAGTAAAAGGTTACCAGCTTTTGACTGTGAGTATTCAAGACCATGTCCATTGAGCCTGCAAGCCTGAAGACAATATTGAGTCTCCAGTATGCAACTGGCACATGTAGAATAGAACATCCAATAGATGTTAAATGATTAGACTGCAATCTACATAATAATCATTATTCAACAGTACTTTGTAGCTTTTTTTGAAGATGTAGCTAGGGAAAATGAAGCAGCATGACGATTTTGTGATTTTGTGTTTGTATTTCATGTGTTTCCTGTGTGAATAGATAGTTAGCTGCATATGATAGATAATAAACTCCCACATCGCTACTTCCCTGATTCAGGAGGATGAGGACAGAACAGACATTTCTCAGGAAGGTACAATCTACAGTACAGCAGTGGGTAAGTAGAAAAGGGGGGAGGTTGGGCTAGGTGCCTACCACACAAAACAAGTCATTCTAGATTCATACAGTGGGAGAGTTTTGACTGCATGGACTCACACGAGGGGTTGGACTGTATGAATCTTAGAATTCCTACCTCTCTTGCTGTTTGCAACTTCAACAGAGGGGACAGTTGACAAAGCAACTTGTGGAGTAACTAGATGAGTTAAAACAAAACAAAAAATATATATTGTGTCCATTAAACTGATAAAACGAGGCATTGCTAACTTTGTTGAAGACATATAGACTGCTCTGCTGTGAATAATGTTGGAAATTATATGAAACATGCTATTACATTGAATTGTGAAAGATATTATAACATACCAGTAATTACTGTAATCAATGTAACCGATATAAGTGAATGTCTACATTATAGCAGAGCTATTGTAACACACACACACACACACACATTTACACACACTCTCTCTGTAATCACACACACACTTTGTATTTTGTACCATTAAAGCTAAAACCACAGTTAGTTAAAGGGCCAAGGAACTGTCAGAGCAGGATATCGCCGCTGAAACCACTCTTGTCTGGTGGTCCTGAAGATTAGAGCAAGGAATATGAGTTTTAGGGAGTTTTTCCAAGAATAGGAGTTTTTGAGAGTTTTCAAAGGTTTAAGTTTTAGGGAGTTCTGCACATAAGGTTAAATGTCAGGAATGGCAGTTTTAGGGAGTTTTCCGAGAATGGAAGTTTTAGGAAGTTCTGCACATAAGAGTCAATAAACTAATGCCAACCAATGATATTGAAGTGAATGAACTAATGCCAACTAATGATATTGAAGTAAATTAACTAATTTTAGAAAATCATTGTGGCGTGAGTAATGGAGAAACCCACAAATTAGGAGGAGTTAAACCTGTTAGAAAGGGTATATAAGACATTGTAACTGTGAAAGAAGTTGGAATTCTCTGCAGAGACTTCTCGGCTTTATGATTCATTGCTTGTTAAGAATAAAGTCTGATATTCTGAAGATTCTGCCTCATCCTCTTAATTGATAACTTTTGCAAAACTTCTGAAATTCTGCACAAGAAGTCTGAAGATATTGTCACTTGGAAACCACGACAATAACTGCCTCCTCTATTTTGTATCTGAATACTAAAAAATAATAATACAAAAAATAATAATACAAAACACACATAGGTCTTGATTCAATAAGCATTTGCCTATTTTTTTCACATACACAGGCTAGAAAGATCAATTTAGGTGATTTCTCAACTTGCCAAACTATGTTTGTGAAGTAAAAAACTAACACTCACAGTTAATTGTGAGTAAAGGTTAAGAACATTTGCTGATTCTATCCAGGCCATTTCCACAAAAGGCTGGGACAACACAAATAACATAACTCTTAAGATAAATTCAGATAGGGAGTATGTTTGTATGGGTTGTTTATAATTCTCAGAATAGCCAGTTGGTTCACTCCCTAATTCATATTTCTGAAAAGGGCACAGACAGTCTGTTTATCTCTAGAATGACGAATGACAGTCAAGACTATCCAAATCTATATGAACTAAGAAATAAGTCTGCAGTGTTAAAATGTAGATATGTACAGCAGTGATAACAGACTCTTTCATATGTGCAAAAGACCAGCAACATAACGGGCAGTATAACAAATCAGTGCTTAAAAAATAATAGGTGCTCTTGAGCATGCACTGAAATGAAATGGATTTCAAGTCCAGTTTTTAAAGCAAACTCTTAGCTTTGAAGATAATATTCTTGTGAAATGCACTGAACCAAATCATTTATACTTGTCAGTGCACTTTTTTTATTTAATTACACTTTGTTCAGTTAGTCAGCAGTGAGCTGTGACCAGGACAAGGATGTGGCTTTTGGAATGGACTTGACAGAAATGTGGTCCTTCTGTGGTCTGATTATGGTCGTTAATGCACCCTTCCCCCAAAGTTTGACTTTCAGGTTCTGGTGCATCCCTGCATTTCATCGGTAAGCCCACTTACTGAGACTGAGTGCTAATGACCGGCTGCATTGTTATCTGGCGTGGCCTGCCACTGGTGGAACAGCCCTCTTAAAAACTAAGACCGCCTATGTGATTCTCCCACAGATCACAACCCATGAGTCAGTATACAGTACCACACAATGGAGATTGAACAGGACAACACACAACAGACTCCACTACCCACGAGTAGCTATTCTCTCAATCCCAAGGAAAAAAGTGAGATAATTATGTTAAAACCACCTGCCTTCTCTCACGATACTTCTAACAGGGAGCACAAGAATCCCCTTGGCCAGAAGGATGAAAAAATCAGGCAGCGGATTCAAGATGTTTGCATGGCACATCTGCACGATGGATTAATTTGAGATTGCCTGAAATCAATCTACACAAAACCTCCGTGGTAACTGGTCTTTTCTCCCGTCGATGGAGACTGACTCCACAATCCCTAGAAGCGTGACGCCTAATTAAAATGGAAGGGATAATCAAAGGCTATTGAAATTGGTGGAAGTGTTCCTCTAAACGTTGCCCGTTCGGTGGATGCAGTCCACATGGGATTGTGCAGAAATCACACGCACAGTGCATTGTGTGGCTGTGAAATGCACAAGGAATGATAATTTCTTTTTGTGGGTTTAGAAGACCTCCTCTATGGGGAAAAAATGTGTTTTTGTAACAACCTTTCAAAATATATGAAGGAAATTTTCAAATAAAACATTTATCACTTCTAACAAGCATAAAATCTCAAGCCAATCTTTTTCGTCTTTTAACTTAATTTTGTTATTACTACCATTCTGCCCTAAAGGCTAAAACCTGTCATTAAAACACTTGATTTTAGTTTGAGATATCCTACCTTGATTTCGGTTAGCGACCCCTAGGGACGAAACATTCGGCCGAACTGCTTGCAATCGGAAGAAATCAGGAGTTATTAAAAGCAGGGCCTACATCAGCTCTAGGGGTCAGTGGTAAACTAGTGGACACAGACAGCTAGACATTCACCTCTCGCTGCGAATGCTCATATTTCTCTTGGATAACAACAGGTGACGGCAAGCCTGACGAAGACAAGCAAGTGATTCATCCCGAGACCAGTAACACTCTTAAACATTGTATGTAATTGTGCAGTCTCATGAGATTGCTTGCGTCAATGGCTGACGACGAATCGAATAGCAATCTGTGATTTTTCCCTCGTGAACTGAAGTGCACCGATTTGCATCCATTTCAAAACCGAGTTATCGTATGCAGTGCAATCGTTTCTGAATTTGATTAATCAAACTCATAATTAAATAACATTTCTGGGATGAGGATAATTACTTAAAATGTGAGTATCCAGAATAAACATAATCGGTATCTTGGATAACCTCATAATTACATACAATTCTTTATTTCCTTTATGGGAAATAGTAGCAGTGCTATAGAGCTGGAGATGGAGTCGTCTCAATGTCATGTCAAGCAGAGGCAGCAATTATAAAAACAGGGATAAAGTGTTATAATATGAGTACACCCAGTCCCCATCCAACACAACCCTAAAACATTCCTCAGTCTGTGTGCTCTCCTTTATATTTTGATTTAAAGGCCTGGAGTCAATCTACATGTTTTCTTAACTTTGCCTTACAAATAAATGCAAGTGTTTAGTTTTTTTTCTTCACACACACAGTATGTAAAGTCAACAAACTGTGTTTGTGACAAAACACTTTTTTCTCTTTTCCTTTTAGTTTTTAATTGTGAGTCAAAGTTAAGGATACATTTTGATTGACTCCAGTCCCAAAAAAATCTTTACGTGAGGGGCAGGATTTTAAGAATATCACATATAGGATTTTCACAGCAAGCAAGTTGGAAATGTAGACATTTCTCTTGAATATATGTCCAAGACCTTGAAATACATTCAATTTTGTGGGAAATGATTGTGGCGTATTGGATGTAGGCCACACGTAGGCATACGCACATGAATTTAAAATGTATATTTCACATCCTCGGAGTCCTTAAAAGAGCTGCAGTACAGTTTGAAATGTAATAGATGTGGTGTTTGTCTCTGGAAGCTAATAATCTAAGATGAGAATACAGGATACTTTACTAAACCTTTCCATTTGCCTTAGTTGGCAGAAGCTTAATCATAACACAAAAATGCATTCTCTAACACTGGTTGATTAACTTTTTACCTATGTTGTGCTATAAACCCCTAACAGACAAGTAGGGTTTAATTACTGTTATTTACCAATTTTTGATGTTTTGGATGTCATTCATTCCAATACAATCCATTTACTGATATTAATGTTGCATCTCAGGGTTCTCAGTTCAAGCTCCAGTAGTAGTGGTGATAGTACTATTACTAGTAGCAGTAGTAGTAGTACTGGTAATAGTAGTGATGTTTATAAAATAAATGAAGAAAGAATAAGTTATATTGCTGCCATTGTTATATGATATTGAGTAATAAATAAGCAATGACCTTAATGGGAATCTCAATTTTTACAGGACGGAAAAAAACAGACACACAAACAGAAAGGACACAAGCCTCCATCAAATTGACAATGAAAGCCCTGAGAATTCAACACTTAAAAGCGACAGAACAATTTTTTCCTTTCATTTGATAATGTGGGGGTGTCAGAGACATTTACCTCAACGGTACACAATCAGGATCTGATTAGAACTAAAAGCATTCATTTAACATTTGTGATTGATTGGTTTCAATTCACTTCACAGCTGTTATCTGTTCATTATTTGTGCACGAAAATTTAGGCAAGTGAAGTTAAATGAGAAGTGACAGATTTTAATCAATGCCGTTCTCATAATGCAATGCAATCTGACCCAGCTAGAATCCTTTTTTAATATTAATTTTGTCTTAATGGCTGCATTAGGCAATTCTAGCTGGCTTAATAAACTTGAAATAGAATTGAACAAAGTCAATAAAGAATTCGATTACGTTCAAACAACAGTATGAAAACTGCAGCATTTTCTTTTTCTGGGTATTCTATCTAAGGTTCGGTGTAAGTTTGCTGCCTTCAAGGGCATTCTGCTCTTTCCTGTTTTGAAGGCTTTGGCTTTTTTTCATGTAGTAGAAAATGTTCATGAGCAATCCGTGTTTTGTGTCCCCTCCAACTTTTTTTCCACTAAATGTGGTCAAAGAAGCTGGACGAGATTTCATCATGTGGTATTAGGGGCATCCTTGTAAAAAAAAGTCAACAACAGCGGTGAAGACTGTCCATGCTCTGTGTCCTTTCTGCAAAACACATGAATATTTGACATGGAGGCTCCCCATTAGGAAATCCAAGGTGAAATTTTGGAATGTGAAGGTGTGATGTTGAGTGGAGTGGAAAGCATGCAAGCACAACTACAACACAAGCCCATGCACGTGAACGACGGTGAGAAAAAACAACAGTACTGCAGGTTAAAAGATCCACTTAGTCCAATGTGCATTGCTGAAATACAATTTGACAGCACACTTTTTTAGGTCTGTGTCAATATCTTGTCAAATCACTGTCAGTTTAGATTTTTAAATTTGAAGTACAATTCTGCATTCGACAAAAATAAATGAATTAACGAAAATGCATTTTTTGAGTGCAAAAATAAATACGCATTTTAAAAAGGCTGACTGAACACCACTAAAGGCTGACATTACCATAATAAATTTCGAGAGGAGATAATATAGTCAAAAGGGTATAAAGGGGGCTGTTCTACACAGCCAAACAGAATGCAAAAAGCCTCACCTTACATCCCCTCTGAATCCCTAAAAATAAGTGTAAGTGGAGTGTGCTTTTGGAGCAAAGGAAAGCAGGCGACTGCAAGAGAAGCATCTGTTTGTTTTCCCAGAAGAGGAAGTTCTGATTAAGCCTGAGAAACGGATTGATTTAAAAATGTCCAGGCTTTAAATGCACTTTGACTTGTTCAATACTTCTGTGGTTCCTCTCTTTATTCAGCAGCTCCCAGCAGCTGTAACTGTATACATCACACAGCTCCAGGGGATGCTGGACAGATAAGATAATACTGTGTTATTTCTATTATGGTGACCTTTGCAGCTTTGTGCTTGTGGAAAGATCTTGGGCTGTAATACAAAATACTCGCCATTTGTGTATCACATATATAAACCAATTAAAACTAGTTATTTATGATGTCATTGCATGTAACGAGGAGATATATACATGTGTACATCTATTCATATATATTTAGGTATTATTGTATCTAAAATGTGCATCTAAAAGAGGCACACATATACTTGACCTATTTGTCTAACCTAACCACTAAAGTACAGAAAGACCAACAGCTCATTAGGGACTGTTATAGTTGTGTGAACACTGGCTTTATGAATGGTAAGGATAAGAACTATATCAAAATCAGAAATGAACATTGAATACCAAGTGGACTTTAAGTACGTAATAGACAGAGCAAAGCCTTGCATTTTAATATGTATTTGCTTTGTTTTCATTTACTTACTAACGGGACCAACATTATTGGGAATACCTGAAAAAGACAAACAAACATTATTAAATAAATACATGGATGTACAAACACAAATTGCACATTTATACACACGTTCATACATATAGCCCGCTATATATTTTAAGAGAAACTAGCTTTATCTAGCTGCCTCTATCTAAAGGGGCATTCTCATTGAGACCGGTAGGGCAGAAAATACCCTTTTGAAGAAACTGTCCAGACCTGCAATAGGTTTCTCATTTTCTCATTGATTCTGCAGAACAGGAAGTTGGCTCCATGTGAAGTACTACATCAGGCACACACACAATAGAATTGTAAACAATACTTTTCTACAACTTTCTTGCCCCGTTGCCTTGTGTAGGGAGCAAAGGAAATAAAACGCTAACCCAGCTTATATTCATATAAAAAGTGCATAGCTGATGACGCAATTAGCCTTAGTAAAGATGTTATCTGGTTTATGTTTTATTGCAGTGCTATTTAATTCCTTTTAAGGCAAGACACATCCGAGGTATAGGAAAAACAATTCATGATATCACATCTTAATTAACTTTGGTCAGTTTATTAAACATGTACAGATACACATCTTTTGTATTAGCACTTTTCTGAAAATGTATATTTAAATATGCAAATTATGCATAAATACATTAAATATGCTAATCTATGCATACAATTCAAATTCAGTTACAACAAGATAGGAGTGTGACTAACATTTTATTTATCTCCTTTTGTTACGACACTTAATATAAAATATATATACAGAGGGGACTTTCAATATTTGATTTGTGCACTGCAGGAACTGTATACAAATAAAAACAAATCTTAAATAAACAAAATATCAAAAATTCCCTCTGTAATTATCTTAGGAATACATCCAATAATCATCCCATAAAATGTGGTGACAATAACTTATTCACAAGTTGAGATAACTGAAAAAGTATGAGCTAAAAACATAGTTTTGAGAAAACAGCCATCAAAGATTGGCACTGTTCATTAATTTGCATTGATTGACATGTCATAAATGTTATCATGCAGCATGATAAAATAGTTGTTTATTTGGCAAAACATTGAAAAATCTGAAAATTCATGGGGGGACCAAAAGTGACAATTTTATTGGGTGTCTTGCCTTAACATTTTTCTCTTCAAATTAGTCATTTTTGCAACCAAATGACCTGACAGTGTGGAGTAGGAATTAGTATAATATATAGTGATACACATCCAAAATACACACCCCAACCAGTGATGGTAAAATTCCCTTAGATTCATGACTGTACCTGGGTTTAAATAAATCGGATCTGTCCAAATTATGACTTTTTGGGGATTTCTTTCCCCTTGTTCCCTGGCTTGGGACCACCAATGGTGTCTCCTGACTCACTGTTGTGTCACCCTCAAGAAGTGCTGCATCTGGGAGGTGTGCACTCCCCCAAAGTCCCCCAAGCCAGTGTCTGAAAGGTGTGCACTCCCCCAATGGCCCCCAAACCAGTGTGTGAAAGGTGTTCAAGCCAGTGACTACTTACCACTCAACAGACCACACAGTATTAAGACAGAACCATGACTAAGACGCTACCATTTAATTTGCACTAACTCTTTTCACAGGGTTTACAACTGATTGCTTTGGGCAAACTGTTTGATTGTTTTAATAGCAGTTTACGATTTTATAAAGCTGCTTTTGAAATCGTCAACAATGTTTATAATCGTGAAATAAGTAAAGAAAAAAAAATGCTGTAGTTTCCCCATAGAATGTATACTCCGTGTTTTGCACTGTATTCATGCACTTGTGAGTCATTTGGCATAAGGGCATCTGCCAACTAAATAAGAATAACAGTGTGGGGAAACCTAACAACAGGAGGCCTGTTGAGACCTACACATGAAAAAAAGTGAAGAAATGAAATAAATAAATAAATAAACCAGCAAACAACCGAACTCTGGATTTTCTTCGCATCTCGAGAGAGAGACAGAGAGAGAGAGGAGTGAAGATACGCAGGCATCTGTGCAATGTTTTCATCAAACAGGGCGTTCAGTCGACAGCACTTGGGGCTTTGCGGATTTTGCAATAATTCTTCCCCATCTCCATCGCTGTCATGCACAATCATCAGAGATGCAAGAGCCCCATGCCACGCACAGTCAATAGACCCCCCCCCACCCCATTCCCTCCCCCATCAGCTAATCTCTCTTTCTGATCCCGGCTTGACAGGGATGGTTGGGAACCAAATTTATGACCTTCGGGGAAAGAAAACGAGCAGGCTGCTGCAAGACTGATGCTTCTCAGTGTGCACTGTTGAGTGTGAAGACGAGGCCAAGAAGAAGGAGGAAACAAAAGAGGCAAATCAAATCCACGGAGGAAAATGCTATTCCAGCTTCCTGCTCAAATGAAAGCCCTGAAATATTTCTAAATTCAATAAGAAAATGACGAACAATAATGGCTTCTTTTTTCAAAGGTGGGTACGGGAGAGAGAGCTTTACTTGCAAAATGAATGAACTGAAAAATCCTTGTCGTCAGACCAATAGTCCTCTTAAATAATGAAAGAAATTAAAATCGATTGTACAGGTAACTTGAGAAACAAAACAAGATTGAAAATTTTTGCAGACCAGATTTTTATAATGCAAGTCTTTATGATCTTTTTCTAATTGCCCTCAATGAATGGTTCCAGACTTGTACAAGATAACGACATTACATTACCACTGGTGTTTGAATTGCAAGGTGATTGCTACATCCATGTTGGGAAATTGTGCTTTCTGCACTCATATGATGTTTTTTCTCAAAATTATTTTTCGGATTTGATGCACACTTGGCCAATGTTTATTATACTAAAGCATGCCAGTTCACATGATTTACATTTTCAAGATATGGTCACCACAACCTACCACAATTAATGAAATATATATGTGCAACCTCTCTCAAAATGATTTTCATAAATGATTTGATTAAAAATAGAATTTAAAAAATGGAGACTGGTCCAGATAAAATACAGCATTGTGTAGGGTAAAGGTAAGGTTAGGTTTAAGTTATACAACAAAATGTTTTGTTGCATAACTGAAGCTGCAGTGTATGGCTCAATTTTAAACTGAGCCATACACTGCCATTTAAAGAAAGTCCAACCAATGGCCTCTTAGGTACAGCTTATTTCACTGCAGCTGGCATTCCACCGTCATACAAATTACATGGGGAATGCATGCTTGACAAGCCAATCAGCGATATGTTTAGCATGCATGTTATTACTGTATTCCTGCCTTTGACTATTTGGAATAAACTGTATGGCTTGGGATGCGGACCATGGATCTTGTCACCTTAAGACATTTGAGTCTTTGTGAATATTTGCTGAATGTTTACTCGGACATCAAGCAGAAAACCCATCCAATGATCAGATTATCAGATGACTCGGTGGATATATTTCTTAATTTCATAATATGAAATTAGTTTACACTATTTCTTTAACAGGTTTATATATAGTATATTGTCATTTTTACATTTTAATTGCATGGAATAGTTGACTCAAGTCTATCTGGGTGAAGACCTAGTCCCAAAGCAGTAAAAAGGCCAATAGGAAGCTAGGGCATGTATCAAAAAAGTATTTAGCATCAAACAAGGCGGTAATACTAATGTGAAAATAATGCATTGATAAAATAAATTTTGTACTACCGTGTGTCCATTTTGGGGTACAACAGACATACAAGGGACGCAAAAGCTACCTACAGGGAAGAGCAACAACACTGCTCCTGGGCTTAAAAGACAATTAAATTAGCATTCAATAACATTTACACAATGTATGTACACAATGTTACACAATAACATACCGTTCGTCCTTAGATTTGACTAACAATCAAATATATTAGTGTTAGTTATTTTACAAACACATTTTGGCTTTTTTAGTGATTGCTCACCAAATTATGTGAAGGAAAAAACAAATTGACACATGCATTTAAATGTGAGTCAAAGTTAAGGAGAAAACGTTGATTGAATCCAGGCCCTAATCTCTTCAAGCTCACACTGGATGCATTTGATTGAGGCTTTTAAATAGTTATTAGGGATTACAACAATGGATTACAGACGCTATTTAGTGGTGAGCTAACAGCAGAACAAGGGAGCATAGATGGAAATGAGTAAATAACAGTGAAGTACATTTTGCACTGACACTAGGAAGTTCACACAGAGACTTATTAATACACAGAACAGCTTACCAGGACAGGCTTGATGCATGGATGTTGCATTCAAGTCTGGAGGCAATATGACAAGCCTAGTTGGGCTAAATGGCCTGTTTTCATCGTCAAACATCGTAATTTATTTTACTGTACATATAGAACAGGCATGGTATGTTCATGGAACTTCCAATTGTATAAAATATAATAGAAAACATGAAATGTGCTCCATCACCTGCACTCACAGGCATGTACAATACTGTACTTGCTGAGGCCTGTATCACCTGATCATATACCATATTATATAAAAGTGTCTTCTGGCAGTCTGTAGGCACATGGCATGTCACTCGAGACCCGGGATCGGGGTGGTCCAGTGTAAACAGGGGGACCCCAGGCAATTAATGGGTTCACATTGTGGTATAAATGGGCCGCAACTGGAAAGAAAAAAATCAGGGATTTAAATTCCAGGTAAAAGTCTGCTTCTCTGTCTAAAACTGGCTTGGGCTGACAGATAGCGTAGCGGTCTAACACACCCATATTTGGCTGGTCCTCTATGAGAACAAGCTGCCTAACAGTGACGCGGTTCGAAACA
Source organism: Aldrovandia affinis (assembly GCA_029706075.1). Classification (NCBI taxonomy): domain Eukaryota; kingdom Metazoa; phylum Chordata; class Actinopteri; order Notacanthiformes; family Halosauridae; genus Aldrovandia; species Aldrovandia affinis. Next base: position 2,374,813 of record JAINUG010000145.1, on the reverse strand, counting down.
CATTTCTGCCAGAACGGCCCTGGCTGTTAGCCCCAATCGGGAGTGGCATTTGGGCATTGGGAGGGTGGTCGGCACAAACTCACTGCGAAGCATGTAAGGGTGTCTCCAGAAAGGGGGTCGGTGAGTTCCATCTCAAAGGAGGCGGATCATCGCCGGCCTCGGAGAGTAGCTTAGCCGTAGAGATGGCCGGCGAGTTCGTGAGGGATGATCAAAATAAATAAAGGGTATAATCACAAACAAAAATTTTAAGAAAAGTGGCTTGCGACACTCAAGCCAATATCTATAAGCAGCCCAAAGCAAGAATACCAGCTCTTCTGACACAGCCTACGTTGAAGAAGGAGGCACGTGACTGTTTACGGTTTATGTCTTGGAAGGACTCTAGGGATGCGTGCTGCAGTTGGCAGTAATGGCTGCTTCATTAGTGTACACATAATTATTTGGGTTTGTGGGTTTTAGCACTCTGTGTGAAATACTGCACTTGCTCATTCTTTTTATTCGTTCGTTTATCTTTTCACAAAATCATGACAGGTTAGTCTTTCTTTGCAGTTAAACCTCAATTAAACAGGGACACTGCTGGCAATGGGAATCGATAGCTACAGTGTATACTGAATTAGCGTTAATTAATTGGTAAAAAGCCATTGGCAGCATAACTATGTGAAACTGATTCATCTGGATATTTCAGTGAGTTTGTAAGGGGAAAGTAGGGTTTGTGCACAGCTAAAATCAATCAGTGCTACGTGTATCGGAATGCGAAAACTGCTGAATGATATATACTATAGCTCTAAACCACCAATTTCAATAAATGTGCTTTTATATGATCAACAATAAAGATGAGCAAATTAAGTAAATCCTGGGTTTAAATAGTGCAAAATAAAACTTGGAAACATTGTGCACCTTCACAAATGTAGTTTAAATGTTTTATTTAAAAAACCCAAAAAACTGTGCCCAGTTTTAAACCATTTGAAGTATGCTTTCACTTATTCATATTTTTCCCCGGCTACCATTCTGATGCAGCGCTTATTTCTATATTTATGTTCTTAATGGACTACACGCAGACAGGGCCAGCTGTTGAAGATCATATGCCACTTCATTAGATTAATTTTCAATCACCATCATTTTCAGTCCTCTTCACCTGCCAGTTATCTCCATTACACTCCATAACAGAAATCTAATTGCACAGAATAATGCAGGAACACATTACGCTGTTTGTGTTTATCATACACTTCATTGATTTCTATTACCCTTGGGTTCAAACTCCCTCCAAGTTCACTGTTTTAGTAGTGGCTGAATATCATCAGTAAAAGGATCGTCACGGAATATCTTCACAGAGGACACGAGAAGCTGAACAATCATCCACGTGAACAACATCACGTGCACTATACACAAGCAAGCAAGGCACATGTGTGCATCGTTTCTTTGTGACTAATCCTGTGTTTTTGAATGTAGTTTTACTATTTAGGGCACACGCTATTTAAATAACTGGTGTTGTTGCTTTTCCTTGAATCTAGGTCATAATGATGTCAGAATTATGCATGCCCTAAACACCTTTTCCTCACACTTCATTTCTGACGCTTCTCCCAATCATTGATGGACATGATTAACCTCACCTGGGTGAGCTAGCCTAGGCGGACACTGGATCTGACCTGGACTACATAGGAAATGCATTTGGCAACAAACATACTTTTTCCTGCGATTTTATTAGTCATCATGACAACATGGCTGCCAGCCCATCTCCCAACGGAAGACCAATCCACAAATTAAGCACCACAAGCGTAAGACGGAGAAAGCAAATGTTGCTCATAATCAAGCAGTGGGTTGTTGCTGTTGCAGTAGTCGCGGAAGCCATGGCAGCCTCATTATTGCCTAAAATACATTTCGTTCTCTGACCTTCACAATGTCTGCTCTGTTTAGGTCATGTCTGTCTGGCCCATCCAGAGAATGATCTGCTCGACTTCCACCACAGGCAAAGTCGGCGCTCGTGCTGCCAGCGCTCTTAATTTCCCTGCTTCATTTTCAGGCAGTGGAAGTGCCAGGCACATGAGATACCGCTTTGGTGGAATTTGGAGAGCATTGAAAATGTGCTCTTCCACAATAACTTGTGAGATGCATTACAAATATTTTCAGTGGATTTATGGAATTCATAGTCAACATATCTTGTATACTCCTTATCCCGAATACCAACTGGCATGGTTTTAAATGTCTTGGTGAGGCAGAGGTGGGTGCGGGGATGGTAGATTTGTATTGAAGATGGCAAGTGTTAAAGTGGGTCTGCAGAGTAAGTCACACAGTCAAGATTCCCGGAATGTGACTGACACAGAGTGGAAAATCCTGAGAAACAAAACAAAAACAAACAAAAAAAAAAAAAAAATTGAAAGAGTGCTTACCGGCACAGCTGCTGAAGGAGAGATGAGGAAAAGACAAAGCAAACAAGACAGGTCTCATGGGGCCAATAACAAGAGTACACAACAACAACAAAAAAGAGAATGGCAAGATGAGAAAGGTGTGAGCGCAGGAGGGAAATGCAAATATCACTCGGTAAAGAGTAAGGAGCATAAACAACACAGGGCCAGCGGGCCTGTATGCTGTTTGTATAAATAGCAAACTGAATAATTAGAACCGTTAACACTGGAAATAACTCTGACTTTCTTCACTATGGCAAGGCGGCCACCTGGCCCTTCAGATAGCACTAATTACAGAGCCCTGCGTTCACTCGTGAGACCACTCTGAAGTCCCTCTTAATTACAGCTCCTGATTACACCTCGGAAGTATATAGTGCTCAATGGCAAATAATTGCTTTAACCTGTCACTAAGTCAGGGTTTTAAGAGAAAGAACATGATAATGCCCCTCCATATGAAAAAGCTCTATATCATTAAGTACCAAAGGCCTGTAGTGGAGGTGGGGGGAAATCTTTTCTGAAACAAAGCACGCTTTTAACAGGCGATGCGCTTCTGTGTTCCAAAAAATGTGGATATGATTTTGTAACACTCACAGCGGTATGTGAGCATTTTCTGCCAATTGTGTGGGAGTTCCTCCCCCTCCCCAAGCAGCATTTCAATTAACTTGCTATGGATGATTACTACTACGCACCCAGGTGAAACCAGAGGAGAGGTTGCAGGGCGCGGCGTGAGGGGAGGGGGGCAACATCCATCTTATCCACGGTGACAGAACCACACTGTTGGGGGGGGGAGGGGGGGGATGACAATGAAAGAGAATTTGCGTGACATCTGGCAGTCGTGTTCACTCTCTAATCAAAAACGGCGATTTGCGAGACAGAAAAATAGTAACGCGCGTAATCCTTTGCTCTTGCCGCGCTGCCGTCTCCAGATGTGACTCTGCTTTTCAGGAAGCCTGTCCGAGCCTGCACGGGTGCGTTAACGTTTGAGCGATTCGTATCTGTTCGCACGAGCCTGTGAGATATCCTTGCGTCTGGGCAGTCAGAATGACCTTCGCTGCCCCTCGCAAAACCTTCCTGGCTATACTCATGCGATGAATCACATTTGAAAGCAAAATCTTCATAGATCCTGTTAGCTCTACTATGTGGAAAATAATACCGTAACAGAGAATAATTAAATGTTAAAAAGCTGTAAAATCAATAAGTCACATAAAAGCTTATATCATGTTCAGCTCTTATCCCCACAGACAGAAGAATAGGTCAATGAGGAGTATTAAACCCTTGCGACATCCTCACCAGGTCTCCTCTTTACATTCTTATCCGTGGCGATTCACAACTTCAATCTAGCTGGTTTGGAGTTCTACATGTCCTGCTTAATCCAGCTGGGACAAAGGGATTTAATGGACGGATTGGTGTTCGATACACACACCTCAGTCCTTAGTGAACAGCTGGCACACAGAGCATTACAGAAAGATTTTTAAAGGAAAGCAAAAACCCTTTCGAACACACATCTCCACTGTAGAATAATTCACCATCCGGTCTATTCATTTTCAATCTGGCATTAGCTGATTTTGTGATAGTGAGATCTTTGAAATAGTTAGTGTGAAATGACCATGGTGTAATTTTATGATTGTGGGGGAACAGTTATAACACTGCCAAGAAAGCATAACATAAATTTACATGACTTTTATAGAAAATGACAACAGTGTACTTAACACTATGTAAACTGCACTGTGTAAACTGGTTGTTAACAGCAGTGTCTGGCACACGGGAGAGGCATGTGCCACATTGGCTGAACTGGTAATGGTTGGCATAGTTATTCAAATAGTCATCTGTCTAGGAGAGCCAGACCAGTTATATGTACACTTACAGTTGATGTAACGCATTTTGATGCTAGTCGGTAGTTTCTCTCGAAAACGGAAAGAGCGCGGGGAGTTGCGAAGAGCCCCCAAAAGAGACAGTTGGGCAAGCGCGCAGATGACACATTAAATCACGTTAGAAAACAGCCAATTCTCCGCTAACCCCAGAGAGCCCTGGATCCTCCGCTAGGGACAGCACCGCGGCTGCAGCTCAGCCACTTGCACCCGCATCGCCCCCGCAAAGTGGACTGTCAAAGATGATTCCAGAACTGATCCCTCTCCTTCGGCCTGCACTGACAGTCAAGGAAAATTCCTGTATTGCAGAAGGAAGCCTTTCTCTCTCTCTCTCTCTCTGTCTCTCTCTCTCTCTCTCTCTCTCTCACACACACACACACACACACACACACACTACTGCCCACTTCTGCAGGCAGACATTTCACTTCCCCTTCAATTATTGAATATTGTATCTGGATAGGTGATTTATTGTACCCATAATCATATCAGATGACTTGATGCGTAACACAAAAATGCATTAAATCCTAATTAAATTTGTACTTTTGACTAATTTGTCTCGATGCGGGTGCCATATATTTAATATCCTCCCAGCAAACGGAAAAGCTTTGCAGAATTGGCTGATCTGTTTTGCAATGAAAAAAATTGTGTTATGTTTTCCCATAAAAAAAAATGCATGTACTTTTTTTTCCCTTACAGGCGGAATTACATCATTGTGCCAGGTTTTTTTTTTTTTTTTTTTTACAGAATTATTGCATTATATACTTCTGTCAGAACAAAGCCTAATAACAGTCTGCGATGGGGCTAGGCTTCATCACCTGGGTGCAGATGTGACTACGTGTGGGGCTTTTAATAAAGCGCTGTCAATCTAAGCGCCACAACCTCCATCCTAATGCCTCTCACAGACATTCATACATTTATGCTACAAATGAAACAAGGCATGATCCTCCAACTCTGTTTTTATGACAAAAACAAATCAAAAATATGGTTGATAATTAAACCAACCATACAATTTGTGGCATAAATATGTTTTTTTCTCTTTTTGGGTGTGGGGCAGGGGTAGTGTTGGGTGGGGTGGAAACACATTCTACCCTTGTCCTGAAACTGCAAATTACCCCATAGTGTTTTATGCAGAAGCATATGGCATTTATTTAATGGAGGTGGCTTACTTCCGAGGAAACTTTGAGTTCGGGGAGGCGACGTGCCCGCATGCCACCATCTGGACGGTGCTAGGCCACATGCAAGAAGTCCCTGAGCTGGAGATCCTGCATTAGATTTATAAAGGCGGTGAGCCCCCCTGCCTGAATCTGCGGATTTGACAGATGTGACTCCGCTCTCCACCAAGATTAGGACAAGGATAAAGACCAAACCCTTTTTCTCAGTTTGAAAGGTTGCTTTGTGGAAATAACCCCCAATAAAAATAAATAAAATAAAATAAATAAATACATATAAATAAATAAATAAATAAAGTCACATAAAATACTCATAAAAAATCTAACAGAAAGGTTGACACGATTAACCATCAAAATCTCCGTGGCACAAAAGGCTCATTTAGTAATTGTTTTCCGTGAGATGAAAAAGGGGGGGAGGCACGGGGGCAGACGGAGATGATCTATTGTCGAAATGGGAAAAGCCCAATGGATTACACGGCCCCTGCTGTCATTAGCGCCCACGCTTGCGAACGGACTTCCAGGCACGCTGCCCGTGCCGCGGCGGTGCATAAAAACGGTACTCACAGATATTTGCGGTTCCCTTCGGGATCGGGAGGTAGGAGCCCGCACTCCACACTCGGCCCTGGTAATTTTTCTTGCATCTCCCGCAGTCGGGGCCCGTGGTGTTGTGCTCGCACTCGCAGGACAGTTTCACTTTGTCAAAGACGCAGCTGTTGGCGTGAAGGTTGCACTTGCACCTGTCAGGAAAGGAAAGAAAAGGGGAAACAAAAGCGTCAAAGCTTGGAGAATGTTCTGTGGTGGAGTTTGATGAGGAAAACATACAATTAAGCAGAGCCTGAAACACACTTCAAGGCTGTGGTGACCTTGAGTGATATTTACAAGTTAGCAGGACACATATTTACATGCGGCGTATTCTAGTCTCCTTCCTCAGCTTCAAACGAGACGCACAGGTTTGGGGGGCCGGGGTCCCTGGGAGAAAGCCTAATTGTGGTAAGGTTCTATTTGTGGTGGAAAAATAAAATGAAAGAGAGTGAAAAATCATCTTGGGAAATCTTCATGGTCTTCATTTGTGAGTTCCCTATGATGTCAACTGAAGAAACAGGCCTGGTGGAGCACTTACTATGAGTAATTAAACCATAATGGGTCAATTGCAGTGCACCTATAGTTGCAGACTAGCACTAGTTTTTCTTGAGACTTGCGTATTTCCTGGATGTAGCTCAAGTCCAAACTGCCTGTGTGCTCATCCACTCCTTAGTCTAGTGTTCTGTTGCTCTCCATTTTAGTGTGCTTTAGACACCACCTATAAGATACTAGAGTCAGATATTACCTAAAGCTGCTGCTGACCAAGTTTTATGAGACTATGCGTCATATACAGTACATTTTTAACTTGTACTTTATCCACTTTTCATCCATTATCCATCTATATATTTTTTTTCATAAGGCATTCACATAAAAATGCATTTTGGTTCATTTTAAAAAGTACAAATATTATATTGTACAATGTGCCTTTTTTTAATTTTAGGTTAAATTGACAAATAATTGTCTGAATGTAATTGGTATTTAAAAAAACTATACCATTGGCTGCTCAAAGAGAGAATATTTCAACTCAATTTTATTTCATACATTTATATTTTTATATGAATAATGAATATGATTTTCCAAATGGCTGGCTATGGGTTACATGCGGTGGGGCTACACTGCATAAAATTATACTCGTATTATTTAATTTTAACAACAAAATTGCCATTTAAGAGTTTAACAATATTTAGTTTTTCAATTTGTCAAATTACCATTGCTGAACAGCGTATTTATTATTCCACTGAGTGACAAACAAGTTTCATGTTCTGGTTTGGAAGAGAAACAATTCCCTCGTTGCCATGCTCTGCAAAGCAAATGCAGTGTGTGTGCTTGTCACAATACGATTCTCAATATATTGCTAACTGTGCGCAGGGTCCTAGAAGCAAGAATGATCAATCAAAGTTATATTGCTGTTACCACTAACAGCTGTTCACTCACTTTTATTAACTGTTTACCTGATGTATCCACTCAGACATGAATTGCTATAATTACTACTGACCACAAGTAATTATCCAATTATTGGTTTCACGTGGCATGCTGATTGAAACAGGGAAGCCATTATTAATTGTGGTAATCACAACACTTAGGTGAGCCGTGATTGACTCAAACAACATTTGAGGAATAAGACCAGAAAACATTTCATTGGCTAACACAGTTCATATAAAAAATAGGTATCCCACATCAAGTATTAAAACTTTCCCACTGTCTGCTGGTGCTATGAAAAAAAAATAGCGATCAACTATGTAAATAAACAAGTGTGATGAAAATTGGTTCTCTCATTATTCCACCATAATTCATTTATTTATATATCCTATTAATTCCATTCCATTAAAGGGGACATAAACAACATCCACTGGGGGTCAGGAAAAAAACCAATGTATGTTTCTAAAATCATAAGGAACACAATAGACAGAGAGGTCCCGTATTCAATACGCTCACTTTCTAAATATAAAGCCCCATCATCGATTTTGGTGCATGGAGACAAAAGGTTACAATTGTGTCGCATACAACCAACCGCACTCACACGAGAAAGAGGAATCGAGGCGGTTGTGGGATTATTGGCGTTATCAGTAATCATACTCTCCTGGTGGGAATTTGTGCACAGTTTAATATCATGCATGTATTTGGGTTTCTGGAGCACATCTACTGTGTCTTGATGACTTGTCAGATGACTATGGACCTGCTCCCAACGTCCTGCTGTGTTCATACAGACAGACTGACACATAAAAGACACGGCAGGAGATAAATTCTTTTTAATGGATCTCCTGCCCTTTGTGGCATTTTCAGAAAAGATGAATAATTCTCATGTGTGTGTATATATATATATATATATACATACACATGTGTGTTTGTCTGTGTGTGTATGTATTCATTAGTGATTAAAAACGTAGTGATTGAAATTAGTTAATTTCATTAGTAATTAAAATGATGTGTACACCTTTGATAAACAGGTTGTACGTTACATCTCCCTGTCAGAACAGACTTGCAGGGGAGGAGAAGAAGGACAGGGCCGTCTGATGAGCCTTGGTTGAGAGTTCAGCGACAGCTGGCGTTGTTTATCTGGTCACAGCTAGCTTGCAGCTTTAAGATGCTTAGACTGATCCCGGAGATAAATATGACAATTTAAGGAGCGGCCCCCCTAAACCAAATCATTTGACTTTGATCTAGCATCCCAGATATCTGGGACACACTTGATTCGGGCTCAACGGCGATTATAAGCATAACCAGTTGCTTGATGTATTTCATTTCTTCCATGCGTGTAAAATTCACACAGCATGAATATGGGATCATTATTAAACCTATTACTGCGCCACGTGGAAGGATGAGGGTGTAGAAATTGATGTGCATGATGCACTGAACTGCTCTTCGGTGACAAATGGCTTTGCTCTCCCTGCAGGTATACATGGATGGCATAAATGATGGGTCATTATTCTCCAGAGGGGCTGATTTGCATCTCATTACCAAGCGGCTTTCCAGAAGGGTGCATCTAGCTTAAAATCTTTAACAAAGCAACAGGAGTTTTTCTAAAGGAGGCGATTTTCTTACAAAGCTTCATACAGCGGCTGTGTGATTTTGACACTGGTGTGACCAGAATGAGACGCCACGCACTCAAACCATAACTGTGCACATTGATTTGATAAAAATATATCACTCTGTACCATAGAACCCAATACCCTTGTTCACTTGACCTTAAGCAGTGACCATACCTAATCTTTGGAAGAAATTTTGAACTATTACAATTAGAATCTTATATTTTTCAATTGTAAACAAACAAAAAGAATGCTTACTAAAGGTGCCAAATGTGATTTTCTTTCCCCAAAAAAGGAATGCACACTTTAGTGAACATGTGCAAATGTTTTTGGTCAACACTTGCATTCCTTTCGGTCAATGTACATTTAAGAACAACAATCAACAAACAGTCAACCATCTTTCAAAACAGTTGCTAAATATGATAAATAATACAAGTTTTGCACAGCAAAGGCAGAATACAGTATGCTCTTGAGATTGTGACATTGGGGTCTTACTCTCTTCCTTTCTCAAGCTGGGAGGTCTGAATTTCCACAAAGTTTGCTTTGAGTTTAACATTCAATTTCCCTTAACACCTGCAACATTTTAATAGTCAGGCTTAGACGATGCAGCGGAATGAACAGGGCATGACGACAGCCCACAGGCCGGGGCCTGGGGTCTTTGCCGTCGGCATGTTTGTACTGAACTCAGCAACCAAATGCTCTCATTCCGCTCTTATCGCCAGGGGAGGTGCAGCACAGCAACAACTTAATGGGTAATGCTGTAAAACGGTATTTAATGTGGCTTTAATGGCATTTCTCCTCTCATGGGTTCTTCGACAATGAATGCCTGTCTTTAATTAATATGGGCTGCTCCCTCTGCCAGTTAAACAAACTGTGCCACATGCAGGTGCACTCTAACTTTTAAAGGAACATTTACTGTGGATATAAAACTTTTTTTTCTGTGATGTTTTCAACAATATATTTATTGAATTGTCAATGTGTCCACAGTTGAGAGGTCATTTTATATATATATAGTCACTGTATACATGTATATAAACACTGGGTTTAGGTTAGACATTCTAAACTAAAAAATCAATGCCCTGCTTGGCTTCAAAAAAAGAAAAGAATAAATACATACAAATTAACATGCATGCATACAAAACATCATCTGCTCCCATACTTTTATACCTATCAAAAAGTTCAAACGTCCTCCTTGAGGACTGGAAAAAGGAATACAAATTGTTAAAGAGTGACTTATTTATTTATTTAGAAATTGAAGTGCTCTGCCATGGAAGCCTACACCCTACTAGCCTGGAGCATGAGGCTGTGACCTCCACAGTAATGGAATTCTGATTGGCAATGAGGGGGCAGAAAGCATTATTGCTTTCCCTACATAAGGTAAGAGACATATCAAAGAAACCACAGAAATGTTGATGAATTTTGGAATTTCACCAAATGAACAGTAAATTCCAAGATTTTTCTTCATTTCATATTTCACATGGCCCACCTTTTGTCAGATTTGGTAGCATTAACAACTTAGGCTTTTTTTAAAAAAAATTAAAGGGCAAAAACTAGCTGATCACAGACGACAGTAGGTACGAGGCTGTGTTTGTGGTAAATGTTAATATCAGCTATTTCATAACATGCCATGACAATAACCTTAAAGCATTTCTGCTTTGAATTTGACTGAGCAGAGCATTAAAATATGCCAGGCACTCATAATGCAGACCACCAAAGCCCTCTGCTGTTTTTGTTTCTGAATTATCATAATTATTAACATCTGTATGTACAATGTTCCCTAATGTTATCCTCCTGGTGGACTTTAACATACACATTGATGATTCATCCACTGTTTTTGCCAATGATTTCATTTCACTCCTTGACTGTCTTGGTATCATACAATATATCAATTTTCCAACACACAACAAAAGTCACATACTTTATTTATCTGCTGCACTGGCATCACTCCCCTTAACCTTACTGACATTGAGTTCCCCATTACCGACCACAAAGCTGTGCTCTTTGAAGTTTCTGCACCCATAACCAAACTAAAAGTGCAACAGACCATCTCCTTCAGAAACGTTAAAGACACCCACCCATCAATAGGGTGGGTGTCTCATGAGCCTGATCAACTCCCACCCCTGCCCTGCCCCATCCTCCTCCCTGGCTGACTTGGTTAGTCATAACAATGACTGCCTCTCCTCTTCCCTGGACTCCCTGGCCCCCCTGAAAACCCACGCAGTCTCCTTTGCCCACATTGATCCTTGGTACACCCGACTTCCGCCAGCTTAAAATCACTGCCCGTCGACTCGAGCGGTTGTGTAAAAAGACTGGAGTCTCAGTGCACACTACTCTATTCTCAACACCTACTCCAACACAAGAACGCCCTCTCTGCTCCCAAATCCTCCTACTACTCAAACATCATCAGTACTGGAAAAGGCAACACCAGAGTGTTCTTCTCAACAGTCAGCCACCTATTACAGCCCCCTGACACCCTCCCTGCCAACATCTCCATTGAACACTGCACTGCCTTTTTCCACTTTTTTGAGACCAAAATCAACATCATCAACCTACACCTGGCCACGTCTGGCACTACCCCTGGGGATCTACCTTGGATGGTCACCTTGGGTCAGCCACTCACCAGCCCCCTCTCTGACTTCACCCCAGCATCTGAAAATTCCATCTCCGAGCTGATCCGCAAATCCAAATCTACCACCTGTCAGCTTGATCCCCTCCCCACAAGCCTTGTCAAAGCCTGCTTGCCATCCATCTCCCCCCTGGTAACCAAAATAATTAACTCCTCCCTCACCTCTGGAACTGTACCTCCCACCCTCAAAAGGGCCGAGATCACACCCATCCTCAAAAAACCTGGTGTTGATCCAGATGACCTGAACAACTACAGACCCATTTACAATCTCCCCTTCATCTCCAAAACACTTGAGCGGGTGGTAGCTGCCCAACTCCAGTCTCACCTTGACTCCAATAAACTCCACAAACCCTTCCAAAACCACAGGTCAAAAGGTTCTGCTGTTTCACAGGGTGTCCCCCAGGGGTCAGTACTGGGTCCACTCCTGTTCATCACCTACCTCCTTCCCCTGGGCACGATCCTCCGTCACCATGGTTTCCACTTCCACTGTTATGATGATGATACCCAGCTCTACCTCTCCATTAAACCCTCCACTGCCCTCCCTCCCATCGCCCTCACCTGGTCCTTCAGGAGCTGGGTGAGCAGGAATTGTCTGATGCTTAATGGCAGCGAGTCCCTGTTCATTGGCTCCAAATCCAGACTGTCCAAAGCCCATAACCCCAACATCACCATTGATGGCTTCACTGTGCCTCTCTCCTCCCACGTCAAGAGCCTCGGTGTCATCCTGGGCAGCACCCTCTCCTTTGCACCTCATATCAAAAACATCACACGGACCACATTCTTCCACCTCTGTAACATTTACAGACTCATCCATCCCTGTCTTAGTCCAGCACTGAAGTATTAGTCCATGCCTTTGTTACATCCTGGATCGACTACTGCAACAATGTTCTCTCTGGCATTCCAAACAAACTACTCAACAGGCTCCAAATCATCCAAACTTCAGCTGTACGTATCATCACCCACACTAAGTCCAGCGATCACATCAAACCCATTTTCATCCAACTACACTGGCTCCCTGTGCAATACCGGATCGACTTCAAAACCCTCCTGCTCACCTTTAAAGCCCTTCACAACCTAGCCCCCACTTATCTCTCTGATCCCCTCCCGCTCCCTGTGGTCCTCCTCGGCTGGTCTTCTGACCACCCCCCCAACGCCTCAGCACCATGGGTGCCAGGGCATTCAGCTGCACTGCACTCAGGCTCTGGAACTTCCTTCCTCCACACATCCGACAGCTGGACATCATTGAAATGTTTTGTTCTATTGTATATACTGTTGTCTCCCCCTGTCCTTCATAATGTTCCTGCATGGTTCCCTGCCCTTTACATGTTGTCAGTCCTATCTGTATGCTGTTGTCTGTAATCTGTGCTGTATGTGCTTTTAACTTATTTGATGGCTTTTATATATACGCATGTCACTGCTCTACTCACCTCTCTGGACTGGCTCCCTATCGTAGCACGCATCACATTTAAATCACTGGTGCTGGCTTATCAAGCTGCTAGAGGAACTGCTCTGTCCTACCTCCAGACACTCATCACACCCTACATCACACCCTCCTCTGGCAAACTGACTGTTCCATCCCTCCAGGCCCCAGGCAGTCGCTCCTCATGGTCTCTCCTCTTCTCTGTCCTGACCCCTCGGTGGTGGTACGGTCTTCTGCACTCAGTCAGGATCACGGAATCACTGGCCATATTCCGCAAAAGACTCAAAATCCACCTCTTCAGACTCCACTACCACTGACTCTGTACATTTTTACTAATTGTCATCACCACTGCTTTCATGTTTAATACTGCATTTTGTAATATGTATGTTGATGCCCGTCCCATTTAAAAAAATAAAAAAACCTAAATCCTAACTTTTCCTTCCCTATGTTATAGGTACGGTATGCAGCTGCTAATGATTATGTCTATCACTGCATTACTACACTGATCTCTTGCATAGACTACGATTGATGTATTCATGTATCATCTTGTAAGTCTTGTAAGTCACTCTGAATAAGAGGGTCTGCTAAATGCCAAAATGTAAATGTAAATGTAAAATACTGTATGATGATTTTATTTTTGTATGATGCTTTTATTTTTCTGTAAGGTGACCTTGGGTGTCCTGAAAGGTACCCACAAATAAAATGTATTATTATTATTATTATTATAATGGCATGTGACTGCTAAAATAGGACATGGAATTTGATGTTTAATTCATCTGACTTGTCATGTCGGAACAGAAGGAAACAGTTGGGCTGTTTGAAGTTGGGCCAATCAAAACATGACCAGATTATACATTTTGCTTCAATTATACTTAAGCTAATGTGTAAATATTGTGCATAGCTTGTGACAGAATGCTTTCTGTCTGGTTTCTTATTTTCACATTGAATTTGCACAGAACTGTAATATAGAAGAGCTGTCATCCTATGAACATATTGTTCACTACTACATGAACAAAGCATAAATATTTTTCAGTCTAACTACTACATTAAGAAATATGTTAATAAAGCATGAACTAATCTTGCACTTAACCTTTGTTCATGACACATAATGAGGTTGTACTGCTTCCCCCTCGCCTCGCTAAACTCTCAGTAACTAACATGAACTAATGCATTACTTGCAATACTTGACATGAACGAATCAGTTACTAATATATGAACATATTGATGAGTATTATTCATGTTAACTACAACAGTAACAAGCATATGAACTAAAGTTGTACTTGACCTTTTTAAATTATAAATACTGAGGTTTTATTGTGTCCCACAAACTCCTCCCTTTGATAATGACAAGAAATCATTAACTGATATTTCAAAAGTGAACTTACTTATACTTTATATTTACACACTGTCATCAATGTATGATCTGTACCCTTTTGTTCCCCACAAGTTCACTACATGTATTGCAAAATGGGTTAATCAACACTTAACAAGCAGTTATAAGTAATGATTAACAAGCAGTTATAAGTAACTGGTATTGGTTAGGTATTAGTATTTAGTATAGGTAAAATGACACAATTAACAATGAACAACTATGAAGTAATGTTTAATGAGTGGTAATACATCATTAGTAAAGGATGAGTAGTTTCCCCTTGGAGCTATCTAATGTTTATTGACATGAAGTAATGCTCAATAAAAAAGACAGATTCATCTGACAACAGATTCAAAGTAATTCACATTACCAATACAACATGTAGATGTGGATGGATGGATGGATGGACTTCATAGAAGATACGTAGGAGCTGAATGATGAATAAGTAAATTCCAAAGCAAAAATTAATGATCGGATTGTGACATTGACACCATATAATATGCAAGTGCTGGGGATAGTTAACACATTTTTTCTTATTCATATTCTGTACTGTATATAACATTTAGAGTTGAACACAGCTGAAAATACTGAAGTCTAACGTTTGACTTCCAAATACAATGCAATTTATGAAACCGGTTATATACAATCTATAAAATACAAAATAAGACGCTACATCTAAAATGGAACACTCACCATTTATATGCTTCTTCGTCTCAAGGATTCATTTGTTTGTTTCTTATTTAGTTAGGTTAAAGTACCTAGTCGTAGTAATTAACTGAAATAATTTGTTAGCATATTAGCTCGCAACTATATTAAATAAATAGCTTGAAGCTGTCTCAGGGACCGTAGCTATCTAGCCAGGTGGGGCTGGTAGGACCCCAGTTTCCAGTTAACAGGTTTATTGTGAAATCAAGCTACCAAAATGCTCCTGTGCACATCAGGCATAGTCTGAGACTCTGTGTACATTGACAGTCTGTAGTTTATATACATTACCGCTTGCATTTGATGTCCTGTATGTTTCCCTAAATATGTTATGTTATGCATTTTTGTGTTCTGCTTGTTTTTGTATTTTATTATTTTCTCCATGTTCGTTTATTATTCACGTTAGTTCCCCCGTCTGTCTGTGTTATTCGAGAATCCACTCCTTGTCTTTGTCGTTGCACTATTTGGGTGATTTCGGCTATATGGGTTTCTTTCTTTATTGTTATTTGTACATATTAGTTACGTGTATATAGTACTAACCAACTAATCTACTAACGTTAGGGATTTTGGGTGCGCTACTAACATTTACTAATTACTAATTATCGTGTGTTTCTATCTGCAGCTGTCATTCTCTCTTTCGTTCTCCTATCCCTGTGCATTTCTCTCTTCTCGCATTCTCTGCACGCGTTTCCACCTACGCGCTCCTCCCCTCCGAACTGTGCACGTGTCTACCTGCTTTTCCAGGTCGTTTATTATTATTGTGTCTATGTGCTTTCCAGTCCGTGTCTTTCGTCTCCCCTTGTTATTGTATTAGCGGTCCTGATTGTTCTCACCTGTGTTCTTGCCCCTTTCCCCTCCCAGTCACACCTGATTCCTCTTGTGTTATCTTCCCCGTTTGTATTTAAGTTCCTAAATACTTCGTTTGCACTTTCACTTCGTCAGAACGTTGATCAAGTTTCCCAGTGCCGATTGTCAGTAAGCCTGTGTTATTTTGTGATTCCCGAGACACCCTTTGTTTGACTTAGAGTTTTGCCCGCCGATTCTGTTTTGTGTACCTTTCTGCCTGTTTGGTTTTTGACTGCCCTTGACTACTCTTTTGGATTTTGTTTTTGTACCTTTTCGGATTCTGATTACTGGCTTTGAACTTGGACTGATCATTAAACATTCTTTTTCTGTTATATCCTGGTCTGCGTTTGGGTCCTTGTCCGGATCGTCACAAAATATCTAGCAATGTGTACCTATAAAGGCCAGACTGTCATTGAGTGTGTGATGTAGAGGCTCATGGTATTACAGTATACATTGAAACCTGGAACACTTCCTCAATGCTTTTGCTTACATTTTGGGACTGTGACCCAGACCAAGGCCAATTTAGACACCTTTTACAATGATAAATTAGTTTTTAAGATTATTGGGTTAAGCTTCCCCATCACAATCTTAATGGAGCAATGAAATCTGTCTGAGCTTATTGGGGGGGGGGGAAATAAAAACGATGCAGTATGCTTCCTGGTGTGTAATATGGCTTCATGGCATACACATACTTTACAACCTGTGATTGACAGCTGGCAAGTGAGGGTCACTATAGATTTCCAATGTGTATGATCCATTTAATTTACCTTATAATCTTTTTTAAAGGTGAGGAATGTCCAGATCATTGACTAATTAATTGATTAAATAGTTCTCTGCTATTGTAGTGAACATAATGACTCATAAAAATGCATAAATACCCATACAGACCAACCGAAATTGAGCAGAATGAGAGCAATGTGGTTTTTAAATGAGCTAACTGGTTGCCAATTAAAATCAATCACACATGCAGGTGTTACTGTAATCAAACTAGTTACATTGAATTAGGTCAAATATCCTGTAACTAAATGTTTGTTCCTGTCATCATGAAAACATTCTCCTCGTAAATTAAAAAGAAAAGAGTCAACTGCATTACATAAAGCTAAATGTACATACAATTACAGTTCAAAAGCATGATGAAGATACTTGGTTTTGTGATCATTGAGGTGGATAGACGCTGGGCCAGATTTACTAAAGGCTACCAGGTCCCAATGTCTATCTCAGATTTACTCAATGGTCACAATGGGTCAAATTGCTATTAGGATGTAATCTGTTCATGCCTATGGACACCTGGGGTGAATGTGTATTTCGTTTGATTTACTAAAGCATGAATTAAGTTTGCGACTCTTTTTGCGAGTCGATAATTGTAACTCTCCTCTTTATGCGAGAATTTTAAGAACACCTGAAATCAGGTGGTATTTTACTAAGCGCTGATATAGCCTAGTCATTTCACAATCCCAATTTTGTATTGTGCTCTCCAAGGTGATGTGACTATTTGCTTAGCCCTCAGTGATTGCAGGATCTTTCCAACAACTTTCCATCTCATATTTATAGCATTGTCACACACAGCAGCCAACCCCCCCCCCCTCACACAATTGACTTGGAGTCACATAATGTCTGAATTTAATGTTTCACTTCCCCCTTCAACTCGCATTAACAATGAACAAATCTTCCCTTTTGTCGTGAGAGTCTTAATTGCTTCCTGACATCCGACCTCTGGCCTGTTGCATAGCATCTGAAAAACAGGCCCTTTACTTAGTAAAACAGACCTGTGGTGAGAGCCTGACAGAGCCTGCTGTGGTTATAGGTCCCTGAGGTGTCCCCCGGGGACTGCGGATTCTCTCTCCTTCTCAAACTCAATACAAGAAAAACACCTGGACAAGGCAAGCCCTGAACCATTCCAGTCTTCATTACTGTAATTGTTTAATTAGCCTTTGTGATTTGTTCTGTGATTTCTCCTGTACAATACATGGAATCTGAAGACTTGAGGCTGGGTAAAAAGAAAACAGCATGTGCATACATGCATGGGCATACGCGCACACGCACACGCCCACATGTAGTATCACATCTGTATCACAAGAGCATTTAAGTTGAGACATTGCAAGAATGTTACTGTACTGTATTGAAATCTTGTACTATGAATTCGTCAATTCATAATACAAGGGGTGACTCTAAAGCATAACTTTGCTTAAGATGTTTCACTGTTTGGAAAATAAGTAAAAGGGTATGAAAAGTACAGTAAACCCACAAACATTTGTAAAACAAAATGAATGTCGGAAGGCTTTGTCGCATTACTGCATTACATTGGCTATATCAGTAATATTGTTTACTCATTGACATACCATATCCAATGGTAAGATATATAATACATACTGTATATAATATTTTACACAATTATACACAAAGGACATGTAAGACTGAATAATGCATTAACTTGTTGTGAAAGAAAGTAGCAGACTGTATTTCCACTTTGACTTAATGTAATGTAATGTAAACATGACTCGATAGAATCTAATGATTGTTACACCGATATAGCACTCTCGAAGATGCTGTGTTGATATGGCCTGAATTAAATTATGTAAAAGTCTCAACACATAAAGGTACAATTCAAGTCCATACGTATGAAAGGGGAAGTAGAAAACGGATCATTTTCAACATACGGTATTGTACTGTATGTATCCACGGGTACTTCAGATGCAAGATTCAGTTGAAAAGTGACTCAGACAATGAAACTGTGGCTATGGATTTGTCCCTGTCTTTAGCAGAAGAGGCAAACTGAGACAGTGGCTCAATTCCACTGAGTTGAAGAGATCAATGTCTGCTCTTTCCCTGATCGATCCCTGGGATGGCCCGCAGCACCTGGAGGGGCGGCAAAATGACCCCTTTGATTTTTTAATGAAAGACGGAGCGTGAGCACGGGATGTAAATGATGCATACGCTTCTCACCTGTGATTTTGTTTTTTCAAGCGAACGAAAACAGCGCGGTGGAAGTCAATGCTGCCCGTAGCTGGAGGGCGAAGCCCACAAGAGCCTCGTAAGATGGTGCTGTCGGGAGGGGGCCATTGATCAGCTTGGGGTAAGATGCAAGAGGCTGCAGTCGCAGTGACATCTCGCAAAGGAAGAGAGGTGGGGCCAGAGGGCTTTGCTTACTGTTCGGAACCAGCAGCAGAGGGGGAGCCGTCTCAATGCCCTCGAGTCCATGCGGCAGTGGTACTTTAAGGCCACATACCTGCTCTTCAGAGGAAATTAAGGGCTGCGGGCGTGATTTCCATTGAGTAAAACACAGGGAGCCCTCTTCTTGACAAGATTAATGAGATCAATGCCATAGGTAACAGATTGCCGAAAGGAGAGTCCCTCAGCTCAATATATCAAAGTGACGGACTGGCACCACAAAACTGGATTTAAAGACCCTGAATATTGTGTGACATTTGACCACGTTGTACATTTTCATCATGCGTCCAACCTTCAAACATCAGAGTGAGGATGGGAAAGGCTTTATGACGTCTATTGCAAGCATCTTTGTTTAGCTGCCATTTCCCACCACTGCGCCAGTCAGAGCCCTATTGTTGATATTAAAGATTTTGTGTTATAAAATAAATTCTAACTGGCATGTATATTGGTCTTCACTGTGCATAAAACATGTCCGGCTCAAGAAATATCAAATAGTGAACTCCAAATGCCTTTATTTGCTTCTTTGCTTTGCTTGTTGATAGTTAATCATAGCAAAACCAATTTGTTATCCAGGAAGTAGGCAGACATCATTGTTGTGTTGTGTAGCAAGGGGTTTCATGCTACAGGTCAAAAGACGTGTAGACAACAGCGGATAGCAAAGGTATGCCAAAAGATGGCTTTGGAAAAAACATATTAGGTTGGTTAGACTGCATTATAAGAGTTGTTGATGAAATACACATTGAAAGTGTTTTACCAGGTGGATAAAATAATAGTTGACAAAGATTTTGCATGCATGTTCAGTTCTCTAGCCATCTATAACACTACAAATTACATAGGCCATAGCATGTAGAATATTTAATCCATTTCATCAAAATATATTTAATCCAAAAAAAGCCATGGCAGTTAATTAACTCATAAAGTCCTCCGCCTTTGACTTTTTTTAGTTGGCTGTGCAAGCATAAACACAGAACATCATGCAGAAAATCACTGCATCTGAGTATCCTGTCTTCATTGAGTTTTGACGGGCTGAAACGGATTCACTTTTTTGTGAGCCTCAATTCATCACAACGAGGGAGCAAATGTGACCGAATACGCCTTGAAGTCATGACAAAAATAGAAAATCTGGCAGATACTCAGCGGTCATTTTGTACAACGCCATATTATGTGCCGATATGAATCTGGCATTCCTTAGCTCCCGGTTTGTTAAAAGAACACCAAGCAGCATCCGATTGGGCTGCAGCTGACACCTCCTGGAACTGTCAGGCAGCACTTTGCTAATTCCTTGAGACGAGGAAACCAATCTGTAATGCAGATGGCTTGGTGGCCCTCTTGCACTGCTTTGCATAGTTTAGGAATGCGAAGGGTTTGATGTCACGCTCCTTCTGCCGGGCAACAATTTTCCGTGCGGTGTCAAAACAAAGAAACGGCGCTTGACTTGAGTCATAAAAAAACACATGGCTCTTAAAAATAAGGCAGCAGGCATAAATCCCCATGCTGCTGGTTATCATAGCTGTAATGCTGCCATGGAAAATCATCTCGTTCTCCACAGCAGTTTTCTGCCAGGGTGACTGACAGTTATTGCGATGCCATGTCTGCCAACTGGCTTTTCAAATGGCTCATTTTATTGTATGCTTGATGGATATTTCGTTGATGTAGTAAACAATGATTGAAGGCTTGTGTTTTCTTCATTGAAGTCATTTGATTTCAATAAAGCTGGAACGTAAATACTATTCTGTCACAGTAAGTATATTTGACTGCAGTTTGACATGAAGTATTGATTTTCAAGGACAGTATGTATTTTCACAAAATGGTAAATTTTGTGCGTCCCTCAATTCACTGGTTAATAATATAACTGAAAATACTAGGGCTGTCCCCGAATAAAACAAGTCGTCCGTTTTTTTTGATTGGTCGAAACTTTTTTCTATATGACACACCCTATTTATTTTAATAAATACAACTATATGCACACTGCGCTTGTCTCATGTTTTATAACTTTCTTAAGTGAATGACACAAATGAGTAACAATAGGCTAATGACTTTATGGAGCCGGAGTTCAAGATTACTTGAAAGAAAAAAAAACGTCTCCGTTCCGAGCCTCTTCATGCTGCCCTTGCAAATTCTGCCATTGCGCTTGTAAAGTTGCGGTATGGCCACATAATAGGCTGATGTTTTTGTTTGACCACAACCATAACACATTCTAATGCATAGGCTATGTTTTATTTAATTAACCAGGTTGGTCTCACTAGGATTTAAAATCTCTTTTGCAAAGAAATAGGCTAACAAACGAATGATCACACATAGCCTAATGTCTTAAATTGTAGCCTAAAGCTGAACATAAAGTGGCTATAGCCTATCGAAAATAACTTTGGATGGAGACCATCCAATGGCCGTCGTTTCATATTATGCCACAGGAACACTAGCTTGTCTACATTTTTTGGCAAAAGGCTGCTGCTCGTTTTATTAACGATAAACCCTACCTTGGAAAATGCGCTTGCAAAGTTTACATTCCACTTTTTTTGCATTGTCCGTGACTAAAACGAAATGCTCCAGATTTTTTCTTTGACATTATGTTCTTAGGTTATATCGAAATGAGTAATTAAAGTATGCCTATATCACTAATCTTAACTGTAGGCAAATCTTAGGATACAATTAAAATGCACATTCGCGTGCCTAAAACAAGAAGGATACAATATAGGCTACATGAAAGGGGGTGTTACGCATGTTAGTTATAAATATATAAACCATACAATTAGCAAAACACATTTATTATAAAATGTTACTTTTATTAGTTTTGCAGAATTATTCACAACATTACTATTACCTTAACTGCCTAATATAATTTAAAGAGAACATATATAGGCCTAGCCATGTTAAGAGTGAAGGACTGTCACTGCCATACCCGCAGCATCCAGAATTGATTATTCTACTGACAAGCGCGCTGAACTGTGGCGCGAATCTAGGTGTCTCATGCTGTGTGGAGAACAATTTTTTATTTTTTTTATTTCGCGCGACGGCTCGACAAATCTCGGTCGACCAACAGCCCATGGACCAAACAATCGACCAGTCGACTAAATGGGGTCAGCCCTAGAAAATACCTGTGGATCTTGGATAAAGGACCATAACCTTAATTGTAGCTTAGTACAATTTAAATTGGATGTGACCATGAACAAAAGACAGCAAATCTGAATTTCAATATTAATATGAATCACCACAGTTCAAAGCACTTTCTATCATACCAGAATAATACCAGAATTTGAAAATCATAGCTTGATTTTTAACAATATTTTCCACGGATTTGAATATTACTTTGAAAGTGGTGGTAAACATGTCGACATACAGCCGCATCTCCTCCCGTGCCTGATAAAAGATAGTATCTCATGAGGTCCATGTCATGTTTATGCACCCGGCGACCGATTCGGCCACACAGCTACAGCCAAGTCTCCTCGCATCTCATGATTAAAAGCACTAAATCCATCAGAAAATCTGTAAGATATGTGGAGGAGTGCAGTGCTCTGTGACAGATGCCCCTCGCACCGTGTGCCAACGAGAGCTCCGTCTCCAACATCCCGTTGCCCTCTTCCTACATTTGTTTTGCAATAAATTTGGCTGCGCACCATTTTAGCAACAAAACTGGAACAAAAACAGCAGCGTGCGATGCCAAATGTTAGATGCTGTTAATTGTCCATTGCCTTGCGTGTGTGTTGATTCATTCATTGTTCATTTTTTTTAATTTGTTGTTTTTAGGTTAAGCCTTCTTTGATCACAAAAGGCACTTTATGAGCTGGGTAAAGGCTTCTGCCGAGGGCGTGGATCAGAGCAGGGAAGGACAGGCCGACATGTTGCACCGGGGCAACCGAGGGGGCTGACCAGGGTCAGGACGCACACACTCCCGCCTCCTGTTGTGTCTCACTGTACACGGATACCTTCCCATGAAGCCACAGTGGTGGCAGGCTCCGGGTCAATGCACACAGTTTTGTGTGCATGTGTGTGTGTGTAGCATGCCTCACAATGAGCACAGCCAATCAGCGGAGAGGGATGGCAGCTGACATGAAGGTGAGGTCGATGCAAGGATTAGTCATGAATATGTGACAAGGAGGAACATTATGTGGTCCGAAACAGACGCAGGGACGGATGGGAAAATCTCTGTTACACGTCTAAAAGCAGTCTCCGTTAATTAAATGGGTCACTCCATGAATCTTGAATGTGGTCCCCAAAATAAAAGGGAAAAAAAATTATGCTTCTTTTAATATGACTGGTCCCTCTCTTCGGCTCACTGGAGTACAATGAATGAGAAGCACTCTATTTTAATGAGAGAATAAATGACATTATACAAATGAGCCAGCAGATGACTGAATTCCCACACAGAGCTTGCTTCTTAATAAAATTAAACCATTTACATGAAATTCAGTATAAATTAATAGTTCCGATAGCACCAATCGTGGATTGCTTATACTGTATCCCTTTGTTTCTGCCAAAATCATGCTGAAACTGGGCGGCTGTCTTTTGTTACAGTTGTGAATGATATCTGCTTGTCTCAAAGGGTTTATTTAACTTCAGGCTGGGAGAGAGTTCCCTCCCCAGCTATTTTCTGTTTCTGTTGACTTTCCAGTGTTAGGATTCCAATTCTCTGTTACTGTTCGTGTGGGAGACTTGTCATTCAGGGCACATTGAGTCTCAAGCCCAAAACCCACAACATAAAAATTCAATTACAATGTCTGTGAGCGCTGCTAATTTCACAGCGTGATGCTATAAAAAATCAATGTACAAAATCAGAACCACATTATCGACTCCCCTGCTCCTCAAATGAGACAATTAATGGTATTTGTGATGTAGCTGTGGCTCAAGCACTCGATGTTTGTGTGTTTGCGCGTGTGTAGACAGGGAGGAGAGACAGTGCAAGCCCGTGAGCCTACAGTACCTGCCATCTGTGTGCGAGATTGATCAGAAGAGAGAATACAAAAAAAGGAAAAAGAAACTGGTCGATGAGTGAGTTGAATGTAGATGGAGGCTGCGGTGAGAGCACCTGAATTTATCCAGCCTGAGAGATTTGAGGCTGGAACTCCTGTCAAAAGGTTGCTATCTGTCACAGCAAGGCTGTGCATTTGCCACTCTAATCTGGGACCCTAGACACTGATCTCCAAGGACTCTGAAACAGAGCGTTTCCACCAAGCCGCTTCCATCTGACACCCCTTTTCCGAAGACACGGGGGCTGGCACCATTCCATTAAGGCAGGCTGACGACAAAACTCCCACTCTCTTATTATTTTCACATTTTCCTGCGGCTGAATAGATTCCTCTAAACGTGTCGGGGTTCGTTTGTAGGTCACATCCATTCATGTATGAATATGTTCTCCCTCTGCTTCCTCACTTAACGTCTATGCGAAATGGAGATGATGTAAAATACATGAGACAAGGGGTAATCAGCAGCAGAAATCAATCATATCATATAATAATCTAGGTATTCTAGGTACACTTAGAAAAAAAAGAACTCTGGTTGGGCCACAGTTCTGTCTCCTTTCTTTGCTTTTTTTGTTTTGTGTGCTGTCACCACAGTCTCTTTCATGTATGTTTCATACTGTCTCTGCTGGAAAATTTGATTATTTCTGAACCAGGCTATGTACGCTAAACATGCATGTTTGATATCCTGGGAATTTGCCCTTCATTTTGTCCAGAAAGTAGACACTCACAATAACATTTGACTCTTTATGCTTTGAGCTTTAACTCAATAAAAGGGAAAAAAACCAACATTTTTTTTTTTAATGGATATTGGTGCCAAATACATTATTGTGTGTACAGGGGTTGCACTAGTCATGTTTGTCTTTTATTAACTTCCTGCATATCAGGCATTTGTTTATTCACATGAATATGACATAATACATCTTGGCAACATATCGGTATGTTTCTAAGGAATAATCCCAACCCTACTGGGTTTACAAAATAACCAGGAGAATATCAAGGAAAGCAACAAAAAAAATACTCTAACGTCAACTTGTAATTAATAATAGAGCCAAAATGCAAAAACTACATGGGAAAGAAGTTTCCCGGTACATATGAATAATGAATAATGAATAATATCAGAAATACATGTTCATTTAATTGCTCATAGTCCTTTGTTAAGAGAAATGTGTATTATAAAGGGTCCGGTGAGGACTAGCATCTGCAATGGTGATGGTTGGCCACTGTCCATTGACGCGACCAGCTTGCAATATGTACGCAAATTCCCTTCATGTTAACACTACAAACAGAAACAGTAAACAGCTATTGAAGTGAGGTTGTATCATCTTAAGAGAACTTTTCTTATTTTTGACTGTTCCTTCATCCAAAAACCTTTCTATGTTGACCCTATGAACCATGCTCCTTTAATAGCTTTCCCAGCAAATATTTTAGAGCGTGTCTTCTTGCATGAGCAATGACTAGAGAGACATCAAAGGGACTGGAATGCTGATGGAAGGTGTCAAAAGCAGGCTCTTGAAACTTGACGGCAACTGCACAGTGAAGCTACTGAAGCTCAGAACAAAACTGCTGAAAATACATATTCAAACAACGAAGGTCACCTAAACTAAACAATGCGTGATCATTTATTTGTGTATCATTTTTTCAACTTGACAGTGATGAGTATATTCATGTTTTTTTAACTAAAAGGTGACAGTTCAATTCTCATTTTAGGTGAGGGACAGTGTTTCCACAGCAAATGCATTAATTCCAATTATATGTTCAATATATTTACAATGGCTTTTGTTGGTGGCTATGGGGGAGTTGGATTTTTATTTATTTATTTCAAGTCAATTTATTTTTGGAGCAATAAGATACATTGACATTCATGTTTGTGATTTGACCTCGGGGAGAGTTTACGCGTGCTGCCGCGTCTCAAGTCACTCATTTATTATTTACAAAAATGCAAAGCTTCTAATGAGAGCTAATTAAACATCTGAGCAGAGACGTGATTGGCAGGGAACATGTCTGCATATGACATGCATCTGGTTGAACAAGCAGATATAAACCTGCCCCTTCAATTCCTGATAGGAAATGTGAGCGGCGGGCCGACACCGCCAGGCGCCATGTGCACACAACTGGAAGCTGGCAGCTGGGTCTTCTAGATACAGCACAAAATACTCCAGTGGTGCCAACTCACAGAGCTGGGAATTTTCTTCCCTCTTTTACCTTCACGGTTCACAGGTGTAGCGCCTGAGGAGGTTTCAGTGCAGGGAATATCCAATTAGAGGAAGGCAAAATGGATGTGGGCTACACTGTTCGACCTCGATCCCGTCACTTTTGTGCAGCGAAATCCGCATCTTCGCCCTACGAATTCCCCATCAGCTCCATGACTCCCATGTGCTGGGTTTTTTGTCAGTTATCTGGGAGGCAAAGGGCTTGTGTGGGTTACTACGGACATAAGACGACTGAAAATTGATCATTAAAATCAAATGTTGCTGTTTTGCTACGTGTTGGGTCCCCATAAAAAACTGTACCTTAACGGCAAGCAGTGTGAAGGATGAAGGGTCAAACATAAGCTTCCATTTCAGAAAGTATTCCTCGTATTCTTGTCGCATCCTTTCAACTGATGGTCACTTATTGAAAATACTTTATAATTCAGTGCAGTTACTCTGTTACTGTGTTTAATGAAACATGAATAACTGCATTTAAAAAAATACATTGTTTATTTTAGTCGAACAATAAATATTAGTTAATATGATATTCAGAAGTAGGTCTGGGTTTTATTTTTTTTAAAATTATTTTTCTCCCCAATTTGGAAGCCAATTATACCCTCTATGTATTTTGATTAACCCTCTCCCACAAACTCTACAGGGCAAGCTACTCTCCGAGGCTGGCGATTATCTGCCACCTTCGAGACGTAACTCACTGACCCCCTTTCTGGAGACACCCTTACATGCTTCACAGCAAGTTTGTGCCGACCACCCTCCCCCTACTCCCATCTCAACAGAGTTTTTTCAATCTTGTCTTCCTGCCCTCATTCTTCATAATACATTTACTATTTGTGTTAAAGCTGACTAACCATCAATGATGTATTTTTAATGATGTACAATGCCAATACTAATTATTTATTAACCATGTTTAACTGCACCACATTCTAAAGTATTTCAGATTTTTTCTGCCACCTGTGAGAAATAGTTCAAGGGCTTTTACATGAGCATGTCTTTTCCTCATGTACACAGGCTGAATCAAACAACACATTTCCACTCAATACCATGTATTCTAAAACTGGGATTATTAAAATGTCCTAACTCTAACCCTAACCCTAAACTAGAACAACCATTATCATATATTAAAAAATATACATAAGTACATTGGCTAAAAAAAATTGAGGGTTGATGTCAAGACAGCGATTCTACTCCAGCAGTGCGGAGAAGCAGTGGGAATATGTGTGGGGGATCAACGCCATTGTGAGAAGGGGGATGTTACCGCAATCACCATGCTGAAGTCACAGGGGAGTCAAGGTCAGAGATTTCGAATCTCAATGCGAAGGGAACGGACATAATGTCTCCTGGAGATTTGTGTCACTGGAGGAAGCACAGATTGACTGGTTGAAAACTATCCATCACAAAACAGCAAGCATAAATCCTAAAGGCAGGTCAATGAGGACGACTGTGGTTACGGAGCTAAATCCTTCACCAAAGTTTTGTTAATAACCTGAATCCTAAAATCTTCTAATGCATTCTCTGAAGAGCGAAGGGATCTTATTTTAGACACAGTGAGGGAAGAGTTCAGATTTAGAAGGTAGATTCAGGCCAGTCGGATTTTCTTTCCCCCTGAGGGATGGAATTTCACAGATGCTGAGAATAACTGATAGGGCAAGTGTAAATTTTTACAGATTCAATTGTTTTCTCAGCTAACATGACGTAAGAGGAATACTGTTTGTAGATAATGAGATAGCAGAATTATAAATTAGATGCCAGAATCAACTGGGTGTGTAATCGTACACCATGTCAACTTAATATTAATGGTTGGCATTGCAATACTACAATGCAAATATACAAACATACATATTTTTGTGTACTAACTGTATTTTTATGCAGATAAAATATCAAAATAAAGAATCTTTAGCATTATTATTAATATTTTAATAGTAACACACTGTGTAATAACACATCTCTCACTTAAAATATTTTTGGGGTATAATTTCCTGACTTTTTTCAGAATTCCAGGATTGTCCACTGGAGGATAATCTTGTATTTCATGCATAACTTTATTGAAATGTAAGGGCCATAGATACAGTATCTCCTGACATCTGCTATACCTCATATCTCCATTATGCTCAATTTTCTTTGTCACAACAAACTTTTGGTGACACATGAAATAAACCATGTTTTTTTTTAGGTAAGGGAAAAAAACATCAAATTCTATTAATCCTGTTTTGTCCCCAGGATTGCCCTAGTGTGCCCCTCTGCACTTCAAGAGCACATAAAAGAGAACAGCGCCACTGTCCTCTATTTCCTTGGAGGACACAAACTGTTCTCTCTGTCCCAGAGCCCTGCTAATGAACAGTTAATAAATGCTTTTTGCTGTTCCAGCAACCAGCAACCAGTATAACATTCATGTTTGAGCAACACAAGTAAGGAAGTACTTTTACAAAGGGCAACAAACTGACTATTAAAATTGATTTCTATCATTAATAGATAGCTAAACATGGATATAATATAATAGAAATTAGCTAGCTATAGTTAGCTAAGCAATTGGTATTGCTATCGCGGTTGCAATAACAGCATGGGCTGCTGGTTGCTGCCATCTTGGCTTTATATAATGGATAAACAATGGCTTTGTGTTTTTAAATGGCTTCTAGTTTCCAGCATTGTTGTACTGAAGTGAACCTTGCTAAAACAGAAGCTAACATTTCACCTTTCATTTTGAATGGAGCCTCGTTTACAAATATCTCAATTTTAATAAAAATTGTAGCACATAAAACTGGATTTTCGCCAGTGCACGGGGCTGTTTAAAAGTCTGACGTGTACTAATTAGGCGAGAAACTGTATAACACTGTAAATGTGGTAGTAGAGAACAAATATATGTCTTAAGAGATGATAACGATTTTCACGCATCTTTTCAATAAAAACTAGCCAACAGATTTGTGTGAAATTGTGTGGATTAGTTTGAGTAGTATTTATCCTTTGCCAAAACATCATCTAAATTAGTTATAGAATGGGGTAAAGAGGAGACTGGTGATTTTAGGACTTGTAATGTGAATGCTTTGCAACCATTATCTAAATATATCAAAAAATATCTTAATGCCTGCTGCTTGCTGATCAGGCCATGGTAACGCTCTTATTCTGACATTAAAGAGTAGCAAATATGAAAAGGCAAATGTGCAATTTCCTACAAGGCCATGTGAGCTCTGTGTGGAAAATCACAGTGTGAACATTCAGGGGAAGAGAATAAGACAGGAGAGAAGGCACTCAATATGGCTCATTCACATGAGGGAAAAAAAAAAAAGTGGAATTAGCACAAATGGATTATCTGTCCTCCACTCCTTGGCCCCAGCACAACCCAGGCGGAATAAAATAAAAAAAAAAAATAAAAAAACCACATTGACTTCTGGGGCCCTTCCTGCTCAGCCAAGTGGGAATTGAGATTGAACAATTAATCATTTTATCACCATTCAGTAAGTAAAACGGATGCCTTTAAAGCAGGAGTGTAGCGTATCTACAGTCAAACCAAAGAAACACAAATGGTTAATATACTGTACAAGTTATTTTCTTAATGAGATAACCTGACTTGGAGGGAAAGAGATTTGTTCAATCCATACCTGTTTTTGAAAATATAACTATCATCGAATTAATGCACTGAGGCCCTGCAATATTACCAGGTTCTGAGAAAGACTTTCATTCATCAATGATTTCTGAGTGCTAATCTTCATGAATAATATGAACCGTTGTTCTCTGCATGTCCAATGTGAAGTGCTTTGTGATAATGCGATTGCCAATTGTGCTATCTTGATTAAAAGTTAATTTGTTGCTAATTGGTTGTGCTAGAACGAGAAACAGGTGAACAATGTGAAGTGCGCAGCTCTATGATATACACGCAATGTCTGCCTGTTTGTATGTGCAGGGATCCATGCATTTATTAATAATTATTGTCAATCCATAAACTGTGCACATGCAGTGCAGTACATTGTGTTTTCTTATCCTTCACACAGATTAGTGGCAAAATGTCTTGTCATGTCATGTCTTGTCAAAATGTCACATGGTAATTATACTATATATTACCATATTGTGAAAAATAATAAGCAAATTAAATAAATAGTTATCAGTTAGCCTTATCTGTTTTTTAAAATATGGTAAGATACAGTATCAATGAATGCTACCTGTTCATAATCATTGGAATTGGTGGAACCGATCAACTACTCTATGCCATTTTAAGAAGCAATGCTTCCGGTTCAATTTTGTAGAATTAAGAGCACACATCATTGAGCCTCTGATGAGCCATTTCCAGTGATTTATTTTCTTTGACAGTCCCTCCCTGTCAAACGTTCAGGGATTACTGATGCAGTACTTTGCTCGACAAAACAGACCTTTTTTCTCCTGGCATATTTTTCAGTGCATACATGTCTGTTGCAACCGCTGTGCCCAGGATATTCAAAACCACACCTTAAATCACCATCACAATCCCCCTTTACCCTCTAACACCAAACACCACGGAACTGCAATAAAGATGAAAACTGCATTCTCTGTAGTGTTGGTATTTTTGCTGAATGCACTGAAGGTAGCATAAACAACTGCACTGCCACATTTCTGCATGACAAAAAAAGTGAAAACAGAGATTATGATTGGTTGAAAGAGTGTTTCCTGGTATTAAAATGATCTAGTCAAATTTTGAAGCATGCTTGAAATTGAGTTTTGAATTTGTTTCTTTAAGAAACCCACATGTTATCTCATCTTCAGATTTCAGATTTCATCATTTCAAGTGTATTCTGAAAGGAAAAAAATAGAAAAAGACATTATGAAAAATGTCTCAATTTAAACTCAACTTAAATGTGGTCTCATATTAAGAAAAGAAAGCATAAATGAGGATCTCTTCTTTCTTTTTATTATGTTGGCAATATACTATATATACAAGTAACTGCCAACATTAAATAAGGGATACTGGCAGCTTTGTTATGGTGCGCAGTGCATTTTCCTGGCATGGTTTAGGCCCACTCAACCCCTTAGAGGGCAAGGGAAACACCAATAAATACAAAGCCATTCTGAGTGATCACCTTCATACTATGTGAAGCACTTCTATCCTGATGGGACTGATCTCTTCGTAGATGACAATTCCCCCCATCCACAGCACTGTGAGTGAATGGTCACCATGAGTGGTCACTGAATGAGTTGATGAGCATGAAAACAATGTTAACCATATGCCAAGGCCATCTCAGTTACCAGATCTCAACTCAATTGAACTCTTATGGGAGATTCTGGAGCAGCATCTGTGGAAGCATTTTCCACCACCATCAAAAAAACGCCAAATAATGGAATTTCTCATGGAAGAATGGTGTTGCATCCAGACACTTGTAGAATCTATGTCAAGGTGCATTAAATCTATCCTGGTGGCTTATGGTGGCCCAAGACCCAATTAAGACACTTTGGGCCCTATTTTCGTGCCGGCACTAAGCGGCGTTATGCCCTAGCGCAGGCGAACTGCCAGTTTCGTCTGTCGCAAACTGAATATTTCCCGTCTCTGCCAATTTCGTGGTGCGCAGTGAAGGCGTTTGCGCAACTATGGGTTGGGCAGTGCAATAGGGGGTGTGACAATGAAAAGTTTGGTGTCAAATAATGAGTTTGCGTTAACATCCAACTAGACCACCTCTTACCGCAAACGCTGGCGCTCTGTGCAATTTGGTGACTTTATTGATGCGCACATTATCTGAAATCACATGAGAATGTTTTGTGAATATTGTTAATTTTCCCCCACGTTGAGGCAAATCGTCCAATCCATGGGTAACTTGCAAGCGTAATCAATTAAGCTAAAAACTATTTCACCACAGCTTGTGATTATTCAATGCACGGACATCAAATACTGAAGCCAGCAGGCCATCCATCGCTACCAGTCAGTAAGATACACCTGTTAAATAAATATATGTTTGTATGCACATTGTTTTTCTTATGTGAAACATTTTTATTCTTTCCATTTGCACTACAGAAAATAGAGTACATAATTGGACGCTGAAGGCGATACTGTGAGCGATACCCTGGGTTTGGTAGCCGGTGTTGGCCAGACGGCTGTACATGCAGTTTCTTCTGCATGACGAACATAAATGAAATAGGCCTGGTTGCAGTTGTGAGTTTGTTATTTATTGCTTTCTATTTAACAATTACATTGAGTTAGAAGAAAATAAACTTTGTTTTTTAAGTTGGAAAGCCTACAAATAAGGAAAAAAGAGATGGTAAAATAAAACACTTTCTTTTAACAATGTAGGTCTCAAAATATAAACTCAAATCATGAAAATAACAAATTAATGTGCGCCTTGTTTTCCCCCTCTGATTCGTGCGCCAACTTTTCCACACCTCCCGCACCTTCTTTTGAGAAGTGCTCCTGGCGCAGCACGCAAAACTGTCATCCATGTGAAGAAATTAGCAATTTGCTATAATGTTAGCGCACTGGTATTTAAAGGGATAGAAAATAGGTGTTCTGATTGGCCATTATGAAACCAAACCCCCACCACACCCACATGTTTTTTTTTTTTAGTTAATCCAACCTCTTTTACAACTGCACCGGAGGTGTGCTATCGTCCTAAATCATGAAATTACCTAAATTGCGTTAGACACGCCCTAAAGCGCCACCGTCTTCGCTTTGTGTCTGCGTTACCGACACGGTCCTAATTCACCAAAATAGGGCCCTTAATCTTGGGGTTTCCTTTATTTTTGCAGTTACCTGTATATAGTATGTGTGTGTATATGTGTGTGTGTGTGTGTGTGTATGTGTGTGTGTGGGAGAGAAGCTAAATAAATAGCTTAAATAAATGTTTCCACATGAACTATAAAAAACTCCAAGTTGATATTTTCAAATCAAAAGGCATTTATTTTGATCGACTAGACACACTGTCAATGTGTCAACAACACATTTTTAGCAATGCACCGAGGGCTGAACGCAAGAAATCAACTTTCATCTAAAATACTAGACAGTGATGAAATACGATCAATGCCAGCATTCATCACTGTTATTGACTCCCTATTTTTCAGACTTTTCTTCTTTTTTTTTTCACCACAAAAAAATGGATATCAAAAACAATGGGATTCCAAAGGGAGTAGTCCACTCAACCCTATATGGTATTTATTTGGCCTCACTATGGAACAGTTTTGACACTTTTTAAACTTATTTGAAAGTTCAAAACCAACATTCCGTACAGTGTAGAGGCCTTAAACGTATTAAACACATCTATCTTCCCGTGCTGGACAGTTTTGCATTCACCACTTGCCGTCTGCCACATTGGATTTTCTGCTATTTTGCTTTTTTTTCCTCAAACAAATCATCAGATGATGCATTGTACAAAAACAGTTATTTGGACAGAAAGTTGCTAGGTGAAAAAACATGATAGCTAAAAGCCAATCCAGTTATGTTACTTATTCATAATATGAAATTAGGTCTAACATGGCAACTGTTGGATCTATCAAGGGTGCATATGGCATTATAAAATATTTTTATTTTGCACAAAAAAGTTGCAATGTGAAAAAAATGACCTCCGTGACCAATCAATTGGTTTACATTTAATATAAAAATGAGATCTACATGATATACACTAGATTAGTCAATGTAAAATTTGGTATACATGTAGTTTCGAACGTATCTCCACATATAATGGTGATATCAGGGGCCCAGATTAGCAATCGCCCTATCGTCTCAGACGACTAAAAATGTAAAAGGATGACCTTCGATTTCCAAGTGATCATCCTGCTGACGACTGTGAATTTAGGATTTTATGAATTAGCTAACTGGAACTATTTCTGTTTTACAATCACATCGTAACAAACACGTCATGCACGGATATTCCAAATGGGAAGTTCCAAATGGGAAAAGCGGCACATTGTCACTCGCATGCAGTCTGTGCTCACCGCGTTTGTTGTTGTTGCTGTGCCAGA
This sequence comes from Aldrovandia affinis, assembly GCA_029706075.1. Lineage (NCBI taxonomy): Eukaryota > Metazoa > Chordata > Actinopteri > Notacanthiformes > Halosauridae > Aldrovandia > Aldrovandia affinis. Next base: position 2,340,568 of record JAINUG010000145.1, on the reverse strand, counting down.
CTGCAACAGTCCAGCAAATTCGCGGATCACGGCACATAGACACAACAGCAAGAACCAGCTAGTTGGTTAACTAGCTAACGTTAGCGTTCACGGACATTGGGTATCGATATCGGTTGTTGCTAGTTGCTTGCTAACACAAGGCTTAGTAAGTGATCATGCATTTATCACTTACCAAGCCTTGAATTAGCAAGCAATATCCGTGAACACTAGCTAACTAGTCACTGTCTATATTCAGTTCAGTGAGCCCTCCCACCAGGCTGAAGAATCGCTGTGATTCGCTGCACAAGTTAAACATAAATATCCGTCTAGAAAATAAATAACGTTAACCGTCGTGTCTATCTTTGGACTACATACAACGCAATGATCACATTTTCAAAGATGTGGAGATGTATTGAGGGTGCAAATCCACCCTTCACTAAAAAGGCTAAAACCAAAGAAGATCAGCTAAAAACTCAGCAAAAATACGATTCAGAGAGCAGAGATCACACTTTCCAGGAAAATTGGAAGTTGAATTGACCAAGGACAAGTAACTTTTATGAAGGACAAGTATCTTTTCTAAGATACTTGCCCTTTGACAAGTATGACTTTTACCCTAATCTGGGCCCCTGTGATATGTTAACTAACACAGCCCTCCCAGTTGAGCTGCAGCATGCACCATTAACCAATACATCTATCAGGAGATTTTGTACATGGTAGACCCATGGCTATAAAGAACTTGTCTGGAATACTTCAAAGGCATATATAGGACACTGTGGGGTGATGGTAAACATGATGATTCATAGGAACACGGCAGGCCGATATTCTAGGCCCCCTGTAATTGCTACTTGCAGCCATGTTCCTGGCACTGCACAGAGAAACAATTTGCCAATGTTAACTCGGGACGGGCGTTTGCATTACACATTAGAATGATGCTCACGTTGTGTATACCTACAACTTGTGCATATTTGCTATCGTTTACGTCTAGACATGAAAACAGCTATTAAGTAGAGGTATTCCGGGTTTTCTGAAATGTGCTGTTTTGTAGATACTCTGGCTCAGCTTAGCTCGGCTCAGATAGGACATGGACGGAAGGAGATTGTACGACTGCACTTTTGCACACTTTAATACAGCACAAATGTGTAGCGTCTATGCTGCCATGCAAATGAATTACCGATCCACCTCCAGCCAACAAACATCTGGGTGGGAAATTGAATTCAGATCCCAAGAGCATTATGCGCCTGACAAACTTCCTCACGCTTATGGAAAGTTTTCATGCTTCCTCCCTCTCAATTCCCCCTTTCTGATAAACGATCAGCGAAGAAAACGCATACGATTTGGAAGAAATTCAACTGCATGCAAATTAGGATGCACAAGTTGTTGTTTAGATCATTGGGTAGGAGTGAAATGTGCTAATTTCCTACAATTATTATTTTCATAAAGCAGAAAAGGAAAATGTGAAACTCTGCAATGGACTCTGCATGTACTGCATTCCAGCCATGGGTCTGACATTGGCAATAATCACAAGCTCAAATGCATCTGAAGGACTTGGATAAGGGCGTCATGACAGGATCAACACCGTTTCAAGTGGATAAGCTTTGACAAATGCAAAATTATATTGTTAATTATACTAAGAGGGAATTTCATTCTGTCTGATAGCATTTTACAGGGGGGATCAGATTTTTAAAAATAATTGTTCATTGGCTTTTGTGGGTAAAAAAAGACACCGTTTTTTTTACATTTCAAAACTAATAAAGAATAGACTGATTAAAATACGAATTCATTACTGGTTGTTTGTTTTTGTTAACAGCATTTTCCTTCTCTCCACACTGATAAGTGAAACATTGGACAGCCCATTTTGAGGATCTGGACACTGAACCGAGGAGTGCTGAATGAGATTTTAAAATCCACATTTTTTTATTTGGATTGACAGCTTACGATGTTTCAATATCTAGGATGTTTATTTTAGGGGAAAGCGCAATTATATTAAAGTGATTAAAGTATATACAAACATTCTATTTTGCCGTGCTTGAATATCATGAATATCGGCACTGCCGGGAAGTCTGATTGACCAATCAGCATCAAGGACCAGAATATCCGCTTTATAATAAAGCAAATATGTATGGTTCATTTTGCTTCTGTTTATGCTTTATTAATGAAATCATTCATTCATTCAGGTGTGAATTTATTTTCAGCCACGTTCATATATTTGATCGATCACTTGCCGATCACTGTGCCACAAAGGCAAAAGCAAAGGCAACTCGAAATTGATTTACTAGAATTCTTTATAAATATACAGTTACCTACTTCCATGAGGGAAATAATATCCTAACTGTCACACAATTGGTCCAGGAATCACCATCCCTACGGTAATAGAGAGGTAGAGATCACAAATGGAAGCCACAATATGGTAGAATGGACACAATACAGAACTGATAATATAAATATAGGTGCTGTCAGATTTGTACAGTGATACACTTTTGGAACAAATACTAGTGTTCAGACCTACCAGAAAGGACATAGGGGTCCAGTGAATTACACTGGGTCCCCATCCCCTCTTCCCATGGCAAATTGCTCATACAGTGCCTGGCAGATTTGACTTGGGTTAACACATTTTTTCCTGCAATGCATGAGGAATGGTGAGGAAAGGATGTATAATTACTGACCTTGGAAATAAGAGTAAAATACATACCGAAACCCTAAATCACACATTACCTTAGCTAGTAGTGAGCACTGAATACATTAGCAGTGCTCTAAATTGAGATGTAGAGTAGTCCTGAAATGCCTCCGGGCCAGCATGATTGATGATATATATACACACACAGGTAACTGCCAAAATAAAGGAAACACCAAGTGTCTTAACAGGGTGTTGGGCCACCACGGCCCATCAGAACAGCTTCAATGTGGCTTGTCATTCATTCTGCAAGTATCAATGGAGGGAACTGTATTGGAAGGATGCAACACCACTCTTCCATGAGAAATCACATCACTTGGTGTTTTGTTGGTAGTGATGGAAAAGGCTCTGTCCCAGATGCTGCTCCAGAATCTCCCATAAGTGTTCAATTGGGTTGAGATCTGGTAACTGAGAAGGCCATGGCATATAGTTTACATAATTTTCATGCTTATCAAATCAGTGCCCACTCGTGCCCTGTGGATGGGGAGATTGTCATCCTGGAAGGATCCAACAGGATAGAAATGCTTTAGCATAGGATGAAGGTGATCACTCAAAATGGCTGTGTCTTTATAGACTGAGTGGACCTAAACCATGCCAGGAAAATGCCACACCATAACAGAGCCTTCATTTACTCAAGTGTTTCCTTTATTTTTAGTTACTCGTGCATATGTATAAATATATGCATACATACGCAGTACAGATGGAGGGACACTTTTTAGACTATTTTGTACTTTTTATTTTTTAAATGATTTTTTCCTGTCTCCCCATTATGAAGTGTTTATTCCATTACACATATTCTCTGGAAATATAATAACTTTTTGTCCTTTAAGGCCAATTTGAATTTAAATAGATAGAAACCTTCAGATAGATAGATAGAGTGATCAGGCACTTCCCATTTACCTGCTTCAAAATGACATGGGATCAATTTTAACATTTGTTTTACAACCAGCAAGTAAACAGTTGGATACACAGTTCTGATTTACAAGATCTGGAATATTACCAATTCAGTGGCATGGCTATGAGTAATAATCACAACTCTCACAAGCTTTTACTGTATTCTAGATATGAACTTCATTAAGCCCCAGGCAGAAACAGGATGATTGATAATAAGATCCACTTCAGTTACCTCACCAGACCCCAAAAGGACTATCATGCCATACCAGACCTGGGTAGCAGACTTGGGTCAAATACATGTATGCAGAAGTACATATATCCACGCCATGTGTAGTACTACTGCTTAAGAAAGATCATTAGTCTGACATTAGGAATGCCGTTTCCCTGCAGCCCGTAATGCCGTATTCTATCTGGTTTAGAGATGACTCCCCAGTGGTTATCATGGGATATCTGCAGCAAGCTCTTTTAGCCACCAGATTAGTTTCCTTCTGATTAAGCAGGAGTCTAATTGTTCTAATCCGCCATTGAGCTCTCTCACATTCAACCTTGGAAGCGTACTGTCCTGAAGTAAGGAGCCAGCATCTCTGCCATTATGACTGAAGTTATACTACCATAAACCAATTGGAATTGGGAGTACAAGTTACATTTTGGAAAGCGAGGTAGACATTTTGTTTGGATGTAATAATTGAGCTTGCACAGAAAATAAATAATTTTATATTCAGAGACCCCCCCCCATTTCAAACCATAAACAATAACTACTGAACTACTGAATATTATTAAGCACATCACATTATTAAGGATATATATATTTTTTGCTGTCCTCATGAGTTATCATACATCAGCAATTAATTAGGACAAGTGTCCTGCCCTGACGCATTTGATGCTACCTTCGACGCCTTCTGCCAGCTAAGAAATTGCAGACTGAGTTAGTTTTCTAAATTAAAGCAGGAACATACCGTCAAAGGGAATTACTTTAATTAAGGATCCTGCCAACAGTGAAGTTCTGTAAATGATTAGAGCAGGGAATCCCTGACTGGCAAAGAGGGTGGTGTAAAAAAAAAGAAAGAAAAAAAAGAAGAATCTCTTCAATGGGCTCTTAAATCTTTGCACTAATAAGACTGCATAACTGCCGCTAGGCGGCCTAAATGGCAGTACCCGTGGCGAACCTTTGGCAGTACCGGGCACGGCCCTCAGAGACCCACTTCATAATGAGCCCTTGTGGATAGGTGAAGAATGTAAATGGATATTTTACATTTCTGCCTCAGGCAGTTTACATCAGCCCACTGTTCGATATTTCTAATGCTTTTCAGTAAGCTTTTTTATGTAGTTTCCACTGAATTAAGCCCCATATTCAATTACACAAGCTTTGCGTTTCTTGGGATCAGTACAGTCGTATCCGTACTATAGTTTTTAAAATGTGTAACATCTTTCACGATTCATACATTCATCACCCAAATAGTTATTTTCAGTGGTAAAGTTAATGATGTTTTGCGGTTAATGCAATCATCTTTGTTTTAAAAGCATTTCACATTTAATTATTTCTATCTTTAAATCAATTACTTAATTTCTGATACATGTGTTTGGGTATCCAAAGGTATCCAGTATTCCATTTCTAAAATACAAACATACACACACGAGCACACACACTCACACAAATGTGCGCAGACACACACACACACACACACACACACACACACACACACACACACACACACACACACAGAAGTAAATAAATATATGTATTTTTGATATATATAAATAACAGATGCATCACTTTGCATAAATTCATACTGTTTTAAAATTGCATTCAACCAAGTGCAACAATGAAAAAATGGCAATTGTTGCTACAGTGGGGGACTAGAACTTGGAAAGACGTGACTATCTGCACACACAGCCACACACAGCCTAATAAATAGTAAAAAAACATGTATCCAATGTTGTTTGAAGCTTCCTGTATATTTTTTTGAGGGAGACAATGTGATGAAACCTTGTTTGTACAATTCATTCAGTCACGGTTTCTGACGGATCAAAGGTTTAGCTTCACATGGATCCTTGGATGTATAAAACAGTAAGATCTTACCTTCCATGCACTTTGATGTCAGATATGGCGTAGAAGTATCTGGACAGGTTGTTCTCGTCCACCATGGTGGCTCCCGTGGCCGGCCGGTGCAGTTTGATTCTGAGGTCCGTGATGGTGAAGAAGTCCCTCAGGTTTTTCGTCGTGTCCAGCTGTCCGTACAGAGAGGCCAGGTTGTGCAGCCGGGGCCCCGCGAAAAGGGCGAACCTGTCCTTGATCTCGAAGCGGACCGTCTTGTCGTACTTCCAGACGTAGCCACGGGAGTAGTCCTCCGTGCAGATGATGTCCAGCAAGGTCTGCTGGGTAAGATCCTGCACCGTCTTGGGCTCCATAGTGAAGGCGTCCAGGCAGTCCGTGGCGTAGAACTGGTACGGCTGCCAAGTTCGGCCGTAGTCCAGCGACTTCTCCAGGACCATCTGCTCCGGGCGACCCGACTCAAACGTGATCACGATGTCGTCCGTCAGCTCTACGGTTTTGTTCCAGGACAGGGTGATGTTGACCAGCAGCGGCTTTGGGTACTTCTTCCACGAGGAGGACTGCCAGAACGTTGTTGGATTTCGACCTTCGAAGTCGAACATCAGTTCTGGCGGGTGCGCCAGCTCCTCGGTGCCGGCATCGCACTCGTTATTGCACATGTAAGGGTTTTCCTGAAGGGGGAGAGGGAGACACAGAGAAAGAGGGTTAATAACATAGTATATGCCATTTTGCAGATGCTTTTATCTAAAGCGACTTACAGTGCTGAATGCATACATTTTTCAGTAAATGTGGTCCCAATGGGAATTGAACCCACAACCTCCACGCCATTCTCTAGCTACTGAGCCACACAGAGCCACAAAAGATAACATACGATGACAACGACGTTGCTGTTATCTCCCTTTTTTACGAGATTTTTTGGGGCGGGTTATCTTTCTGTAGGGATTGCAGACATCAGCTTTGCTCATTGGAGGAGTACACGTGAAACAATGGAGACCCCCCCTTGTGTTCAGAACAAGGCTGAGGGTGTGAGGTGATTGTAACCCTAATTGACGTGCTTGCTGTGCTTGTGCACCAGATGGAGAAGGAGGGGATCCAGGTGAGAAGGTGTTATAAAACGCCTAACACGCCGTTAGGCCATTAGGCCAAACGCCATTTTCTTATGGAGCTGTTTCCCATGAACACCAAGACCTCGCGTTTTCATCACCGCCACACGTACTTGTGATGCTGACGTGATAAAAAAACTGTTAACAACATATTACATTAACCTCATCTGTTAGTGGAAAAAAACTGTGGCAAGATCTAGATTAAATGACAATCACAGTGCAATTTGAACTTAAATTTGAGCAGCAGATTATCAAATGTTCTTTCTTTTCCCTCCAATACTTGACTTTGCCAGTCGATTAAAAATGCTGTGTGAGAGAAAAAAGAAATAGTATTCTGTTATTTTTAAGGAAAAATAACTAGCACAACTGCAGCCCAACAAATTCACAGTGTACATTCTGAAAATAAAATGATATTAATAAATTAGAAAAATGTTTGTAAATTATCCTTCTCTCTTGTGACTGGTAGGACGACCTGGGAACGGCTCTACGTGTAAGCTTTACATTTTAGTCTCTGCTTTCGTCAGATGTATCAAGTCCTTGCCCTGACATGTCCTCTTTAAAACATTTGTACAGTTTGCCACAAATCATTAAACCACATTGTACAACAATCTCTGGGGCTTCGTGCAGACATCTGCTGGTCTATTAGCTGTGGGTTACGGGGAAGTACTTCAAGGAAAGACCTTTAGCGAGATACTCGCCCCAATTTATCAGAACAAGATAATCCGCCACTTGATGAGGCGAGAGATGTCAGTGTCTTTGGGAGACTTGTGGCCATGGCGATTGGTGTAGGTAGCTGTGATACAGAAAGGTAGAAGGTAGGAGGAGGGACACAAAAGGCGGGGGAAAAATGTTCCCGGTAATAAGCTTTTACTTTACCGTGTCCTCCAAGGCAAGGTGAAAATGAAACGCTGCACTGCCAGCCATTTAGCCTTCCAGCTTGTAGAGAGTCGCATTAATATTCCCTATTCAGCAATCCCCAACAGTCTGCTCGGAAAGAGAGACTATGGGCCTGTAAATAAGCTGCATGTATACTACAGACAGAAAGCCCCACTTAGGGGGTCTTGCAGACTGCATGTGTGTTTACAGCACCTTACTGTCACGAGCAGAGGGTACGGGTGCCATGATTTACCATCTTACTATATCAGCAGAAAAAAAAGTCAACTACACAATTATTTGTTTCACAACCAACCAAACATATTGAGTATTTAGAAGGTAAACAGCTGTACAAAATAAACAATACGGGTGATGGGCAATACTGTATGCTCAAAAAATGTGAAAATTATATTATTTTATAATCATTCAGTGTTTTTTGGTCAAAATGTCTTGGTACTTACTGTATTGCTTAACAAGAGCCCCATGCACATCAAAGATTCACCACCGTGTTTTTTTCCCCATGCACATCAGTGGTGGGTTTTTGAATCGAGGAGAAGGACACTTTAATGTTGAAAAGGACATATATCTATGGTGAAATATGGTGGTGAATTTTTGATGTTATGGGGGAGGGGGGTTCAGCTACTGATCCTGGGGCTCTTGTTAAGCAATCCAGCAAGTACTAAGACATTTTGGCCAAAAATCTAGTTCCCTCTGCCAGGAAGCTGAAACTTGAATTTCAGAGATTGAATGATCTGGAGGATCATGGCAGATTCTGCATGGAGGAATCGTCAAAAATCCTCCCAACATGTTCACCAATCTCATAAAACACTAAAACTATGTTAATGCAGAATTATTTTTGTTGGATATTATTTAAAATAATTATAGGGGTCTCTATAATTGTGACACATATCTATATAAAAAAACGAAACTTGTTAAAGAAAATATTTTCTCAATTTTTTAGCATACAATATAGATCATAACCTGCATTGTTTATTGTGTTCAGCCCTTTCCGCTCATCTTTATCAAGGCTCTCAATAATTGGAGTTGACTGTATATGACGTGGGCTATGGTAAAAGACATGGGTGCAAACCCACCTATAATGCACATCCTTGACAGTGCATGAGAAGCATCACATATTTCTCCCTGCAGTCTATGGTTCTTAGGGGATGTCATTTGTGAATTAAATCACATTTCAGGCCAGAAATCATTGTCAGGGTCATTTCAAAACATAAGCATCTGTTCTCTTTTAATATTTCCAGGCTGAAGGCCTATCTCAAGTGAGCAGTATTGAATATATGCACACGCACACACACATATGCATAAACACACAAACATACACTCGGTGACTCTCTCACATGCATGTACGCACAAATACAGTCACGCACGTATACGCATTCGCACTCTCGCGTGCATGCAAAAACAAACACAGACACACCCTCTCGCTGTCCTTCACTCACATATATTCAGTACGCTCAAACATGCATACGCACAAACAAATGCACCCACACGCTTTCATGGATACTAAGAATTAGATTAGAACCTTTCATTACAGTCTCCTCTGGTGCTCATTTAACAACAAAATACTGCCTTATGAAGATCAATACCCTCTCTGGTCATTCCAAACCAGAGCCCATGGAAAAGTGCTGAACACAGCCATTGAAAATCAATGGGAATGCTCCGTTTTACTTTACAGCACTGAGTGCCCTATTACGGGATTAATGGTTTGGCGCACATTAAAATAATTGACATCACTACCGCTGTAGACCAGATCTGTAATTATAGAAGATGTTTCTATTAATCCTAATCTGATCATCAGAGACGAGGAATCAGATGAAGCCATGTATTTCACAGACGACGAGAGCCGCTTGATCACAGAGGTCATGCTAAATTGCTGCTAATGATGTCTTCCCCCCCAAAACAGGCGAGGTTAATCCAATATCCTGTGTCATTGATGAAGTGAGGAAGAGCTGTTATCTGAGCGCTGTATTCCTCAGAAAGGCAGTCGGCCGCACTAATCTTGTGGCTGTCCTGCCCATCGAAAGCGTTCAATGTAATTTCACCAGCTGTCCACAAAAGTCATATAACAAACTATATAACCCCCCATCCCTCCAGACACAAATATTGCTTTCATGGAGAAATTATAAAAGCATTTTTTTTTATTGTTGGCCTTCCAAAGCGCTGGAAGAGGCGCTGTGGTCAAATGACATTTGATGGACATTGTGTTGCAAACATAACCAAAGCTAATCACCGATAGAAGCAAGGCCTTTAGTACATACCTAGCATATATTTCATGCACCTCAAATGGAAACACGCAAACACAGTATATTCCCATATTATGTATGGACAACCACACATCGATAGCCTGAAATAACATCTCTGTTATTTCAAATATTTGAAAAAAAGAATGAAAACTTGCATAAAGTATGGAGAAAAATCTAGAAACAAGTAAATACAGAAGTGAGACACCTTTCCCCATCCCTGGCACGTACTTCACTTCACTGCTGCAGAGTTTTAAAGGGAAGAAGATATACCCGTTCAGACTGACAGCATTTGCCTCCCAATTCACTGATAGAGGATGTGGCTAGGGAATATAAATTTACTGTCCACTGACAGGAATGGCTGATATATGGGTCTAACCAATCAAACAAATCCTTTTGTGTGACAGATGTTTCTGACTTGTAACCAAGATCACAGATTGCTCCTCTCTCGACCCCCTCCTCCTCCTCCCCCCCACACGAACATGCCCTCTCCACGCATATACATCAAAATAAAATCAACAAAAGACAGAGAGTATCATCCACCTCTTCCATTTTCTTAAATGCTCCAAGTAGAACACAGCTTTAAAAACATCCGATAGCTGTATGCATAATGTATCTATTGCTCTGCAAATGTATTAATTTTCACTGAGCTGTTAAATGCAAACAAACAGGCTTCAGGAGGTTCAGAATCCATATAATCATCATTTATGTTCCAAAAAAAAAAGTGGGTTCTAATGACGGCTCTGCTTGCTGCTTGGTTTATAATTCATATGCCTGGACCATTGAGAGAGGGATCGTCTCGGGAGCATGACAGTCGATTTCATTTTGATGAATGGGTTTCATTTATCTTTTTTTCTTTCCAGGGCAGATGAGGAGCAGACATACTGTACTGGAGACATCTTGATTTGACATTTGTTTGTGGGGCTTATTTGACAACATTTCCAGATGTCACTGAATGAGAAATCGTACATGTAACTTCCGCTGCTCTGGGGTATTGCTTACCATATTCTGGCATTGCTAAAAAATAAAATAAATAAAAAATTATTCCTGATGACAAGGACCATGATTTAGCTCTCTGTCCCTGTGGGTGGGAATGGGTGAAAAAAAAAAGAAGAAGACTTTTTTCTTTGCTGTCTCTCTCCGGTGAGGCGAGGGTTAAACCCATCGCTCCTGCTTAAATGAGGCCTTGTCTGCAAGGAGAGATTTCTGCCTGCCGCGGGACGTGATTGAAGCAGTCGCCGGTTTCAATCTCTCTCCCTGCTCACGTTAACACCTCGCGGATTCTCCCCCTTCGCCCGGCAACAAAGGTGCGTGGGCTTAACCTCTATGTGGCGTGAATATTGGAAGCTGTACCAGAGATTAGAACTGGTGATAGACACCAGGCTAAATCCCATTGAGGATTACCGGTACATTTTCAAACTGCTGTGGGTCACGCAGGGTTCACCTAGAGAATGGTCAGAAAGAGTGAAGCTCATGATCCCCCGCCCCCACCAACAGAGAGCATCCTTCGGGGGTGGGCGGATTTTATAATGCTGCCCCAACCTTAGTTACCGTGGTGATACTGACCCTTCTAATGGCCTGGATGCCTGAAAGAAAGAGATGTCTCATAGGTGAGTTGATGAAATATTGTGGGTGTTGGCAGTTCAGCAGAAATTCAATAGTGGCTCTAATGCCACTTATGTATAGATGTGTTTTACTGCACTGCGGGCCACCCTACTGACCTCAGGAGTTATGATGCAGGGCGACTTGCACATTCAAGCTGCTAAAGGCCCTGACTCATAGGCTCTGTGATTTGTGGGATGCTTGAAGCTTAAAACAGTTTGGGGAGATCAGACTCGCCTCACCGTGCTTGTAAAGAAAAGAGAAACATTATGATACTGTATTACCCTTTTAACGCAATTGAAGAGCCCGCTGAGAGAAAATGTTAATACAGACTGGGGATCCCACTGTTGCTCGCTAGATAGTGATGGAACATTTCCGCCATGGCACATTTAACATCCTTAAATACATCTAACCACACACCATTTCATCCCAATCTCAGTTCCACACTACACTGAAAACAGTGATGAATTATGCAGCACCTGGGTAAAGTACTATGTGTTACACAGTTGTATTTATACCGTTATGCCTATAGACAACTAGAGAGGTAAAGTTCATTATCTTTTTGTCAGGGGGGGGAACATTGAGGGAAAATGTAAACATACAGAATTTGGCACCTGAAAGCAGGAAATGTATGTTATTAACATGCAAAGAAACATGAGCAGTAAATACTTGGCCCAGTGTTGATTTTAGACCCTATTTAGACCCTTTCATCTCAGCCCCCTGAAAATGTTTAGTCATTCTTTTCTAAAAAACAGTTTTACTTAATATCTATTAAAAAAAATACCACAGATAGAGAGTGGTATTTCAATTTTGGCAATGTAACAGTAAATGAATAAAACATTTAGACTTGTGCTTTGCATGTGTACATTTCACATTCTCATTGGGGGCTGAGCCCCCCTAAAGGTCAAATCCTAGAATCACCCCTGCTTAGGCCAAACACAATCGAGAGGCATTGTTTTGCCTCCTTCTAATGTACCCTATGGCATTAGAAACCTCAGCTATGAGCATTATTATAACTGCAGTGCACACGTGCATAGCCTCAGCTCTTAATGGTGGAGGCTAAGGCTTTGTTACTGGCTTGAGACACAATTTAGGCCTTCATGGTTACTGTTTGTATCAATAGTCTGTGACAGCAGTGAGTCAGTCTTCCAGACTGGCAGAGGCATTGTGGTCTTGTGCAATTTTTAGCAATAACAGGGTCACTGGTTCAATCCTCACTTCGCTTCTTAGAGCACTTATCGATAACTGAGAGTAGGAGTCTTAACTCAAGGTTTTTCCCCCTGTCTAGGCATAAGGAGCTCTGCAAGTAAAACCAAGCCTTCGGGCAGTTATACGATAACGATTCTGTGAGCAAACGAGTGCTATGACACCTTATACATGATTATTATTATTTTTTTCCCCAATTGACTGAAAGGTTCTCAGCAATCAGGCATTACGTACACTTAAGTGCACATGATTATATTCAGGACTGGTATAATTACTCATCAGAGGAGTTATAATAGTTGCCCTTCTCCCAGCTGACTTCCCTTTCAGAACTGATGAACCCCACGAAGGGCTTCGAACCCTGCCACCTAGAAGGACAGATTGCTGTGTGCATCGTCCTACTGTACACTTTACTCTGCGATCTCATAACAGATGTCTACGGTTACAGTCAGGCGCGAGCAGTGGAGACATACACACAGCATTTCAATGTGGGGAATGTGAAATCAATCTGGGGCCTGACCTGGCTGGGGACACTTCAACCATACAGTACATCGGTCATGGTTTGGGTTATGTTGTGCAGGGTGGTCTATTGTTAATGCATTAGACGCATGCTGTGGCTTCAACAGCTGCAGAAACAACACTTTCCACACTCGTGCAAGGGTCTTTTTGGGGATAACTTAGCGGTGATTTGGCTGTGAGGGAGAGGCGCAGCTTCTGCTCCCTCACCTGGGCAGGAAGAAAAATAAATTAAAAAATATATAGATCCTGAAAGCCTGCCAGGCGGGCGTGACTTACAGTCACCTTGACCCAAAACCGAAACCTGACCCACAGCGCTGAGATCGCTACTGTAGCAGTGAGTCACCTCTTGGTGTGCCATCGGTTCCTGTTCCTTTAGTTACAGTATGTGCACTGGGAAATCATCCTTCAGTATAAATCTGGAATTTTATGAGTGTTATAGTGACACCTCTAGCTAAATCAGTCCAGTTGAACTGCTCGTGTTAAGCCAAAACTAAATGAACCGTAAGCTACCTACACCATCACTAAATTTGAATGAAATGAATTGACTCATGGTATTCATACAGTCAGGAGGGAATTACATCAAGCTACTGTAAAAGCTAAAAGGTTAGGTGGCTAATGCTTATGCTTAAATGTTGTGGAATTAACTCCTCTATGTGACAGACTATGACTGGTTTAAATTGGACCATTAGAAATTCAGAAAAATGTTTTCTAAAAAATTTCATTTTTCAGGGTGTACGGATACCAGAATTTCCTACAGCATTCGCACATCCCACTTTGTACCTTTGTGTTTTTTATATTATCTTAGGATAAACTGGCCATTAAATAAAGACTGATAAGATATGTACATGTTCAAAGACATTAAAATAGAGAAACTAAAAAGTTAATGGTTCAAAATCTAGGTTTAAAACAAATGAATGTGGTCAACGGATTCCAGGTCTTCCCCACCACCTTTTTTGAGCCGATATGTAGGTGGCCACACCATTTACTCCTCTAGGAAAATATATGAGCCCATTTTGCTTTCTGTAAGTAAAGAATGGCTAAGACCAACGACTTGCCATTAAAATTTATATTATTTGATTATCTACAAGCATGTAATTGTTATTTGTATTTAAAAGTCAACTGTACATATACAGTGAGTAACTGCAAAGTGTCCACATCTCCACGAGTACAGTCCACATCTCCACTGCATCTGCCTGCACTTCACAAGCTGGAGATCGTCAGCTAAATGTTGAATGTTAAAACTAAATGTGGGCAAGTGAAGTTACTAGTTCTTGGAGGTGCAACAGGCAGTTTTCATTGGGGTGTAATATATTATTGAGGATAAACAATTTACATTACATTTTAAGCATTTAGCAGACGCTCGTATCCAGAGCGACTTACAAGATGTGCATTAATAAATGGTAGGAACAATCATAGTTTGGGCAAGAGATCAGTGCAGTAATACAGCGATAGACATCGTTGTAGGCAGCTGCATACCATACCTGTAACACTGGGAAGGAAAAGGTTAGTAGTTTATTTTTATTTCTATGAGGAGTAGGCAGGATAAAAATATATGTTCTATACATGTACCCTTTAAATGGAAGCCGAATGCTTCCATTAAAATGGTAGTTGATTGATGTCACCATTTTTTAAAATTTATGTACACCATTTTCACACATCTTCCTGTTGCAAATATTTCAACCTCAGTTTTGTAAAATCAAAAAACAGAATGCATTTTGATTGAAAAGCCCTTCAAACACTTTGCTCTGTTTGCTTGACATGCAAACTGTCCTTTGGAGTAAAGACCTCGACACATCAGGCTCCCCATGCAATGAACAACTCATCACACCTTGATGCTCATGTCACACTGCTCTGCCTTAATTAGAATTCACAGGGTAAGTATAGATCTAGACAAACTCCTTAATTAACAACTGGCATCATTATTTATCCCATGTGTGCATCTGGTTTGGGATAAATTTAGCACCATTTCATTATCTTATGGATTTAGACGGGGGTGGGGGATGGAGGTGTAAAAAGATCAACTGCTCTCTTGTCACATTTCTTTTTACAGTCACTTATTTTTCAATTGCTTCAATAAAACCTAGATTTTCAAATGACTATTTAAAAAAAAAGAATCATTGCCATACATGTGGGCATTATGAGTGTGGACATCTAACTCAAAATTCTGGTCTTAGTGCTGCTGTCAGATGTCAGGAGGTCTTCCTTGACTATTCCACAGGGGATTTTCTGTTTTTTTATTCTTTTTTTAGGGGGGCAGGAGCTAAATCTGAAGGGTGATTGACAGATGACTTTGGGGAATAGAGCTTGTGCCTGACCTCAGTCCTCTGCTCTAGGAGACTTGTGGAATGAAGACACACACACACACACACACACACTTACACACACACACTTACACCACACCCACACTCCACACCACACACACACACACACACACACACACACACACACACACACACACACACACACACACACACACACACACACACACACACACACACACACACACACACACACACACACACACATTTGTACATGCTCTCCACTCAAACACTCTGAACAGTAAGAACCTCAAACCTTAGCATTCTGCACACACTGCTCAAGGGCATGTTGACATATGAAGCTGGAAGCTTACTGTTTCTTGCTGCTAGTTAAAACATCTGTACTCCAGAACAATCTTTTATCTTTTTATTTTATTGACTATTATAATGTGTGCTTAAACAGTCACATGTCAGCCATTTGATTTTGGGAAGGGGAGTTCATTAACTACCATTTTCTATTCAAAATTAGATTCCCCAAAAAGCCATAGTAGGTTCTCACAAAACTGCGGCAATACTGGAGGCAATGATAACACTGCTTTGAGTACAATATTGCAGAGAACATTGTGTGTTTTTGACAGACATGGTGACCCTCCATCTGCACAATCAAAGCCCTAACGGAGTGTTGAGAGCACTTTGGGAGCTGGTTGTCTCTTTTCTTGATGAGCAGTCATTAAAATTGAGGCTACAGGGAACTGTTCCTCTAATCAACTCCACTCCATAAACATAAAAGATGAATCAACTACTCTGATACTGGTGAATTAAGTCATGAGACCCAATTAATAAGACCACAATGCAAAATGTGAATATTTTAACTTGAAGCAATCACACTAATTGTTTTCTGAATGACTTGTCAGAACAGTGTGGGTTTCTAAAAAAATAATTAATTAAAGGAATGCAATTGTATATTTCAAGTGCAATCCATTTAAAAATAGATTAAATAGAAATGGCTGCTACTTTGTCCTTTGTTAACCAATTTCACGAAGGGCACGAAGCCCAATCAAGTGATTCTTAAGAGCTTACCTTCGAAATGAAGTTAATTTAGGAAACTCTTGACTTGCTTTAAAGTCTGCTTTTAAAACCCCAAAGATAATGTTGCCATGACATCCAAATGTTTCTGCTCTTCAGAGAAAGGGGAGGTTTTTTTTGCTGTTATACTGTAGAATTCACAAAGCATGTTGCAAAAGAATGTATACATTCTAAATTATTTCGGAAAATAAATATTGTATTGTACCCTTCAGCTTGTGCAAGAATTAAATCTTTTCAGCAGTGAACAATGAAAGGTGGCATGTTCCTTGGCTTTCTTGAGCTCAGTATTGTACACATCCTATTTGTTGCTAGTCATTTTCAATTTCAGAAATAGCACACCCGAACTCAAATTCTTTTCAGTGACTTAATACTGACAACACATTGATGGATCTTTGCGGTTTAGCATTGCAAACCAAATAGGGTAAGTGCTGTACTTTTGCCAAGATTTGTACAAGAACACGCTCTTGCATTATGTCTCATAAAAAAAGAACCCACCAAACACCACGCATAGCTTTCCATGACATCCTTAATCAAAAATCATGGCACAGCTCGATATACAATTTTATATGTCAATGGCTGGATGGCTTTACAGAAGAGTATAATAGAAAGCGCGTCTGTATTGTCGGTTGACTTCCAGTGAGACCTAAGCCTGGCAGAACTGTCCAGAAATCTATCAGTGTGTCGCTGGAGTTGATGGATGTCATCTGGATAGAGGAGGGCTCAAGGCCTTCATTAGCACCTCTGACACATTTGTTGTGTTGGGGGTCCGCCCCCCCGTGTCAGATTGCGCTGGGCCGCCGGGGGTGCTGCTCTGCCCTCGTGACGGTAAGCGTCGTGTCAAGGAGACCCTATTGTGTCGGTTCTTAATCAGTGACTCGCATCCGTCGCCTTCCCGTGCTCTGCATGTTAGCCTTTGAAGGGGGGGGGGACATAATTACAATGTAGCAAATTGAAAAAACAAAACACGCAGATGGTGTAAAATGGTAAAAATCACGTGTTACGGCAAATAATGGGAGCTCGAGGAATTGTTTTCAGAGTCAGGGCAAAATAATTATCATTTGAAGTGAGATTTATTTATTGAACCACGAGCCAAGTCTCAGCGAGCAAAAGCAGAGATTAATTGACACTTTGAAGAATGTCATTTTCATTTCACTGCATGTATGTGTGTTTAGACCAGTGCTTGATCGCCGCTTTTATGGCAATTGGCAACCAAACTTTTGATCCATTTGTTAATTTACTGGCCGACGCATGCTGCAACGAAGACAGAATAAACCAAGCACAGAAGGTATATTTATGGAAACTGACCATAGCCTTCCTGTCTAATGTACCTGCCTGCCTGAAAATGTGCAGTACAAATGCCAGATATTACTAGATGTTGATTAGTTAGCTAGGGATACTTACTTAAAAGGTCAAATATGTTTACAGAAGAAACAACCCAAGTCTTTTATTTCCAAAATGTGTTTTGAGAAGAGAAGAGAAGAGAAGATTACAAGGACGATTCTCTACAGGCAAACCTTTCTTTGTGTTATCTATCTTTTCTATCTTTTAAGGCTGACAGGTAAATAATTCAAAATCAAGTTAAATCTGAAATTCCACAGAAAACTGTACTATCCCCCCCTTACCGCCGCTGTCTATTATCCAGAGGCTTGCAGCTCTCTGCACCCACTTGTTTTCAGTTCAGGCTGACGGACTCCTGCCTGAGATCGATGAAGCTGACAGCGATGACTGAAACACACAGAGTTTGTGACTGTAAACTGTCCTCCTCTCCCAGCAAACCCACCCTCCATAGACCTCTGTAATCCAAAGAAATATATATATATGCTGGTCAGTCCACACTCTTGGTCGCTTTCCCTCTCTTGCTCTCTCCCTCTCTACGTCGCTTCACTAGGCAAGGCTGCACCACGTGAAGCGCTTACGCAGTCGATACAAATGTGTGGCAAAATGTAAACGTGGTATTCACATACCCTAAAAGGCTTGTGAAGGCATTGAGTGACGCAATCAGCAGGCGTCCAGGGTTTTTTGACTCACAACACAAAGATCAACCTTGTAAAGTAAGGGAAAAAAAAGACTTAAAGTCATATTTTGTGTGTGCAGGTGAGTGTGCTTGTGTGTGTTCAAGTGAGCTTGTATGTGTGTGTATGTGCATGCTATACATTGAATACAAAACATATCTGCGTAATCGAGTGATACAATCAACAATTTACAAGTAACTGCCCAAATAAAGGAAACACCTACATAAAGTGTCTTAATAGGGTGTTTGCCCACCACAATGGTGGTGATCACTCAGAATGGCATTGTATTTATTGGTGTTTCCCTTGCCCTCTAAGCAGTTTTGTGGACCTAAACCATGCCAGGAAAATGCACCCCATGCCATAACAGAGCCACCAGAACACTTAATTTACTCAAGTGTGTCAAGTGTTTCCTTTATTTTGGCTTGTTACCTGTAGGTTTCTAATAATATCTCCTGATTCCGGCTGCTTCACTTTCCCAGCTGGTGGTGGTGATGATGGATCTTGGTCCCTAGCTTCCTTCACTCCAATTTCAGCAACTAGATACATTAGGATAGTGACGAGCATCAAAACACATTTCATCAAATGGGCAGAAAGCCAGGCTAGTCCAAATTAATAATATATGCTGATTGCTGCTATAAACGCTGTAATCCTGTAAGTGTGGTTTTTGTGTTCTTGCTCATACAGTATATGTAAATGTGTGCTTCGGCACAATTGCAAACAGCTTTTAAAGGCAGATTAATAGCCTTTCATTTCCACAGCAGGCTTTCACTTAGGGCAATCAGGCCTTTCTATACAGCATACGTGCATATGCTGCAGGATATACTGTCGTGTTGCAGAAATAGTACAACAGTGAGCTACATCATTGTTATATAAATACGCTTTCTGGACTGAATGTGAGTAAACTTAGATACTGCGGTGCTTTGACTTGGTAGTGACATTGTGTCATATTGATATTGACGATAGGCACATTGTGTAATGCACATACATACACGTGCTCTTTCTACCTCAAACAAGCATACGCACAAACACGCGCAGGCACACTGCCACGGCAGATCAGTGTTCTGCGGATGAGGGTGGGACTCGACGGAGAAGAGGGGAACGAGCGATGATTTAGCTCAGTGCAGGGTCACCGTCCCAGACAGAGAGGACCGGCTCCATGCAGAGATGGGCGGCAACAACCCCCCTGCCAAGTCCCCCCTTCACTTTCATTCTTTTGCAAATGTGAAAACATGGCAGCACATAGCTGGAACTAAATCAGATACCAGTCAACCGAATGACTAGAGAATAATTAGAGGCAAGGGTACCAAAAGGCCAATATTCCTGAGGGTATTGAGTCACGTTATTTGAAAAGCTCAATCTGAAGTTTGGGCCACTTTATAAATATACTGAGCATAAAAATAAACCTCTCATCCAACTTCGCATGTATGCTTTCAGAAATATAACAGATGCGGGTTAGGAATATTTATGCTTGATTTAAAAAAAATATTGACTGACATTTTTGCTTCAGTTTGATTAATTGATCGTTCGCGACTGATGATCATAAGCTCAAGTGACTGTGATGGTTTTATAAGCAATGCAAACCTCATTATAGTCAGAGGGGTGATCGGGCCCTGGCGATGAGGTCAATTAACCTGTTTATAATGTCAAGCCTGATTAAAATCAAGAGAGAAAAGCACAGAATGACCAATACGTTCCACAAAAAAACTGTGCCTTTGGGCCATCGGCATGTTGGAGGCTGGAATAAAATGGCGCGCAGTCGCTCGCCGTCAGTAGGGTTCACAGCTCTCAGCCCGCAGTCTCTAATGTGGCAAGTGTTACAGCTGGACAACAATTAAAAGATCAAGACACCCTCATGCTCCATCTGTGTGATAGTCTCTACATTGCCAGTTGCACAGCGGCATGAGGGCCAGCAGTTGCGAGGAGCAGGGTAGACATGTCTTCGCATGATGAGATGGGGTCAGGGGAATCAGGTGGACTGGTCACCGATAGGGCTGTCACATATTTGAATATTGAATCTGTGTTCACGCCAGTTTTATGTTATTATTAATTATATTATACACCTGTTATAAAAGAGATTCAATGATTGATAATAGCTTTGGAAATGATACTGTCACAATCTGTTACAAAGATAATCAGTGAATAATCACCTTTGCATTCAGGAGGTGGTGATCAACAAATGAATCAATCAAATGTACTTAAACAACATTCTTAGGGCCTCCCGCGTGGTCTAGCGGTAAGAGCGTTTGACACTTACCACGGCGACCAGGGTTTGATTCCACTGGTCGCGCCAGTTTCGGCTCTGGCCGGGAGTGCCACTAGGGGGCTGTCCGCCCCTGGGGGAAGGGATACAAGCCGAAGGAAAGACTCGCTGCATATATGAGTGGTCGTGTGTCGGTGACAGGCTTCGGCCTAGGCGGGCACTGGCTTGAAGGAGGAAGTGCAGCACTCGCTATTGGCTGGACTACGGCAGCAAGTTCTCATACGAGGGAGGGGATCATTGGCACGAAAAAAGAGAGAGAGGGAATTGGATAATAAAAAGTGGGGAAAAAATTGGGAAAAATAATAAATAAATAAAAATACATTCTTAAATGCATTATATATCACCAGTAAAATAACTGTCACAGAGTGTACCACACAAACCAATGCACATATTTATACAAAATGAAGAGGTGGTGGAACATGAGTTCAATGATATAAAGACAACATCAGAAATAAAGATAAAGATAAGGGCTTGGGTGGATGGTAATGGAAAAAGTAAGACAAAAGCTAAGTTTGAGCTAAACTTGACTGCAGGAAAATATATGTGATATGGAAATTTCCAATTAGGGAGAGTTGGTTTTGAGGAAGCAAAATAAATCCTAAGTGTCTGTCTTACCCAGGGGCATCACTTTGTGTTGAGCATTGGGGGGGATGATTAGGCAAATAGGGTAACAGAGCAATTGACATATTTACGTGGCATCACAGCCTCAATAAGGGTTTGCAACTCTCATAACTGCATCATTATTAGCCTGTGGAGCAGCTTAAGACCAATAAGAAACAGCCAGTGGAACCTGTCTCAGGTCCTGCCCCTGAGTCTGCACTGACCTGTGCTGGTACCTCATCTTCCTACATTTATGAAAATGTGTTTATTTATCAATATCACAGAATGGGGTGGTCTTAGATTCTTTCTACATTACCACACTTCTCAAACTTCTTGTATTTAACATGAATATGATCACACACTACAGAACTGAGTTTACATCGTATTGCAAAATTTAAGTCATACTGCTGCTTAAAAAGGAAAATACTGACTTTTGAAGAAAGCTCTTATGTCAGCTTTTCTATTCATGTTAGCTGGCCCAACAGAAGAAAAAAAATGGCTTTGGTTTAGCTAGATAGCTACTGACTACTAGCTAACATTAGCTTACTGAACATGTACTGGATGAAGTAACTTAGTTTAGCTAACTAGCACACGTGTAACACTTCATGCACAAGTGGTTGAAGAGGTGGTTTGAAATATGGGGGCGGGGGGTTATTCAGAGTAGTTTTTTTTTTTTGCCATTGTGGTCTTTATACAATGCCTAACGTTAGCTAAATTGCCTCTGATTTTTCACAAATTCCACAAACTGAACTAAATTAATACACATAGACAAGGGCATCATGCAGCCAATTATTTAGAAAGGGCACCAAAAATAAAGTGGTATCTAGTTAGGTAACTAAAGTTAGTGATGGTTTATAGTTCTCCAATTTATTTAAATGAATTTTACAAACACACCGTTAGCTAATATAATTATAATATATTTGAAACTTGGGTATACTAATTAACTAACTATGTATCTTATACATATTTGGGACATAATAAATTATCTAGCTAGCTGTATATAATTAATTTACAACTAGAAATATAACTACCTAGAAACATTGCTGCTTTCATGACAATGGCAGAATCAGAATGGCCATGAAAACTTCAAAGAAATAGTGGTACAAAACATGACATTTCTTGACTCATCCCACTCATTGACTGAAGGCGCTTAAGTTCAATAAGTGAGAAGATTGTAAAACTGACTTGGCAGATGGGGAATGATCAAAAAATACCATGGCCAAATAAGATGATGAGCATTACCCACAGAATTTGACACATTGCCTGGACATTGTCCCCTCAGATAAGTTCCTACACCATAGTAAATAATGTAGTCTGCTGTTTTAACATTTTATGTATTGCTCGCATAGCTAGCACATATTTATCACAGTCCTTCGACGTACAATGCCATTTTCATTTTATTTTGAAACCATCACTTGCTTCGTTAGTAGGGGGGACATTTTTTTACTGTATCAGGGGCTAGCGGCAATTTCAGGGATGAGGACTGTATAGGACCCAAATATATATACTGTACCCAAAGCAGTGCCTGCCTGTGAGTTCCATGAAGTCATTAGCCAATTGTTACTCATTTGTGTCATTCACTTAAGTTATAAAACATGAGAAAAGCGCACTGTGCATATAGTTGTATTGATGAAAACAAATAGGGTGTGTCATCTTCTTTTTTCTTTTTTCGACCAATCGACCAATCGGAAAAAACGGACGACTGTTGGTCAACCAAGATTTATTTTAGTCGGGGACAGCCCTAGTGTTTAACAAGCAGAGGAATTCCAAATTAGTTTCAGAAGGCTCAGATCTCCACAGAAAGCTGGGCCTGTTGACCCTGGTAACCAAGGGTCAGTGTGTTGTGTGCCTGGGGGGGGGGAAGGAGAGAGAAAGAAGAAAGACAGAGAGGAGGAGGAGGAGAGAGAGAGAGAGAGATGTTGAAATCTCTCGTAATACCCTGATTCTCCGATGGGGAACAGGGCCTAATCAGCCAGTTTGCTGGATTTTGTTATGGGCTCTGCCACTTCTGGCTTCGCCCCCAAGAAGGCTGCCATTTGCCCCATTTTCCCTGATAGGTACTTACACAGTTGCAGTGATTCCTGCAGATGCACTGACATTTATCCACTTAGCATCAGCGGTCTTGTCAGACCCTGCCAGCTCTGAAAGGTCTGAGTCTAAAGGTTGTGACCCTTGTTAACAGTTCACACTCTGCCTGCTCCTGAACTCCTGCGTCACGGGATTGAGGGTCTGGCTCCATCAGGTTTATACAGAGCAATACAATGTTCTTCCACCTCATCGGTGAAGCTGTTTAGAGGCCTATTTCAATGTTTATTTCCTAGGGCTGCCAGTTGATTCAAATTTCATACCAACTGCGCAGCAGTAAACGGAATGTACTGATATGATATGACAAGTCATGCGCATTGTGTATCATATACACTTATCCTATCATATACTGCAATTATCATATCCTCAAAAACTCCCTGTATCCAAAATGCATTATATCAACAGCATTATAATGAATTATATTAATATGTACTATGTAGTGTCATGCTCGTTGAGCAACAAGGCTATTGTCATGCCATTCATTCAAAAACATTTTTAAATGTTTCCTATAGTAATAAAAATATTGACATAGTAACTATAAGTCAATATGATCTGTGTAACTGCTGAATTAATTAAATAATGTAAAAAATGTCATTAAGAAAAAATATGAATCCTAGTTAATCTACCCAAAATGCTGCTGGTAATACAAATTTTGCCAAAAACTGGTTTCATTTCAGTTGCCACCATTGCTACACAAGATTGGAACACTACATAAACTAGCATGACTCATCCTCTTGTCTAAGAAAAAAAAATAGGACAAGGGATGGTTAACCTATAATAAGCATTGGAACAATGAAGTATTAATAATACACAACTCATTGTAGATGGATTTCAGTAGTAAAGTACTTCATAGTTAATATACACATGTGTTTATTATTAGCCTAAAGTTAAATATAATTTTGAATGGGAAAGATATACATTCATATTCTTTCATTACACCAGCATAAATAATATAAATGAAAGTATGGTTAACTCAGCTAGTAACTCTGAAGTTTATTATACAAGATAAGGTCGTTTTTGTCATGAAAATTACATTGAAACAGAACAACCCTATGAAAACAGCGAATGATTAATTTTATGTTCTCTAATTAGATTTTCTTTACTCTGAAATCAGTTTAATCCACATTGATTACTGAATATTTTTGAAATGTGCTGCAATGGTATGCTTTATAGTGTTTACTTTGTTAAAGTTTTGGTATATAATTTCCTGTAGGAAAAATATTGTGAATGCACCTTATTTTTTAGTTCTGTGGTTGTGGAGCAAAACGAGCAAATTGATTCCCTACATAAAACACAACTTTAAACGTCATGCTATCTTCAAGGGTTTGTGGAACACATTTAGTCTGCATGGTCTACCGACAAGAGGGACCATTAAAACTGCACAGTGCATATAACAGGTTGTTACACTTACTCAAAATGAATACACAAGTAGTACAGCCTTATTTTGCACAAAAATCTCAAATCTGCCATTGAAGTTATCAAAGAAAGTCAACGTAAAGCTAGATACTGTTAATGGCAAGTGCCTTTTCATGCAACCAAAATAGTAAGTAATACAATATTTTGAATACTACTAGAGTTTCACTTTTCCATTCCTGGAGGCGATAGTCTACAAGACAGCTTGCTTCTGATGTAGCACACAACATGGGATATATGAGGTATTCCTCTACAACTTATCACAGTTACCCACACACAACTGCATCAACTAATATCATTTTAGAAACAACTTAATTTAACATGCAAGCTCAAAGTACCACCACATTTAAATGCAGTATGTAGTAAAAACACTAGTATGTTAATTATATATATATTCCCTTTGGTCCAAATGAAAATGAACTCCATCACTCCATAGCGATGCAGTGTAAGTAGCTGATTGGCGCATTAAACGGACTGTTCAACCGTCAGAGTTTATTCGGAAGCCAGAGTGCCACAGAGAACAGAGAGAGGTGGGAGGAACAGATGGGAGGTGGAGTCTGGAGCGTATAAACATAACTGAATGCCCCCTTTAAATAAAAAAGAAATTAGCCTTTTGTACGTGTATGTTCTATAAAACAATAACGCCACCAGCTGCGTGCGTTTGTTTGCACACGATTTTTTACAAGCGATGTAACTTGTTTGTAACATCAGTCGTTATGAATAAAATAGCTTGTAGCTTAGTACAGCTGCTCTTCCTCTCTGAACAATATAGATGTCTTATAGATATTATTTATATGTGCTAATTGTAGATGATTGTACCAGTAATTCCATTAACATTGTTTGTTTTCTGTCAGCGTTATTTCGAACTGAGACAAGTTTATCGGTTCTGTATGTGTTCAATGTTGTGCGTGGCTGGCTCCATGCATGTATATTGAAACTCTGCAATAAACTGTTGAATTGACCAATGGAGTTGCAAAAGCCTTTATTGTTCACCAGTTCAAAATATGTGTATAGCATCAATCAAAAATGATCAGGGGCAATTGTTGCGTCAGAATGAGAACGTTCTGTTGTTAACATTGTGAGCACGCTGTAGAGACCACTCAACAATGATTATATTAGATTTGTGACCGTACACATCAAAGAGTTAAAGACAGCCAGTGGCTCCGTATTGCCATGAAAAGTTAGATGATTCTAAGGGCCCGTGACTGGCCCTAAAAAATTATTAGAACATTAAGTACAAAAATTCAACATTATATCATCATTAATAAAATATTTTATTTACCATGTACTAATGAAACTAATGATTTATTTTTGTTTTTGCCACAAAGTTGGCTGGCAGAGAGCCTCTGTATTGCCCCCTCTATTTACATGAAATGGTTCGGTCCAGCTGGATGCTGCCTCAACTTGTCACTGCGCCCTACTCTAGGCAGTGAGTTGCAGGTGAGAGTGATAGAGCATCATGTCTCAGTCAGCAAGAGATAAAAGTGGATTTCAAAAAAAAATAAAAAAATAAAGACAAGACAGGAGAGAGACAAGAAAGGGTGACAGTATGTCACACAATTCTTTATAAAGAAAGGTGGGTGTAGTCTTTGAGTGGTGGAAAATAACCTGTTATCTTATAGTCCAAACTTCAAGTGAAATAGCTAGGCTACTTTTGTTCCCCTACCATTAGCTAGTAGTTACTATTATGTTTACATTTTGCTCCTCTTTTGAACAGTTAACCATTTAGGAGAAACTAAACTAACAAAAAAAACTAAAATATTACTCATATTTAAACTTTTAAACACAAAACGATTAACACCCTGGCAAGCTCCCCTCAGGAACTCTATACATATAGCAAAACCCTGTAATCTGAATAGATTATGTAACACAGGTCACATAATTCCCTTAATAGTTTTCATAAGGTTAATGTAACAAACAAGCCCAGAAAATCCAGAAGCATTGGTTAAAGGATATAATGAATATATCAATAAGATTGCTTACTCTACTCATGCCCAGATATCTCTCGATATACATATAAAGCAATAAGGCAAAGTAATTTTAATTGCACTTCCCAAAAGACAAAAAAAGTAAATATAAAAATAATTTGTATAGGTATTCAGAACATTAATCTTTACCAAGTAAAAACCAGAACTTGCTCTGTGACAGCTGTCATAATCAATAACAGAGTTATTATCTGGTGGATTTTTAATTGTCATGCTTGAGGCTGCCAGACATCCAGGATATATTGAAGATGTATTGTAGCTGTCATGGGGCCCTCAAGTACACAGTATTTAATATTAATTAGCTGGTGGTTACTATAAAATGAACTGTATACCATGGGCTATTTTATAAAAATCGCTATGCCCAAACAATGTTAGTTAATAGTTAACAATTAACTATAATTAATATTAACAATTAGTTAATAGTTCATAGTTTTGTATAATTGAATAGTTATGAGAAGTTGTGACACTGCTTTGGCTAATGAACAAATACATTCTGACCTGCAGGTATCACAAGAATTCTGACATGGAATTCTCTGCGACTGTGTGGCACTAGCCTGAAAGTTTAAAGGACTTTCAATTTAAAAAACCCCAATGGTAACACTTTACATTAAGTTACACCTATGCCTGTGTAGTTATATTTTAACTACATTGGTAACAATAGGTTATTACTGTCTAAGTGCAATGTAGGAAATGTGGAACTAGTGTTAGAGGGGTTTTTAATCACATATGTGAAACACGGCCAAAAATAACTACCATGGTGTTTCACTTAGCAGTACAGGCAGTCCCTGGGTTACAAACAAGATCCATTCTTAAGTCTGTCTTTAAGTCGAATTTGTATGTAAGAACAGGTACATACAGTTCTTATTAATCTTCACTTAGTCAAATGTTTGTCTTAGAATAGTATTTATTTTACCTTTCTGTGCATATAAAACACTTAAGACATCTTAAACATAACATTCAGTACATAATAAAACTGTGATAATAATAATAACAATACTGTAATATTATTAATAATAATACAGTAATAATAAAAGTAACTATGTACATACAGTACTGTACTGTAAAAAAACATTAAAGAAACAGTTCTCATGAAAAAGGATCATGATTAAAGGTTAACACTCATTTGTGAGGTAACATTATGATAACATTAATAACTGGATGATGCAGAAGATGATGGACTTGGATATGGACTTTAGCAACACTTACATCTGCACTCGCTGCTTCACCTTGAACTTTAATATTATGTAAATTTGCTCTCAATTTAAAGCGATTGAACCAACCCCTACTCGCAAGAAATTCTTCATCGCAATCGTCTTCACTTACCGCACGAGCAGCTTTTAAGTCATTGAAAAGTCTTCGAGCCTTTTCTTGCACTAAAGAAAGACTAATTGGCATATTACACAGATTTTGGTCTTCTATCCAAATTATCAATAGTCTTTCCATCTCAATAATTAAACCACTGCGTTGCTTGGTAATAATCGTGGCATTCATCGGGGCATGGCCTTTCACATGCTCCATTATTCTCCCTTTGTCTTTTAAAATTGTTCCAATCGTTGACCGGCTGTAGCCTAATGCTTTCCCAATGGCTGATGGCGTTTCACCTCTTTCTGATCTCTTTATTACTTTACTTTCCATGGTGATTGTTTTCCTTTTCTTTGATGCATCACCAGCACTTGCATCGGATTTACGCTTTGGAGGCATCGTTGTAAGGGTAAGAGAAAGAGAAAAACGGGACCGTGATCTGACTTAAAATAACGGACGGTGATCTCTGTTCCTTGAGCCGACGAACCAATGAAACCGCGCAATGTTTTCATGAGCATCACAAAGTAGTGCGCGCGTTCGTTATTACGAACCATTGTATTTAACTCGATTTAAAAAATATAATAGGCCTTATGGCAGTCCGTTCATAAGTACGAGTTGTCCGTAAGCCAGACGTTCGTTACACGGGGACTGCCTGTATTGCCCAAACTTTGTTACAGCTACAGATTAACCCACAATCTCATATTATCCCCTCAAAAGAAAGAAAAACAAGTTTATAAAATGCAAAGGTGTTAGCTATATGAACTAAGCTATGTGAGTTACTATGCAAGATAACTAGCCCAACAGCAAGCAGGTTTGTGAACATAATTTGATTTGCAATGTCTGGTGTAGTTCACATAGAGTGTTTCGGTAGAAGATCTACTTACTATCTGTCTATACCTGTGCAATTACATATAACAATAAACCATTTTGGTCATTATTGTCCATGAAAATACTATACATATTTCACAAATCATGTTTTGTTTGTTTCAGACAACTGTTGGAAGCAGAGGAAATCTAAAGAGCGCACATGTGGGATTTGCAGGGAATCCCAGAAGCACAGGGCTTCTATTTCATGCATCACAAAAAAGTTGTGACTAAGAAAATTGTGCATAATGATTGTATCACTCCATTTTTACTCTCACTCTACCTGGGGAGATATTGTATCTCCCACCACAAAATTTCAATAAAGTGCCACGTGAAATACGAGTCCTGTGCTTCTGTGATTTCCCTGGGAAAGTATGCACATGCTTGCTGTTGAGACGTCCTCTGCTTCCAACAGTTGTCTGAAACAAACAAGATTTATGTCTATAGTATTTTCATGGACAATGTATATTATATTTCCTTATTCACAACTGATAAGAATGCCAAAAATATAGGCCCTCAAGTTGCCAATTTAGGTTTTCCTAGATCGTCTTACAGCAATTCTCAGGGAAGTGAGAATAGGCCATAGCTACATTCACAGGCAGGACTTCCTGATCTAGACTACATAAGCAGTGCTTACAGCTGCATCGTAGTTCTGGCTACAGGAGAGCACACCAAAAGTCAAAACAAATTCTAGATATCTGGGAGCATTCCTCTTCAATGTAAAGTGTTACCAAGAAGCTAATAATAAATAAGATCTGTCAGAGATCACTTTGGGCTTTGAGATATGCAAACATATAAACCAACCTATAATCAAAACAAGCGAGGAAAACGTGACAAATGTTGTATTTCCTGAATAACAAGCAGCCTTTGTTGTCTCCTGTATTCTGAGTCGCATCATCCCAATTGCCACCATGGCACTCACAACCTGTAATTATCATCTGTTTTCTCACGTTTGAAAAGATTGGATTCATTACCTGATTTTCTCATACCTTTTTCACAATCTGATCAAAATCACCCTTTATCACCTCCAGTGCAAGGTAAAGAATTTTGAAAGAAAGAAAGAAAGCTTAAATAAATAAATCCTTCACAAGCTTTCAGATTTTTTTTTTTAAGTGAGCATTCAAAATGTATTAAATAGGCGTATGAATCCTCTTAATGTATCATAAAAACAGAATTCAAAATGGCTTGTATCTTCAAAATGTTCTGTGTTGTGCTTGTGCTACATGCATGCACATTGATACTCTGCAATAAACTGCTGAATTCACTAATGGAGCTGCAACAACCTTTATTGTTTATCAGTGCCTGTTCACCATCAGAATCGTTCAGCATCTATTTTGAAATGTGAAAAATGCAACATACCGCAATGTAATCTTCTGTCTGTTTAAATAGCAAGTTGGAATCGGGAGTAGCCTACTGGTATCTTTACACTTTACGTTACACTTTACATTACAAAGTTTTCTTTTTTAAGCTAGCCAGTTGAGTTCTCTTTGTCTTTAGTTACATTGTTACCAAACTTAGAATGCAGCCTGCTAGCATGTCACTGGCTGTTTGGGGTGGCCTTTAAAATAGTTATTCAAGGATATGCATGTGATGCTATAATAGTATATTTCTACATTAACATATAAAAGTGTGTTAAATGACATTAAAAGTGTGTGTTTTGACTCAAAGGTCCAACATACTAACAAATGTGTGTGAGATGGCCTTTATACTGTATATTTCAGGGGACAATAAGCCTGTGCTCTTTCCAAACACATGCACAACCCAGGTTATCAATTTGTTTCAAATTCATTGTTCTTTTTATGTATGCATTACATGTTTTGCATTTATTCAAGGTCCTCTACAAAAATTCACTTTCACAATGTCGATTTGGGGACAATTAAAGGTTTTGTTTGTTTAATAAATGAATAATATTGAAGCATACACTTCACCCCATTTTCAGTACTGTCCTCCACATTTTAGCAGTTGAATGAAAACTGAAAATGTCAAGTTAATATGTAATGCTTTTAGGTTTTTGTTATGCTATTCATTTATGTTTTCAGGAAACCCTCTTAATTATATAACCATTGGTTTAAAAGGTAACATGTTCATACACTACCGTTCAAAAGTTTGGGGTCACCTGCTGGAAACTAGGTTTATCTCATAATTGACAATGCTTTACACTGTATACATTTCTGTAAATACTTTAAAATGACAAAAAAACACATGTAACAATGAACAAAATGAACATCAAAGAAATGTTCAAGAAAATTATATTGAAAATTGAATCTTGGATTCCTCAAAATAGTCACCCTTTGGCGTGAGAATAGCCTCACAAACAGTGGCCATTCGGTTAATACGTTTTAGCAGGAAATCACCCGACATGTTTTCCCAGCTATCCTGCAGCAATTCCCAGAGAAACTTGTGGGTTGCTTTGCTTTGACTCTTCCTTTCCAGTTTGTCCCATACAAGTTCTATGGGATTGAGGTCTGGACACTGGGCAGGCCAGGTCTTTAGTTTGAGTTGTTGTTCACATTCCTCCTTCACCAGATAGTTCTTGCACAACTTCAAGGTGTGTTTCGGGTCGTTATCTTGTTGAAGAATGAAGGAGTGCCTGATTAGCCATAGTCCAGATGGAAGGTGACCCCAAACTTTTGAACGGTAGTGTATTTTGGAAAAAAATAAGGATAGGGATATAAGGCACATATGGTAGGAGCAGCTCAATTCCATCTCTCTGAATAGGAAGATAAGATGACAGCTGATCCTAACTGCCAAATGCATCAGAGCAGTGCTGTGACACCCATGGGCATTTCTTAAGAGTGTCAAAGGCAAAACATGGCCCTTGTTGGGCGAGGGTGGGGGTGGGGATTGGGAGGGAGGAAACAGTGCCTGGTGAAAGTCAAAAGGAAATTTAAACTTGAGAAAGGGGAAAATGGCAACTTTAAGGGGGAAAGAACATTCACTTTGTTTCGGGGCACTGTTCCTCTCTTCTGGTCCTTCTAGTCGCCATGTAAAATGGAGGACAATATAAGGAGCTTTACTGTGAAGAATAAAAAGTGTGTACACAAATAAGAGAGAGCATTCCGCCATGCTAACACCGCAGACATGACTCTGGTCGCCCAGCCACACGCATAAAACCTCTTTCCCATAAGCCTCCAAGCTGTTGTGCCAACACTTCATTGGCTGGGAGTTTCTCTTTCAATGAGGTAAGGCCAGCCAATCAACTGAAGCAGAATGCGGGCTTGCTTTCTGTCCTACTATGCTTTTACATTGCCAAACTGAACAGCCAAGCTCTCAAAATTCAAAAATGTACCATCCCAAACATTCCAACACCTGACTGATCACTAGGTACTACATATTCTTCTTTTTTGAGCTGCAGTAATGAATTAGCAGCACTATCAACAGAAAGCTCTCCAGTTAAGAATAAAGCACAGATATTTATCACAGTGACAGTTACAGCTCAGTTCACTTCACTGCTGAACAGATAGATTTAAACACTGGAAAAATGAAAAATGATCTGTTACTAATTATGGATTTCATAGGTGGAGATAATCACAAAACAACTACAGAGGGTATAAAAGTATTCACCCCCTTTGGCATTTTTCATATTTTATTTTCTTACTTCATGCAATCAAAATGGATTTTATTGGGATTTCTTGCCACTTGCCACCATTCCTTGAACATAAAATAATTTAAGTTAAAGCTTTTTCTTAATTAATTATAAATAAAAAGCAGACAATAATTGATTGCATAAGTATTCACCTGTTTTGCCACCTAAATAAACTGGTGCAATCAATTGTCTTCATTGGTTACATAATTATTTGATTGGAGTCCAACTTTGTACAATTATGGTGTTTCAAATGATTTTAAATTAAATGCACCTGCCTGTGAGAGGTCCCACAGTTGGTTTCCAAACGAGAGCCTCATCATGAAGACCAAATAATATTCAAGGCAAATCCCAATAATATATCCCAGATAATAATTGATTTCATAAGCATTCACCCCCCTTGACTTAGTACTTGATAGAAGCACCTTTAGTCTACTTGAGTAAGTCTCTACCAGGTTTGTACATCTGGACTCTTTTTGCCCATTCTTCTGCATTGCATGCTTACTCAGCAACATTGTAGAGATATGAATTTACCTACCTACAAAAATGTAGGGACCAATTAGTTCAAACTAAAATTCCTCCTCTTTGGCCCATTAGGCCTTCACTTATATGTATTATAATAAAGTGGAAAGTGTGACATAAAAATGAAATAAAACTTCTTAAAACTAGAGAGCAGACAGTTATATATATATAGATGCTCTAACAAAACTTTCATCAAAGATAATTCTGCTGCAATGTCTGTAAATGATATTGCAGAGCAGCTTGGAGAGTGTACTTCCTGAGCAAGCTGTTCCAATACTGTTCATGGTGCTTTGGCACTGAGGTTCACTTTCATCCATTTTCCAAAAGCAAGACAAGGTTCAAAATAATGACAAAAATCCACAGAGTTACAGCTTTCAGACCGCAATTCTGGTTGCATGGTGGTTTCAGGTTGTTAACGTCCAATAGATAATTATCCGATTTTTTTAAATGTTATGTTAGCGTATAAAAACATCAACAAAAACAACAATCAAAAGTATCTATTATCAGATTGTCTGTATGTACTATCTTGAGTACAATATCAGCTGAGACACGTTGACATGCGCATTGGAGTTGATGTGCAGGCATTGGACTTAATAGTGCCATTCTATCAAATGTGTCCCTAACAGCTAAAAAGGGGATAAAAAGAGGGAAAAATCACAACATTAATTTAATCTCTCACCTTGCCATGTCACATATCACACATTTACAGAATGGCAGAATGTCATTGACTTTGGCTCACAGGTTATAATTTATTCTCAGTTCTCTTCCTCATTTGTTTAGCCAAACTGCTACAGTCCAGCACAAAATATCCTGGTCAGCTTCAGCTACAGGAATTCTTAAAGTCTGCACGTTTCGAAGTTGTATTGACTGAATCCGTGTCCAGCACAACCCAGCAATCTGTCACTCAATGCAGAGTTAAGTGGGAGGGTGTGCTTGCCTTCTTACAGACTACTAAACATCTGTTCACTGTTTATTTCTGATCAAATGGGGTTGAGCCTGTTAAATGTTCGTGAAGCTGATGTATAGAAGATACTGTGTACTATATTATATATATATATATACCGGTATATAACAGCACATATTAATATAATTAATTCTTCAGTTTTACAGTAATACATAAATTGTGCACATAACAGCGTTTCCACCAAATTGGTCATCAAGCTTTTTCCCTTTGTTTTTTCATTTGCATAGACTGCCAGGTTGCTAATGAAACAATTCTTTATGACTATTATCGTTGCTTTTGTTTGTAAGAACTGCAGTTCTCATGGCACAGATGTCGAGTTCAAACTCAAGATATGAGTATGAGGATTGATCTTATTCTCATACTCATGAAATCTTATTCTCAAATTCTGAAAGGTAGCAACCTATTTTTTGATTCAATGGCCTAATTTGTAGTACACTGTACACATAACGATACACAAATGTACTGTGTGTAAATTAAGCAGTAAGCAGTTAATGCACAAATATAAGAGGCAGTGCATCCCAGAGTGCGGTTCACATTTCCCCATTAAAATTCTCCCCACCCTGTCTGCTCTCTTACTGGACCTCAGTGGTCATTCCGTTTGAATTCCTTGATTAAATAATTCATAGATAAGGTTTCAACTACTTGAACCAAGAAAGATTATTTCAGAAAAAATGTACTGAAGTCCTCCGCAATATGTTTGACAGATCTATCCTTTGGAAGACTGCTTCCAAAGACCGCTACGTTAGCAACACAGACCAGTGTTCACCCCAGTGTTCAGTGACTGTGAGATGATGACGTGTTAGCATAGTCACATTGTTCTGTGCTCATTTTTCATTGTTGTTAGAGTTGCAGGATGTGTGGCTATGCTCCCTACCTAATAACATGCTCAAAATATGTGACAATGTCTGTGATATGCCATGGCTTGTCTTTGTATTATACAAGGACAAAAACATACAACATGAGCCTGAGAAAACAGCACAGGTCTACATGGGTGAACACCTAACCTACTTTTTATGATAGCAAAGATAATATTACTGTATATTAGATTTTATGACAGCAAAAGTGCAAACAAGAAGCTAGGGGAAACTGTAGTGGACTGAAAGCATACAAGATTAACTGGATGCACCATGTGTAAAGAGAAAAAGAATGGCGATAACATGAAAAAGACTACCACCTCCCCTCACTCAAGGACAACGCCTGCATCCACGAGGTCAGTTCTTACCACGAAAACACAAGGTGCAACTAATGACTGAGCATTCTATTGCTAGAATGTCATTAATAATATCCCAGACAAATTTCACACAGAACAATTCATCAATATATTTTTTTCTCAGAAGCAATTAAAGCAGACAGCTCTTCAGTCAATGTCTGGTGTTGCCTATAGTTACCATAGAGTAATATTTACATTTCAAATGCATGACGCAATAGAGGACAGTATCTCCTTCCTTATCATAGCTTAACAAATAAAAATTCCCAAAACATGGATAAAACATGTTATTCTGACCACCAGCCACAACAGTTTGATCAAATCAAGAACAGA
Organism: Aldrovandia affinis; assembly: GCA_029706075.1. NCBI lineage: Eukaryota > Metazoa > Chordata > Actinopteri > Notacanthiformes > Halosauridae > Aldrovandia > Aldrovandia affinis. Next base: position 2,304,939 of record JAINUG010000145.1, on the reverse strand, counting down.
TTTATGGTTATATAGGTAGAGCATGGCACTGACAATGCTTAGGTTGTGGGTTCGACTCCCATTGGGGCTACATACTGTATACTGAAAAAAATAAGTATGCATTCATTACTATAAGTCGCTTTGGATAAAAGCATCTGCTAAATCGCATATAGATATCGATATAGATGATTGCCATGCATAAATTGTTACATGGATGAATAGGGCAGTGTTTTCATCACTATAGTTTTTCTTTAAAAGAGGGATGCATCAACATTTGAAAGGTCCTCTTCTTCTTCAGCGGTCTTAACAAAACCTAAATGAAGAAAACAATATTTTATATTATTTGAAGGTGGAACCTAATCAGCACTCTTTGTTTTGATGACAGATTATGTTATTTAACAAGTGTACATTTTAAGCCACAACTAACTAATAGCCTGTGCTTATTTATGACTATACTCATAATATATACTATTTATTAAATTTAATAATCATGTTTTTTGTTTACCTTTTACGAAACAAAATGCAACAAAAATGCATACTTCTGAAGGGCCAGCTGATACTGATATTAAACACATAATAGCTGGTCCAGCAAAAATTGTACTTTTTATATAAATGTCATGTACAAATAGTAATAGATATATGTTGGTATGTATGCACAATACATTCAGGAAGTTAGACTTAGGAAATAGGAAAAGTGCATGAACACGGAACATGTTCATGCACTTTTCCTATTTCCTAAGTCTAACTTCAACACTTTAAGACAGCCAGCTCAGCCACGATTACAAGTCATACACCATCAGCATACGACACACCATAAGGCGGTCTGAGCCATCTTCTAATGGAGCAATCCAAATTTCACAATAAGTCAACAAAGATATCAATCAATAGAATCATTTTATTTAGTAAGTGTCAGAGAAAGACTGCGAGTGTGCCCAGGCTGGACCGAAGGAGCAGAAGGCAAAAGAACAGCAAGACTTTCTAAATTAAATTTTGATTAGAGTCATTAAATGATCTTATTCCTTTAGCTTCCTTCTGCTTCCTGCACAGTAATTGCCTGCACCGCACACACATCTCTCCAGTCGAGCGCTAATGAAGACCCCAGGGTCAAAAAACACTCCATGTAAAATGAGCTGATTGCACTACATGACTATATATGGACATGTTGTACACAGAAACGCTTTCCTACTTTCTGAACGTACACAGGAGGAATGGATTGTGAAAAAGAATTGCATTAGAAGAACCAATTAGGATTATTAGTCGGGAATAATTAATTAAATAGAGAATAAAACAAATGACTTCAGTGGTTTCTAAGATGCATCTAAAATGGAAGTAAATGGGATCGTATAAGAAGGGTTCCATATTAGATGTTTTTTCACTCTAAACTGGTGTCATACGAGATGCACTTAAGTCGCTTTAATGACAGTGAAAATTAACCCTATTTGCAAATTAACCCATCGACAAGAAACATGAGTACCGTTTAAACATTTGTATCCATCTCTCTGAAGTGCTTGAGCCAAGTGGATTCAACTGGGAGGTTTTCCTTTGCAGCCAAGAAAGAGAGAGCTTTTCAAAATATTTATCCATGGAAAATGGGATAAAAGCTTGCAAGAAGAGCCTGGGTTTTGCACAGACCTGAGTCTACAATGGGTTTACAACGGAGATTTGCACACTCTGAACTTTTCCCCAGTCACCGTTGGTTCTCAGAAGCATTTTGGCTGATAGACCCAGCGCGGATAGTCAAAGGGTAAGCTGATATAATAGTTCAAAGGAAGCTCATAATGGGATGTGTAGCCCATTGTGAAGAGAGAAAGCAGGTGAAATTCTGGGTAAATAATGCACCATTGAACAACACGATATGTTACGAGGAAAGAATGCATACATCCTAACACTATTTCCGACGTTCAGAAGACACAATTGGCCCCACGATTCCTCATACCTGATTTATGTGACTAAATAACTCATATGTATGTGCTCAATGTGCAGAACACATGTCTGTATTTGATCAAGACTTGTCTCACAATTGCATGCACGTGATGGACGTTTTGTTCTCAAACATGGTCTGCTCAGTTAAGGACAAAGGTTGATCGAATACAGACCATTATGTTTGAAACATCTGAAAGTGGGCCTGCATCATATCGCAATGTCCAGCTTTTCTTTTGGGCTGTTTTCAGTGTCATCTTGAAAACAGTCTATACAAGCATACCATTTTATATCTTCTAGAGGATGGAGGGGGGTTCACCTAAATCCAGGCCAATCAGTCAAGTCGAAAAAGTTTCCAACCAATTAGAAAACAATGAAGTATCTGAGTCTGGGCAGCTGATTTAGAACCTTCATTAATTTAAACCATAAAAGTGATTGCTAATTTAAAAAAACAGACTTCATATCCTGAGGACTAGCAAGATTAGGTCTATTGGTTCAAATGCTAGACGTTCGGCCTCGAGAACACAGACCTGCAGACACTGCAGTCCATCCTCAAGCGCCCTCCATTTATAGATGAGTCTCCAACTTATAAATTGTTAAAGATCGCAATCAGTGAGCAGCAATTCTGTAACTACAACTTTTTACATTTCCCACAAGAAACTCACCTAATCAGTGAGTCTTAATAATTAAAGAAATGCTCTGGGGGCCACTACATAGGCCTTGAGGTGGTTTCACTTATACCATAAATGAAAATTTATATTCAAATTAGTATTAATGAAAGCCTCTTGTTTTTGTCTCTTTAATTAAATAACAAAATGCATTTAAGTTAGTTTTGAAACAGCAAGTAATTCCCCTAGCATGGACCAGAAACGATGCAGTGCTATTGCATTCTAAACAAAGTAGTTATAATTGACTGTGTGGGGAATGATACAAACACTCACGTTCAAATCTTATATTGGGCACTACAATTGCACCCTTGAGCAAAGTAGTTGAATTGCACCTTTGCTTCACTAAGCATCCCGTTTTATACATTTATAAGTCAAATTTGATCAATTTAAGCTGTTGAGAACAAATGAATAAACAACAAGTCTTCATATTATATTGTATCTATCAGAGGTTTTAAGGATTATATTATCATTAGTCACTATGGTAACACAATATCACTGACAAAAGCTAAAATGTCACAACAGTTGAAACTTTAGCCTCAATTTTACTAAAAAATGTTGCGTAAACATGGTTACAATAATTACAGAGCTATAATCAAACATAAAATGTTTTCGCAAACATAAGAGGGCAGCAATTATGAACTTGGCAGTGTCAGTATTATGTACATTGGTGCCATAAGTGCGTTACTTAACAGGCCAGGACACTACACCTTAATAATCTGTGTCATTATGTTAAGGCAGGATCAGATTCGATGCCTACAATGCAGTGCAGACATAAATGGGCAGAGACAACGATGGTCTTTTTGCCTCTAAGAGCTAGGATGTAAAATTGAATCTGAATGACTGGCCAGGCACGAGAATACAGTCGTAGACATGGAGTGCAGCCAGTGGAAAACAGATCCGATTCGTTCTGTGTCCACTAAATAATGCCTGATCCCTATTGAAAATGTTTCAGTTATGATAAAAATCACCGCAATCACTCTATTTCAGAGCAATGAAAATCAAGCACAGATAGTGCTGAAGTGCACCGTATCTTCACATCTGCATGCACAAAGCACAAAAATAGAAGCTACTGGGAATAGGAAATACATATCTTAATCTGTACACCTCTGTAAATCTAATTAATCTAATTAATTCCCCCTGTTGTGAGATTCTGTCACTTCAACACACACCAGGAAGCTCAGAGAAGGCTTCCTTAAGCTAATCGTTTCATCACCTCTCATCCAAATCTGTCAAGAACATTTTCAGTTATCCTGTCCACAGCCTGACAGAAAAACGGTGGTGCAGTGGTGTTAGATTTTGGTATTTTCCACCTGGGTGTTAAGTACCCTTTTCCAAGTGCGAGATCTCCCCCGACTCAGGTGCCGAGAGCCATTGGAAAAGTAGCCCTGGGTGAATAGAAATGATAATGTCTGAAGAGTCATTGATCTAGCCGGGAAACAGGAACCAGGGAAGGAGGAAATTAAGCCTTCCTCCTGGCCAGACACCTTTTGTTTAAGACTGTATTTAACCTGTGACTGTTTTACATGATGGTGTGTTAGACTTGAGATTTCGATACCACCAGAAGCTACATTGTACGAATAAAGAAACTCTTGTCTTTCACCAACGGAACTGTTTTAAGACTCTTCTATTGCCTGAATGAAATTGCAAGTACCAGCAACGAACCAAGTTTTAATTGAGGAGAAACTAGCAATTCTTCAGTGGATAGCGCTGTCGCCTCACAGCAAGAAGGTCTCGGGTTCGAATCCAGGCCGGGGGCCTTTCTGTGCGGAGTTTGCATGTTCTCCCCGTGTCCGCGTGGGTTTCCTCCGGGTACTCCGGTTTCTTCCCACAGTCCAAAGACATGCACGTTAGGCTAATTGGAGAGTCTAAATTGCCCGTAGGTATGAGTGTGTGAGTGATTGGTGTGTGTGCCCTGCGATGGATTGGCTACCTGTCCAGGGTGTATTCCTGCCTCTCGCCCGGAACGCATGCTGGGATAGGCTCCAGCCCCCCCCCCGCGACCCTGACCAGGAATAAGCGGCTTAGATAATGGATGGATGGATGGATAGATGTGATGTTCGGTGAACAGCGAATTTCCTGTTTACTCTTTACAAACTGAGGCATGGCGAAAATCTGGTCCTGCTGTTTCTGTCCTAAACTCTATCCTCATCCATCCTCTATTATATTACAAAACCACTGAATATGAATGGTCCTTGACAATTATTCACAGCCATATCTGTTTAATAGCCTTTTTATATGTGTGCTCCTATGCGCTGTAATCTACTGTAACGACATCTCCGATAGGCCTTGATAGGAGAGAACCACAGTTCCAGCCTCAGTCTAGCTTTTTCACTTGAATAAGCTGTTGATAGTTGCTGTCAATAAAAAAACACATTAGCAATTCATCAAAGGAGCAAATTCCATTATGCACAGGAAGTCCGGGGGAATTATTTTGCTTTTGATTTCGAGTTCCGATAGCATTGTTATTGATTTAAAATTTCCCCAGCATCACATAGGCCAGACACAACAGACCATTGTATTTTTTGAACTGTCAGTCACTGTAATCCAGGGCTGTCTGAGGGCTGACAGCACCAGGCAGGCGCTTTCTTATTCCCCTCTGAAGTCGCCAAGGGAATGGTCTGGGCCAAGGCTTCAGCCTTTCAAAGCTACTCCCTCCTCCTCAGAGGGAGCTCGCTTTCTGTCTTCGCCCCCGAAAATGAACAGACCCCTTAATTCCTCTATCCACTGCACCCTCGGCAGGAGAAACGCAGCCCGCCTCGAGGTCAGCCGTTATTTGTACTTTTGAATTTGCCTCAGTCGCCGACGGCAGCAGGTTACAGTCCACTGCCCATTTAAAGCAATCAATTTGTTTATCAATAAGATCCTCCCTTCACGTGGACGAAGTGACCCAGACGCTTTTTCCCTCTGTCTCCATTTAGTAAATGGGTTTGTTTTGACATCCCGCGACCACACACAATCATTAATCTCTCCTCCTGTGCCGTTTCTCCAATGGGTAGTTAATGTGACTGAGATCGAGCGGCGCGTGGTCTGATGCAGAATCAAAGAGCCCCCCCACGCCCCCCAGCACACCCCCTTAGCCGTGTCTCCTCGAACGCACTTCACGACCCCGGGCCCATTGATCTAAATGAGGAATGCAATCAGTGACGTCTCCATTTAAAATGCAAGTATTAATCTTTTCATGAGCGAATTAACAGGCCGCCAAAAATAAATCAAACAAGCGGCCCCTTTGTCCCAATTTGTCACCCACTGCAGTAAAGAGAGCGTGTGTGTGAGTGTGCGAGTGCATGCGTGTGTTTTGTTCCGCTACGTTATGTAAGACTTATTAGGTTTCTTGATGACAAGCACCCAGATAGATTGCTTGAGTCCTTGTCTCTGTCCAAGGCAGTAAGTATAATAGCACTGTTAGAGAAGCAGAGGGATGCCCGGAGGCAGTAACAGCAATTAAGAGCAATGGATCCCAAAGCCCTATTTAAGAAGTGCTACTTCTGTATTACAGCTATTCTTGGAGGCTGTACACAGCAGAGGTTTCAACCAATAATTTTCCATGTGTGATGAACTGTGAAATGCAACAAAAGCCCCATTTCCAGGAGGGGGATTTAAGTTCATTCTGCATTAAGGCGAGGGAGAATGAGAGGGAGGGGAAAAAACAGAAAAGAAACCTTGGCTGAAAGAATTACATTAAATATCTCCTGTGTCACAGGAGTAACACGGAAACCCTAAATACTTTGCGACAATGCTGCCTCTGTGCCATGTGATCATAATGGCAACGGGTATAATTTGTTGAGCATTAGAGTAAAGCCGACATGATTGTTAATAGTAATTGGAGCTCAGTTTCTGGTCGAGGAGTCACACTTACTCCAAGGCACCATTAGGGAGTATTGAGAAAATGATTATGGTGGAGCACTCGGGTCCTGCCTTCTTTTTAAAGTCTTTAACCCCGCCCCCCCCCCAAAAAAGACACTGAATCGATTTCAAATAATTATGGCTGCAATTTATATGAATTTATGCCAACCAGACATGGAATTTAATGAATTAATTATTAACTCATTATTTTGGGAGAATTGCCATTGCAGGAAAATGTTAAAATAATTTGATCTTTTGAGTTTTTTTGGGAGGGTTAGACTTTCAGAGCAGCTACAATTCACCACAAAAAAGAAAGAAAATCATTTAAGATCCTCTTTGGAGGAAAGCTATCTTTCTTTCTTTAAATGCATGTGTATGTGGTTGTAGGATGAGCATGAGGCAGTATAGGCTGCTAGTCATTTTCATATCTGCTGCTGTTTGTGGTTTCAAATGCCTACTCAGTCTAAATTGTCATGGGTGAATTTCAGTAAGGACAAAACTGATGACGTAAACGCGACACGAGGACGCCATGGTGCACTGACCTGAGAAACGACTTTCTTATCTTATTATATCACAATATACTGACTGGCACCGGGTCCAGATAGATATCTGCTAGACTGGACTTCCTGTCATCGCTTGGGGTGCTGATAAATTTAAATGCTCGGTTAATGTCACTGGGCACTGATACCTTATGATCCTGAAGCCCTTCCACGTGACTGAACACCTGCCTGGTGGGACATTAGCAAACAGGTGCCCCTCCCCCGTAATAACGGACAAAGGATTTTGTAATGAGCGTGTCCTGAAAAATCTTGACGATATCATCGGTGGCCAATCTGGTGAGGCTCCGCAGTCACTTTTCGCTGTTCCAGCAGAACGAGGCGGCCGGTGGCAGGAGCCTCTCTCGTGTCACGCGGCCTGGCAGCTCCCGTGTCACCACGGACGGCGGGGTGACACAGCCATGCATGGCTGGGCGGGGACACGCCATTAAAACTAAAATGTGGACATTTCCTGTCACCTTGTTAATGGGTTTCTCCAACGCATAGCAGAGCAGATGGACAAGAGAGTCTGGGCTCAAGATGGAGCTTTTTCTATAAAAAACACCAGACTATCGCCTCGTTCTCACGCAAGCTTCATCACTCTGCATTCAAAGCACAGAGCAGCACTGATTCTGTCATGTCTACAAGCTGCATCACCATCTTTGACAGCTGTGTTTATTTGTGAAATATCACTCCTTTCTTAAATGTTGTGTAATGTGCATGCTGATAGCTGCTGATCTATCAGCCATTGATATAGAGACATTTCAAGTGCTTTGAATTGTGGGACATTAAGTTGATACAGACATATGCAATCTTATTGAATATGATATTCCCATATAAACCAGAGATGCCATTTCTTTCTGTACTGGTTGTTGACTAAACATACTACATGCTGCCCATGAATAATACGAAATTATTTTTTAGAAGAGCATCACAACAATGTCCTCTTAGGTTTCTCTTTATGGTGGTTTGTCACTAAATTGTTCATTCACATTCATTGTTTGTCATATCTGATATCTGACTTTTTAAATTGGAGAACTGCTGATGAGAAGAAGGATGTTCAACTGAGCTAGATATAATTCCAACTAAATTCAATTTTGTTCTTCAGTGACCAGATACAAGGTATAAGATGTGTTTGGAGCGTGCATTATTATGTTCTGAACTTTAACTGAATGCATAATTACCTTTGATTACAGTTAAAAGGCAAATGTGTTCTCCTCTTATTCTCTTATTCAGAGAAGTCAGCAGTTTTGAAAAAAGCTGCTTGCTCATTTCCACATGAGTACAGTATGAATAAACTATCTGAATAAAATGAAATGTCACCATTTGTTTGTCTGAAACAACACTATCTGAAAAACAAAACTCCACTTCATCCCTGCATTTAAATGCATATTTAAATATGAAACAAGCTGTATTGTTGCTGAAAGCAGTCTAATTTCACTCAAATGTCAACTTGCAACCACTTGAGGAATAACTGCTCTTAGAAGACGTTGTGATGAGCTGAAATATTCTATACCGGTCAAAGTGGGGTATAATATTATCAGGAGATGGCATTATGAAAGGTCAGAATGAAATATCAAAATATGAAAAAGCATCAGAACAATTGGGTCTTAATATCTGTGTTATTTTCCAAACCTCTGCTAATAAACAGGTTCAAAAATTGTTCTGTGGAGTCATCAATGTTCTATGAAGAAAACTCAAAATTTCAGTTTCCTCCCACAACAAACTGTTTAGAGAACAGACAACTTATAAACTTCACATTTTCTCAAAATATCTAGTGGTAGTCCATGCCCTTTTTTTCTCCAAAAACATAGTCCTTCAATGGTCCGATTCTTCATATCATGTGGCTAAATAAATGAAATGAGGGGGAAAAAATGACATTACACACGAAAGCGAGGTGTAGCATGTCCCCACATGGCAAGATGAACCCATAATTAAGACTGTGTTGCATTAGTGATCAGCCGAGTCTCCGCGGAGCGCGTTTAATGACTCATAATATTATGCCAGTGCCGGGTGCACGGAGGACTTTTAATAATCTCTTTGTTTCCTAATTTAGTTTTGATTGGCTATGAAATTCAGAGCGGCACTCAAGGGCTCACGTTTCGCCCGTCATCAGCACTTCCTCGGCCATAAACTGTGCAGTCGCACAAGCAAGCGCTTCCGTCCGGGGGCTCTTTTTCAGGTCTTCTGCTCAACCTCCCCTTGGCTGCATGCTGTGGCCCGGTTATGACTCCAGGATAATCTTACAGGAGCCCCTGCCTATGTCAGGCCATGTCTGCCTATGTCCGGCAAACTGGAGGTGCGACATGCATGTGACTCATTTCGTCCCATTCCGCAACGGGGCTTTCCGAGGGGGCCTTTGCAGAAACCGCTGGTCTGCGCTTCCTGAGTGGAGAGATGGGTTACATTTTCCCTCGGGGGGGGGGCGTGGGAGTGGATTTGGGGCACGGGTGCAATCGCCCAGAGCAGTGGTGGGTGGGGGATAGAGTCATCCTCGCATGTTACACGTCTAGCTACCCATCAATACTGAAGCTATATTTTAGAACTTGATCCAGGTCACTGCCTGTAGATAAATAGTGATCATTCTGAACACTATATAGCCAGATAATAGGTATGGACATGGTCAATAGCTGTGGATGATAAAAAACATCTGATATGTTCATCTGGGTGCTATTTTCTTCATGATCATACTGGCTATGTTTAAATGATCACATGCACTGTGATTCTCAAGTTAGCTTGTTGGTAGCTAGCATGTTGTCAGACAACTAGATATACATAGCTAACTTGAGGGACATAACCTGAAGAAAGTTTAAAAAAATCATCAGATGTCAATCATCTTTCCAGTCAACAGAGATCAGTGGACGGAATAAATATAATTTCCTTCGACAGGAATAGGTTTATTCTACTAAAAACCATGTACTAACAGCTTATTCCTCTGGTGAATAAAAATATTTCAACACAGACAGAAAGGATTTTTGTCAGTATTTGTTCAAGTCTATCTGATTATAAATGCATACACTCTTGAACGTAGCTCCTTTTGGGCTTTGTTATAATAGCTAGGCTTTATCAGGGCTACATCACAAAGCGAAATGTACAAAAACAATCCCTGATAACTACGTAATGTAGAAACTGTCAAAGCTGTTTCAGATACAAAGCTACATATCACACCTGAAAACCTGGTGTACCCTTGAACCTGTCTGAAACCCTGCGGCATAATTACAGACACCCCTTAACTATTACAGCTATAGAAAAAGTACCCTGCCTCGGACAGGAAAACAGCAGAGCTGCACAGGGTCCTATTAATGCAGAGACCACCCACAGCCCGGTGGAATTGAAGGCTTTCCTAGACGGATCATACTGCACATTTGCATCTTGCGCCCGGGCGGCACAGCCGAAATGGGGGGATCATGCATTCATGAGGTTTACTCGTGACCTGAGATAAGCCTTCCTGCTCGTCTGCAGGCAGAGACGTCTGGAAGGAACCTAACCGCAGGAAGGAATAGGAGGCAGCAGAAAGAGCCATATGCCCTGAGGGTCAATGGACAGAAATCAATTAAACCGGATTGAATTCTCAGACAGGGCATGGTGTAAGGACTTGGTAATTGCCTGAATAATTTTAGTGCTTATGATAAAAAATGTTATTGACATAATCATGATATCGGTATTGTTTTAGTTGCCATTTCACAGCTAATTGCTCAAAAATTGATCTTTTCTGCTGAGAACTGTGGTGAAGAAATATCTATGAATAGAGAAGTGCACTTTGTTTTTTGAGGTTTCTTGCTTCTTATATGTAGAAATATAACATAACTGCTAAAATACTCATATTTAACAGGTAGGTGGGATATGTATACGTATGTTACATGACACTATAAAGGCTAGTAATGATCTTGTCAATTTCGAAAAGCTTAATTTAGTCCACACATACAATATAAATGTATGCAATTGTTTCTACTGAATGTGACTTTCAAACAAATATTGGGAAAACCTGAACCTGTGAAACCAGTTTTCCCTACAGGTACAAAACATGAAAAGTACGTCATGCACATATACTGCCATAGCATCTGTTTCCAGCAACCCCCAACACCCTCCTCCCCCAATGTACACCTCTTAACTCTCCATTTTTGGGGGAGTTGGGTGGGCGGGGTTAACAGCCACATCCATATCTCCTGGTACAAGTACTTTCTCGGACATAAACGCTACGGAAACGCAACTAACTCAATATGCTGCGATTACCGACAAAACTCCTTTGAGTGTACTTTGTTTGTCTGGAAATCGTTTCTACTGAATTTAAAATGATTGAACAGCTGCCTGAGATTATTGATGGATGACTGAAACCCCGACTTTTCACGAATCAAAAAAAAACTCAATCAGGGATGGCTTTTTCTCTCTCCAACCAATAAAGACAAAGGCTTCGGTTCACATTAGCCGATATGATGTTCGGTGTCCCTGGAGACCAGGAGGCGGAACGCAAGTGTGACTTTGACACTCAGAAATACCAGTTCACCTTTTCCCTAACCTTGAAAACCTATCACAGAGAGTCAGCGATTTCAAAAGTGCTCCTGAGATGCGAGTTTGAATAATGTATCCTATGAATAAAACACATTAGCTACAAACATATTGAATAATTCACTTTTCAAAGCCCCTGTACACGAGATATTAGGTCTTCCGTCACTCTCCATATTTTCATCTTCGTGTGTCTCTCTCCACTGACTATTTTTATTCTCCAAGTAACTACTTTCTTGGAACCTCTTTTGTTTCTCTAAAAAGCTCTTGAAATTTTTAGAAGCACATTTGCTCTGATAAAATGTTTGATAGAACAGTACACACAAGCCAAGATGTATTCATATTTCATGCCTATGTGTCCCTTAATGTGGACAACCAGTTGTGGTTTACAAAGTACAAAGCCTAAATGTAGAGGAGCTATTTATCAAACAAAGCACTTTGCCCAAATGACCTCCCTTTAAAAACCAAGCTGCTTTTCCCACAGACTCATCTTGGCTTCAAGTGGTTTTCTCTTCTTGCACTTGCTGGCACTGTTGCAATGCTAATAAAGCACAGCGTCACATAGACGAAAATGCTCATATTTAAGATATAAAGGAATATTCAGTATTAACGGCATATCTTATGAGAGTTCCCTTCATCACCATACAAGAAAATGGAATTCATTGGCATAGCATGGCTTTTGTCTGGGCTGAAATGCTTCACTGTGTTCCAATTTGATGTGATTTTTTGGGGTTAGGCTGTCACCTCCCCTGTACAGAAGCATGGTACTACAAAGATTACAAAGCCATTTAAATGAAAAAGCAAAAAAAGCACAGGGTATTTATCTTGGTCCATACTCAACAGGCTAGAAAAAATATGAATTATTAAACGCCACATAGCCTATGCAATTCACACCCATGCTCATTTTTCCCTTTCTTGGGTGCATATTAAATGAAAATCCATTTCATATTTAAAAAAATATTAATAGTGGTGTTGGGCCAACTGAAAAACTGTTCTGCATTCATTGCATGTTTGTAGAGGGGAAAACAGTGTGTGTGTGTGTATGTGTGTGTGTGAGAGAGAGAGAGAGAGAGAGAGAGAGAGAGAGAGAGAGAGAGAGAGAGAGAGAGAGAGAGAGAGAGAGAGAGAGAGAGAGAGAGAGAGAGAGAGAGAGAGAGAGAGAGAGAGAGAGAGAGAGAGAGAGAGAGAGAGAGAGAGAGAGAGAGAGAGAGAGAGAGAGAGAGAGAGTGTTCATGTATGTATGTGTGTAAAAAGAAAGACTGTGCCGGACATAATTCATCCAGAGACAAAGAAAGGGTAAAATAATAAAGAAATCTTTGAATTTTATGATTGTGGACTGAAGATTATGTACAGTGAAAAACTGGGTCCACATCACAAATCAAACAGTGCTAGGCCTGTCCACGTTTGAGACCATTCCAGACTCACCAAGGCGCAGTAGGTCTCGGGCGGGTCCCCGCATGTGATGTTTGGGGGGTCGAGGGTCACTTTCAGGAACTTGGTCATGTCGGCTGCCTCTGGCTGGCAGGCCATGTAATCCCAGGTCAGGCCTTCTTCAGTGTAAACCTGCGACTTGCAGACGTCGTAGTGTCCCCAGGCTGCGGGGTAGTTCTGTATGGCGTGACACATGCCGGCCCACGCGGCCTGCAGTGTCAAGAGCACGTGCAGACGCATAGCCGCTGCCTTTTACGGGCCTTCTCTGGGCGCCTCTCTGAATACGTTAGCCCCCTTCCCCGAAAGAAAGTGAGAGACAAGCCGGGGCGATCTTATAAAATAATCCAACTTCTGTCGAGTGGAAAGCTTTGGAACCGCGCCGGCATGCCAGATTTGTGTTAGCTGCTTTAGGGGGACTGCTAGCTCTGCCTAAGTCTGCGCTATGTCTCGTCTCCCAAGTTCTCCGGTTAGATCCGGTGTCTTGGCTGACGGGTCGAGGGGCGGGTGGGGTGTGGGGGAGAGGGGGGGGGGGTCCCGGCTGTTGAGGCGATAATGGGAGAGGGGAGGGGAGGAGAGCACGCCGCCGTCGGAGACCGCCCGTGACACACCGATGAATCTGGAGCTCGGCCCCGGGTGATGAGTGACAGCCGTCTCAGGTTTGCCTCCCGTCAGTCATCGTTTTTCACCTTGCACCAGTGCTCTGCAAGAAACAACGAGAGGAGGAGATGAACACGTTGCAGGGGTATAATGTTTGACAGTGAGTGAGAATTAGCAGACGCACGGCGATAAGGACGTGCTCAATGATGCCAGGCAGGTGTCTTGTGTATATCGCAAAGAAATATCACATATCCCTCCAAGTCCCTCCATGAAATCGGGGTGTGTAACCCTACTTTATTTCCCTTATGCCGTTATTCATCTTATTTACGCCCATAAATCATTCGGCGATACCTAGCTTTCTTCATTCTCTCAGCTACACACGATAAAATCCAATAAAGAAATGGAAATATAAACACTAAATTCTAATTACAGCACCATGTCACAATTCTACACTGCCTGGGCCATATTACTGTGTCACCAGACAGGAATATAAAGCCTTTTCAAAGCATTCCGAGTCATGAATTGGCATTTTGTCTCATCTGTGTTTTAGAGTGGACATAGCATAGGCCTCATCATACTCACTGTGGTCATCAAAGATTACACAGTCATTTTCTAAAGGTTATGGGTGTTAAGCCCAGTTTCTTGGCCAATGTCCCAATCTGGCTCTCTGAATCTGGACACGTAATCACCCGTAACACCCCCCAACCCACCAACACACACACACACACACACACACACACACACACACACACACACACACACACACACACACACACACACACACACACACACACACACACACACACACACACACACACACACACACACACACACACACATACTCAGCAACACTATCCTTTGCATTCCCTGCCCACCTTGTTTCCCCAGGTCATTGCTAAAGACAAACGAGTTCTAAGCTGACCTTCCTGACTAAATAAAGGTTAGGCTAAATGTTACGAAACAAAAATGAGCGTACAGAAATGATAGTACCAGAAATGGGGAAAAAGCTTCTTTCCACAGAATAATAGGCACCTTAGTGTATAGATTTTTTTCTGTTTGGTGCTGGCAAAGTTCAAATGTAAGACTGATTATGTACAGCATTCAAGGCCATGACATATAAATAGTTCATGATAGCCCCACTCTTATTTAAATTGTATTATTACACAGAAATATAATAAGCAGACTGATACAGATACAGGCCTGAGCCGGATCGTAGTTTCCAATTACACTTAGCAACAGCACATTTGTGTGCGAGATTCTGTGAGAGCTCCCTGTGAGAGCTCCCTTTATGTTGCCTTAATGCAAACTGCACAGCCCTCGGAATCCAATATGGCACGCATAAAATATTAAATGCATAGAACGTCTTAAATATGAAATTGAGCTCATCCAAAGGAATGGGTTCACATCGATATGCACGTGGATTTAATTAAGATACCATGGTTCTGATGTTCTTTTCTCTCGGTCAAAGTTTCACCTCGGTACGTTCCCAATGGGAGAATGAGAGGTTCTTTTTTTTAACTCTCCGTTATCATTGGGCTGAATTCATGACACTGAAATCCATTAGACACCATATCAAATCAAATCAAATTTATTTGTATAGTGCTTTTTACAAAATAAATTGTCTCAAAACACTTAACAAAAGGGAACCCAGGCCTAACCCCCCAAAAAAGCAAGCCTAAGGCGACAGTGGCAAGGAAGAACTCCCTCGGTCAAAATGATAGGGAGAAACCTTGGGAGGAACCAGACTAAAGAGGTGTGTCCAAAAAGGACCGTATCATGGTCAGTCCAAAGGTGATGCAGGACTGGCTGACTTTGCGCCACCAGTCTGATCACCTCTGACACTGCAAGCACTCTCCAACAAATGGTGGCAGGTCTTGCTTTCGGTTGACCATGTCAAAGAGCTAAAAGCCCCTATGTGAATTTTTCAACAAGTCAAAATTGGGGTTGCCCATCACAGAGGCCGCTTTCATTTTGGCCAGTTTAAATTCTGTGTGTGAATGTTCCTATGGATTTTAGGCACTGTTATTCCACAGTTTGAATGGACGGTAATTGGAGTCAGAATGCCCACACACTTCAGCCTGGCACAACACCTGAAACATGCAATGAAGTATTCAGTTTCATGTGCTTTTAAAATAATTTTCATATTTTATGTATATATAAAAATAAAAATAAATTATATTTCCTTATTTTTCCCCACTTTTGTATTTCTTTGATGTTTCTATTTGTACTCAGTAGGGATTCTAGAAATCAGTCAGTGTTTAGAGATCTTTCCTGCATACTCTTGGGAAATGGAGGATATTTCTTAAAAATAGAAAAAGTTAAATGGTCTATTTTAAGTATTGCACAACTTAACTTCCCTGAGATGGACCATGCTCTTTTAGATAATTATCACAGACACACACACACACACATGCACACACTGAAATAAATGCCAATCTGAAAATACTCTCACAATCCCAACCAACCAACAAACTGTTAGCTTCCAGAAGATATGAGCACTCTACATGCCATCCTAGCTCCTCTGATTTGGGCCTTACCAAATTAACAAATCTACAATTTATCTACAACATGATCATTTCATCCAATATTAAACATTTTAAGGCAAACACCCGATCTAAGTTGTCAGTAGGCAGCTTTGCTCAGAAGCTTTGCTAGGAAAAGAAAAACAAACAAAACAAAAAAAACAATGTAAAGGTTTTAATTTTCAATGGCAGCTCAGCAACTGGAGGGATAATTGCTGATGACTCACCAAACAGTCCTGCAGATAGAACGCTGCTGTACACTTCAGTTGTGGTTAATCAGTCAGGGAAGTCAACAGGACTGCTGACCTGGCACACCTACTCCTAAGTGATCAATTAGTCTCCGAAACTCATTGGAGGCTTGTCGGCCGGCCGCCGTCAGCTGCATTGTACTGTACGTGCAACTTTGCCCTTTTATTCCGCCACAGCATTTGAAAACAAATAATAAAGAAGACTTTATTCTTCACAAAAAGGACATGTAAGAAAAACTTTCAATTCAATGCCATTGGATAAGTTAGATGGGGTAATTGCACTGCTTAAAAATCGCAAGAGGCTTCTAGAAGAACAAAATAAATTGTCTACTGTGGTAGATCAATCTGAAAGATACTTAATTAGATGAAAGCATGTTACTCCTGTGTAAATAATGCAGTGTGGGGGTTGGGTAATGACAGAGCCTTTCCTAGGTTACTAATGTGCTACTTCTGTTTATGGGCAACACATGAGCAGTGCATTTTGTTATGAACCTGACAGTATTCCCTTAACTTCAGATTTCCATGATGGAAGGACCGGAAATAAATTCTAATTTGCCGTAACTTCCACATTCTTTTTTGGAGCACATTATTATTTTTCCATATTCTTTTTTTCTTCTTCTTCTCTCAGTGTGGGGTACACGTTTAACCTTAAGGAAGAGCGCTCATGAATACACCCAGGGCAGAAAAAGGATATTTTTATCAATCTGAAAGTATAATGCCATTCTATTAAAATCCATCACATCCATCAAAATGACCATTATCAGCAGTTATGGATGGAGTCCTTGATTGGATCCACCATGCTGAATATGGAGAGACAGAGAGGAAGGGAGGGGACCCTCTCCGTTAAATACCGGCGCGTCAATGGAGAGGAGATGTTCCAGGTAGGGGGAAGCCAATTACGGGGAAGAATTCTTGGCATAGGACCCGTTGTGATTAATAGTCTCCCATTACATTACAGACATAATATTAATGCGTTGAAAAACGTCAGAGCTTGCCAGGGACTGATCTGGGGGTAGGGCTGGTTGGGAGCGGGAGAGATAAGTGTAATGAGACTACACTGATTCCCGGGTAGATAAGGGCCAGGGCATATTAAAGATCACAGGCACTGGGTCATTATCACTCTTACAATTTAGACACAAGTCCTTCCTCTCATTAGTCTGCTCTAGGATTCTGGTGTCACAGCAAGAGGAATGGAGCATGTTTCGCATTACAAGTGAGGCCTGTGCAATTTAGGATGGGGTGTCTCCTCTGCCAAAACACAGGTAATTTCATGTGGACCTTGCGTAACGCACAGATGAGCAAATCCAGAAATCCAAAGCCACTCTGAACGCCATAGAGCTGACGCTGGTAACAATCACGAAAGGGAAATCCAGCGTGCTCATTTTGCAAGACTTTTGCAAAGATGGAGGCGCTGCGTTCTCTGCTAGACAGATCAAATCAAGCAATGGTCTCCACTTTTCTGAATCACACCAGGCCAAGAATTGAACATATATTCAATTTGCTGGCTTCAATGTTAATGCATTATGCTAATGGCTCAGCACAAAGGTCCTGGTTCTGGTTCTTGTATCTGGTGTGCTTTCTGCTTACTGATTGGGCACAGATTGGGAACGCACTTTTGGGTTAGGATTCCACCAATGAGATAACGTGTGAGCACATTTTATATTAAAAGCCATAAATGTTTCACACTTTCCATATGACCTGGAAGAAAGCATTGCAGGACAAGATTTTTTCCCCTCCCCTCTCTTAAGTTCTGAAACACCCCCTTGCGTCCGCTTCCATTTCTTCCCCCGAGTCACTCGAGCATGGCAGAGTGTTTAAAGCTCCAGGGACAGACATGCCTCACTGCCATTGGTTACTATCACTTGAGTAACTTCTGGAAAGGTTTCGTTTATATACCCAGCTTGCTTTATCCTTTCTCTCTCTCTCTCCATGTTTGTCTTCCTTTTCCTCATCCTCATCTTTCACCCAAGCTCTTTCTCCATCCCTCATACTTTCTCTCTTCCCATAAAAGTCTCACCCCACCCTCTGCCCATGTCTCTCTGTAGACATGTCTTTCTACAAAGCCAGTGATGTGCATGAGCTGCTTAATGTTTTATGACTTGAAAAGGTGCACATAAAAATTAAATCTTGCTAACCAGTACATCATCCACTGAGATCATAGTGTTGCTTGGTGAACAACCCTGAACAAGCATATTGCAGTTATATTTGCAACCACACAAAAAAAAAAAAGCATAGCATAAACTAAAAATATGTGTTTATATTGCATAATATAACACTATGCCATACTATTAATTTTAATTACAATGCATAGCAATGAGATGTGGCCATAACAGATTTCAGTGATTTAGCCTCGCTGGCAGTGAGTGGTGAAATCAAAGCAGAGGCTCATTTCTGCCCTGAGAACACCTCCAAACACGGCAGCTCCTTCCTGACACAATCTGATTGCGAGAGCCAGACAAGTCCTGATCCTCTGAATAAAGTGCTCCCCCTCAGTGCAGCTGCCAAGGCACACTCGACTCGCCCCACAGCTGCGCTCTGACTCTCCCCTTCGCACAGTTTGGAGGCTGCCACATGCGGTGTACATGCGAGGGACTGGCCCTATTGACAGGGTGACTCATGGGGTACCATTTCTGTCCACTGGCTTAGCTCAGTAGGGAGTTTGTGTTGTGACTGTGTGCATGTGTATATGTGCGAGTAAGGGGGGGTTGGTGGCCTTTTTCGTTCTGACATACAAAAAGCCTGACTGTGAACAGAGGAATCGGCTCCTTCCCATCCCTCTCTCCTCTGTCAGGCACTGTCTCTGTCACCAGCCAGACACTTCCCGCGACATAGGATAACTTTATACATTATTTAAAACACTTTTCCTAAAAGGCTACCATAATATTCATCATTCGCGGTGACATTGGCATGCTACTCGGAAGGTTCACGTCAACCACTTAGTGAAAGCTAACCAAGGTATTGCATTCAGAGAACCGAAAGAGCCTCGTCTGAAATCAATGCTTACATTCACTGTAAATTGCAGAAGATATTCTCAACTTCACCAGGATGTAATCTTTCAGAAAATATATAAGCTTAAGACCTGCTGGCAGTTTAATTAAATTATTCTCATGTAAACTGCCTCTTACGAACTTTAAATTCTTATCATAATCCCTAAACTCTGTAAGAAAGGGCATTGACAATGAGCCGTCTACCCTAATAGTGCGAACTGGTTATATTAGTTGTAGTCACTATAATTATAATCATCATAATAAGTATCATCATCATCATGAAGGAAATAGTAGGCTACCTCTATTAAGTAATTAATATTAATGGAAAAAGATACATATCGTATGCACTTCGCTACCGTGAGCTCTAGATTTAAGGGATATAACTATGGGGCAGGGCATCCAACAGTGAGTAACAAAATAATGAAGCTGGTCACTTTTTTTTTTTTCTGAACGGCTATGTTTTTCAATGATTAATAAAAACATACAACTGCATAAACACCAATAACATACATTAAAATGCTCCGCATTTGAAGTAGGCTACTAATTATCACGTCCATGCACCTTCATCATACTTATTGAAACATTGACGAGAAAACACAACTGCATCGGTCAGGCCACCCCTGCGTCCATTACGTTCCCATAATACAAGACCATAATGATATGACGAATGAAACAAGTTTTCGCCTTTAACCAGTAGATGCCATTTAAATTCCTCGTCTTAACTCGTCAGTTTAACTTCAAATTCTCGATGTAACATTGCGTTTAGTGTGCCCAGCGTAAGTGGATACGTGCAAACATTTAGTGTAGTCAAGGACAAAGTTTTATTCCGAATGGAGACGACCAATAAAGCAGGGAGGGACCTTTCCATTTACCGGGGAAATATTCTGCCTACATTACCACGGCTCGTTACGCTGGCAAATAATGAATCTCATTAAATCATCCAATAAACAAAGGAACATTTAAAAAATATAAAGAAAGCTGTACGATGCATCACCTACCACTTAGCTATTGTAGCCTGCAGATTAATCATGATGTAGCCTCGTAGTTTGTTGGCCATAATATGCGCTTTGAGGTGTTGAGGCGTTGAGATGCATCGGTTTTAAGTACAATTTCTCATCAAAGTTACTTTATTTAAACGTAGTAATATTACTCAATATCTATAGCAAATGTGTTAATAAAAAATATAGCGTATAGATGTACCCAACAAATGAATATAGAAAATATTTTTCTTACCCCGCCAGAGGGCGCTGCAAAGTTCTGCCATATAATATGCCATCCTAAATTAACAATGTATCCTAAAAAAAAGCCCGGAATTGTACTAATGTAACCATATACGGTCTTAGAACAAAATACGAATGAAACCAAACAAGAGCAAACGTCCTGCAATCGCATCCCCGTTTTATCTCATGAAGATGCACATTTTTTACAGTGAGAAACTGAATTAGAGTCAAATAAAGTTGAAGTCAATTAACGTCAAATGGTAACATCAATGTAACATACCATGAAACACCAGTTATGGGGGAAACCCTCACAAATAACACACAAATAAACATTGTTATCTAATGCTGAAATCAACGGTACCGTTTTCATTACCCCCTGCGATGTGAAGCCGATGCACTGCTCGAGCCTACACATAAAAACAAACACAATGAGTATAAACACCTACTTACATTTTAAGATTCCGTCTGCACTCGCGGTACGAAGGTCCAGTCTTTGTGAGTGTTCAACAAGTTCCGGAATGACCAGTGGATCCTCTTTAAGACGCGTGAGTTAATCTCAATGTGATGAGTTCGGGGAAAACGGGATGCTAAAAGTTGATGATGCGCGAGTTTAATGAGCTGACTAAATGAAACGGGGTTTCTTAACACACGTCAATCTTGTGCAATCGCTGTGCCACCTTCAGCTAGCTTGAAAACGGGATCGGGGAGGAGATTTCAACCACTTCAAAATAAATGACTTATTACTGTCCGGAGAGCAGGGTCAGCGCGATGACAGGGGAACGAGAATTTCGACAGTGCGTTCCGTACAGTGTTGTTCAAAAATCCGATGCTTGTCTCTCCAACATGATACCGCCAGTATTGTATAGTTTCCCCCAAAATGCTCTTGTCAAACTTTTAAATCGTGGCGTGGTTCACCCTTTTTTCAAACAATCTTCGTTGTGTCATTCCCCATATCCAAAACCAAGAGAATAAACCCCTGATAGAGGAAATGTTTTCTCCCCGTGAGTCTATATGAAGTCGTTTCAGACTCTCATTGGGGACAAGAACCGCGCCAATTAACCCCCGTGCAGAGAATATCTTCTACAGTTTTCTCAACACGCTTACTCCACACATTCTTCTACTCTGTGCGATGTGTTAGCGTGCAGCATAGATGGGTTGACAGATACACGTTTGGAGAGTCCATTGGATGAAACACACAGCACAAAGATTCGTCCAGACCTGATTTCTTTAAAGCATCCTCTCTGTTCAAACCGGCCTGTTGGCTATGTTAATGGGACCTAAACTTATAGGACAAAGGAGATACCAGAGGAAATTAAGGCTTTCGTTGCCAACACCTAACACTGCACGGATAGATGCATGGGAGATAAGCAATCTTCTCCAAATGCGAGCTAATATAGGGATTGGAAGCAGTCTTCTGCCTCAATACTTGCGCGATCCGCAGGGTCCTAAAGGTAGCTATTACCTGCCCTGCTTTATCAACTCAAATGATCTGTTACGCTGTGTAAGTGTTCGTTTAAAAGTAAAGTTTGCGGATTTTTTATTATACTAAGGACACTGCATGCCATTGTGCAAAATACATATGCTTGCAATTGATAGGGTAATATCAACAAGGCTTTGATGAGCACATGTGTTGCACATGCCATATGCAGTAAACTCACACTTGTCATTCTTTGGGGAAATGGACCGTATGTTTGAATTAATGTGTCGACTGCGCAATCTTTCATACAGAATGTAATTGGATATGGGCGGCTCCCCGCACATTCTCTGCGACGTTGCGCAGTTAATGGTTCTGCCATAATTAACACCTGCGTCCTTGCAGATACTCACAAGAAGCACACGTGCGCGCGCGTGAGTATGAGTTTATGTACTGTACAATAAGAAGTAGGCTACATTCTCCAGCAAAACATCAATGTGGCAATCAGACCACAGCATCCTAAAAACAAAGGAAAAAGTCGACGACTTCTGCCTTGACGTTGATGTCGGTACTGCTTGAATTGGGTCAGCCCTTTTTATTTTGGTTCCATTAAAATAAGACACGTAAACACTGCTTAAACGGTTCAATTTGTAGGCTTAGAATTTGTGCAATTAGGGCCTACTCATCACTGACAACAACCGAAGCAACTGATTAGTATTGGAAGCCATTTCCTCAGCGATCCCTCACACGTCATGTTAGCCTTCGGGAGGACCCAGATGATATTAAAATTGGATCAATCCCCTGACAGTAAATCCAGGGCTGATGACTATCCCAGAGCGAACAACAATTATCCAGCCCTGGACGAAAATATATTCGAGTTTTCATCATATGTGTCCCAATATGTGTTAGCACTAGAATCTGCCTGACAATAAGTTACAACTGATAACACTGTCAACAGACAATCTACATCCCCTCATTATTTTCTGTTTTTTGTAAAGTTGACATAACGTAAATTAGAAAACATAGATGATGTAGGCTGTGCATAAATTGTATTTTGCAGGCATTACGAAAGAAATTCGATTTTTCTTATTTAAACAGACAAAATGCACTATATTTTCTCTTTCAATTCATACATTTACATTTTCAGAAAACTATATCCACTAAGTATCAACAATCAACACAAAATCAGCATATTAGTTCAATTCTCAAGACATGACCTGCTATGTTTAAACTAATAACAAGGTAAACAGGTCGGGAACTCTACACAAATGTAAATAGCCTGTAGAATCAATACTGTATTCATTGAAAATAAAATTAATTTCGAATCATATGTACGAAATATAGCCTACTTTTGCTGACTGTGTGTAATATCACGTCAGTGGGGTCGCCAATCATCAACGGTAGTGAACGGGACTCATGGGATAAAGTAAAACAGTAGGCTAATACTGGAAATAAATATATTCACGAAGAGAAAAAATACATTTGTTGACATACAATATATTATTTGCTTAATCTAATTTGAAAGCCGACCAGATAATGTTGCAAGTGTATTTTTACTAAGTCAGGTGAATTACTAAGCATCAAAGTCCCATTGGAAGAAACCTGCCTTGCCCCTGTCAATCAATATGACTTATTATATAACTTAGATTATAAAATAAGACACGCTAAGGTCAACGTGATAGGGAAATCCCATTCATAACGCCCGAGAAATAGAGCGTGGTAAAACGTAAAATTAAAATAGGTAAAGGTGTAGCGTAATATTTTGAAATACATATGAAATGTATGCTTGATTTAGATGCAACTTGTGAATAATATAGACACTGTGTAGGCCTATATGGAGCAGAAAGGGGTCCCTAGTCTAAGTGTATATGTGCAGACCCAACACTCATCATATGAAAACAAACTAAGCATCTGGAAGGTACTATTCACGTTCACGATCAAAACTATCTACACAAGAAGCAACCAATCCTGTCTTGCATGCTTCCTATCTTATGAAGTGTGGTTTTCAAAGAATGAAAAACGAAATCTAACCCAAAATAATAACAACACAAGAATCCACAGTCTGCCAAAAAGCTTGTTCGCAAAGCAGCCAGTCTACTCTGTGAACGCAACCACATCCATCAGCAGCTTAATGGACTGAGAGGTCGGTAGATGGAGAGCATATTGGCTCAGTCAGTTTGCAGACATAAAAGACCAACAAGTCAGAAGCGTTGAATTGACAATCTACACAATGTAGTAGAGTAGGACACAATCGAATTTATCAGGAAAATAAAAAAAGTGAAAATAAAACACGCTAATACAAATGGCAAATACAGAACATTTAAACTTTCTGCATTCATTAAACCTAATAATCATTGTATAACTATTTATTTTACAATATATGTATAACTATTATCAAGTTATTTGATTATAATTACGGGTGCCCGTTCGTATAGTCTATGCATAGGTTTTCCATGAGATATAACATCAAAAGTTTGTCTGAAGGCTGTAGCTACATGACGGGAAAAAAATGTCCTGAACCTCACCTTTCCTTTCCTTTCAAGGCGTCATTCCATCACAATCGGAAGAATTGTGCTCAAGCACATGTTGGTTTCGGACTTAAAGCGGGGCATCTTTGTGACTGCGGTCAAGGAGACTCGCTCCGGAACCACCAGCTCGTTACACTGCTGTTCTGGAGTGGAATAATCGAAGGCACAAACGCCACTTCAGCGGGCGAAACAAGGCAAACACATGCAGTGACCGGCTGATGCAGACATGCAACCACTTTAATTTCGGTTTAATATGTTCTCTGAAAGAAAGCATTTACTCCCTTGTCCACGTCGTTAAAACGCAAACGTTTTAAATCGTAATACAGTAAATGAATCCCGTATCTAAACAGAAAGACTATACCTGATATGCAACGGCTGGTCGTACTTTTGCACGTTCGTAAGCAGACATCATATTTTCAGGGTTTTATGTATACATGCAGTCTATAACGGGGCTCTGGCAGAGGGTAAATAAATACGGATGACGTGTTAATTATAATGCCGACACCATTCACACCATTTTCATGTGTTGGTTAAAATGATCAGGTCCAAAATTATGATTCATTAACTATTTCGCCCAAGACCGTCACTCGATGGTTAACGTAGGCTACTTATAACAAGTGTGATAAAGTTTAATACGGGAATAATAATGCAAAACGTTTGTCTTATAATGAATAAACGCAAACAAAACCCAGGGGAACCACATGTTTTGCCTCCTTTAGACGCAAATAGGTACACTTACCCGAAAATTGTGCGCACGCACGCGCACATACACGCACACTCCCAAGTGCATATTTATACATATGGGAATATAAAATAAAGTCAATCGGCATATGTAGTAAAACAAAAAAAGATAGTCTAAACAAAATGGGCTTTTAAAGGATAGACTTTGTATAAAGTTGCAAACCTAAGCAGGACATCCTTTATCTTTGATTACCGGTTGCGACTCATATGAATACGATTATTCTTTTCCATTCGACTCCTTACAAATTCAATAAAGTCAGCGTTATTGTTGTTTTCTATTTTATTTGTTGTAAAAAGCAAGGAGTGGAAAACCAGTGATTGCACAGTTTTCAGAAATGCATTTTTCACGATGAATAAAATCAAAAACCAAAATAAACAAAACAGATTATCAATCAATCAATCAATTAATTTCATGTTTATATAACGCTCTTCACACCAGGTGTCCCAGAGCGCTGAACAATTAAAACAGCAGGGCATTTTTCAGTCAGTTACATACGCATACAATGGCCATTACATCTACAGAAAATGGTCAATTTCACACAGATTATGATAAGTATGCCGCTATTGAGATCGGCGTATTGTAATCTAACTTCAGATTTGACTGTTGTCGTGGTGCTTACATGGTTTAAAGTGTTTTCAACTTCTAGGTTTAGTTCCATTTCAGCACCCCTGGACAGCTCCCCACGTCTTAAACAGACAAAGCGTAATGTCCGTGCAGGCTATCGATGCCGTGGGTGTATAGGCGTAACGAGTGGGGGGCTGCTCTGTCTTGCTCTGACCTGAGGAGTTAATGGATTTGCTTGTTTCAGAAGCTACACCAACCTTTCTTCATGCCACCTCGAACTGAATGGTAATGAAGGCTACTTTGCGTGTGTGTGTGTGTGTGTGTGTGTGTGTGTGTGTGTGTGTGTGTGTGTGTGTGTGTGTGTGTGTGCATGTGCATATTATGACCCCCATTACATCCTACAAGATAGTAATAATGTGCACATTTTAAGAAAAGTTCTGAAAACTGTGCAATCACTGGTTTTCCACTGCTTGTTTTTTAAAACAAATAAAATAGAAAACAACAATAATGCTGACTTTATAAAATTGGTTGAAATTGTGTCCGGCACAGTAAAGCATGTTTTTTTAAACTTGCAAGACATACAGGGTCAAACTTCAGTAATTCCTTTGTGTCTTATAGTAAAAATGATTTGCAGAAAATATGCACAAATAAAATACATTAGTATTAGGATGGGACAATTTCTGCAAGATCAGTTAGAGACATCCTGTTAATCTTGGTAAGTCTTAGTTGGATGGCTTTACAGTTTTATAGATTGTAATTAAAAGGCTATATGACCATGAGGATACAGTGAAATTCCATACACAACATCCTATACTAAGAATGGCAGTTTGAGGTACTTTACTGTAAGACTAAGACTTTTCCCTACCAAGCCTCCATATTATCATTTCATAAAATAGTAGATTGCTGAAAATTAATTGATTGGTCTCCTTCATCACATGATGAAATACTTCCCATGTAATCCTTTATCTACCAAGCTGTAGATACTTTTAAGTACGTACGTATGTCTTAGTCTTTCTCTACAGTACCAGCAATGGCATGCATTGTAACCCTTAGGGAACTTGACTTCACCATAATGTTGCAGGTTTGAATCCCAGAAAGACTGTTGTACCCTTGAGAAAATCATACCACCTGAATTGTAAATACTAAGCCATTATAATGGATAATATATGAAATGTAAGCCATGTAAGTCACCCTGGGCTCAGGCATCTGGCCACCAGATCAATAGTGTATGTAAAGCACCACACATGCAAAGACTCTGATTCACTACCTCCTCCATTGACTGAAAAGCTTATGCACCGTCGCTGCTTACTATTTTGCACTCAGCGAAGCCATGCATCTAAAAATCTATGAAGAAGTTCAATAACTGGCACTGCCGTTGACATAGGCCGGCAGTCACGTGGGCCCCGCCGTCCGTTATTAGTCATCTACAGCATTCTTTGTTTACTGTAATATACCTATTGAGGATTACAAAAATGATGCTGACTGCTGTTTTTGCACAACACTATCCCACAGATTCCATGCAAAGGACATTCAGTCATTTTAGGTCAATTCACTGCATGCCGCTACCATCTGGCCACAAATCACAAATGCGTTCTTCAGGTGAGGGAAACACATCCTTACGATGTGTTTCAGTGCAGAGCCGCATTCACATTTTACATTTACTGTCCTCTGTGCTGACGCAAGCTCTTTGTATCAATCCGCGTTCTAATCACCCCTGTTTTGTAAAGGTGCTTTAAAGCCCATAAACAGACTTTCCTAAATTGAAATATAATAGTAAGAAAAACAATGGATGAGAAAAAAGACGCAATAATCCAAAAAGCACATGATTGAAAAGGGATTATGACGGGCCAACGTGGTTTGTGGATTGTACCTCACTCTGGCTGATTATAATGGGCTTGTGTGCAGATTGTGTATGTTCTGGGAATGAGCTGAAATCTACTTTTCTGCACCAGTGACAACTGTCCTAGTTTGCTCTCTGTCCATACCATTTGCTTAAACAGTTCCAACTTTTATAAATGTTTTTCCATGTCTATGAGCAAATATATCTATTTGTTGGTTGATAAATATACATTTGCATCCAGTTGTATTTATATTTATGTGTTTAATTTGTAGGAG
Source organism: Aldrovandia affinis (assembly GCA_029706075.1). Classification (NCBI taxonomy): domain Eukaryota; kingdom Metazoa; phylum Chordata; class Actinopteri; order Notacanthiformes; family Halosauridae; genus Aldrovandia; species Aldrovandia affinis. Next base: position 2,277,122 of record JAINUG010000145.1, on the reverse strand, counting down.
CAAGTAGCATAGTTGGGAAAAACAGTTAGTAGATGAAATAATTAACTGATAGACAAATAGTTATTCATAGAGAGGAACTGTATTCATAAAAGAAAGAGCACAGATGGCATCTGACCACTGTGTTGCTTTGATGTTTGTTCCTTAACAAATGCAAGTGTTATGTTTCTTTTTTTTACTAATTGCTTTAGCAAAATCATGATTCTAATGACCACCCATATCAACTAAAACTGTAGTGTAAAAAAATGATATTTAAATACATCACTAAAACCTTTGGACAAAGAGCTAAAACAGTCTAAATTAATCTGAGCCAACAATAAATTCACATAAGATATTAATTTAATACTATGTATGAATATGTGATATGTATATCTATAATATAATAATATTGTTACAATCTGTAATATCATGGGCACTGAGTGGCTGAATATGTGTGCAGAATGGGCCCTATAGTCAGGGATTTGAGCCCTGGGTATGCCATTTGCCAACTATGACCAGGAGTCTATTGCAGCATAACACAATGACAGGGCAGGGGGGGGTTTAAAACCTGCCAGGGTAGCACTGTGTGGCTTGCATCAGCTTGTGTGAAGTAGTCGCTGGCTTGTGGGCGAGTGCATCAGTGGACTGCATGCGCTTCAGCAGAGGTGCTCCTGGAACGACGGTAAATCAAGAAGCACAACTGGCCATTCTAAACTGAAGAGAAAAGGAAAGAGGATCGTTAAAAAAGATATTATGATGCAATACACAAAACAATACACAAAAGGAGGGCAGCCCCATGATAAAAATGTATCACCCTTGATAAAGAAGAGCAAAAAAGGCTGTATAAAATAAACAATACAGGTAATGAGCAATATAGTATGGCACAACAAATGGGAAGATATATTATTTTAGACTAACACAATTGTTAAAAGAAAAATGTTTTTGTTAAATAGGCAATATTTTTGTATTGGAGACTGAGATGGCTCTGACAGTTGCAAAACAGTAATTTTGTGGTCAGTTAACTATTTATTGGCTGATTTTGAAGTATGCTTGGGTTCATTGTCTTGTTGAAAGGTCAATTTTCGGCTTAGTTTCATCTTTCTGGCAGAGGAAACCAGGCTTTTGACCAAAAAGAATTGGCACTTGCCAGAGATGGGCCGTAATGCGCTACATGCATGTGACTAGTTTTAAAGTGATTTGTATTTTTCAAACTTCTTTCTGTGGACTGTACTTTTCCAAATGTCCAAAACCTGGTTCCAATTGCAGTTTGGCATTAGAACTTGACATTTGGAGCAGGATGTTATTGGCAGATGAGACAAAAATTGAGTTGACTATATATACAGGTAGTGGCCAAAATTACTAAATGAGGGACACAGGGTATATTGAAAGCAGGTGCTTCCACACAGGCGTTCCTGAGTTAATTAAGCAATTAACATCCCAGCATGCTCAGAGTCATGTACGAAAGATTCTGGCCAGGCCTGATTGCCTATAATTTTGACTAGCATGGCTAGAAAACGAGACCTCAGTGACTTCAAAAGAGGGGTGATTGTTGGGACACATTTGGCAGGAGCTTCAGTGATGAAGATAGCTGAACTTGTTGATGTTTCATGAGGAACAGTGTCTAAGGTGATGTGGGCATATAACCCTTAGGGAAAGACATCCTCAACAAAGGGCAACTGTGGTCAGAAACACATACTCCTGGATCATGATGTCCATGCATTAGTTTGAGGTGCAAGGCTAAACAGGACAGAAACTCAATTCATTGACTGCAAATTTAAATCTAGGGTATGAGCAGGCCGGTTCATCAAGAATTGTCTGGCGAGAACCTTCGAACAGGATGCCATAATTGTATTATATTGGTGTTTCCACCTTTTAGGCCACTACCTGTACATTTCAGTCCTTATGGAATATGGACATTACAAATATTTTGGTCACTCCAATGAGGGGAAACCACCAAGAAAATACAGGCATCAAAAATGCCAGCAACATTATTAATGGTAATGCTGACAGCTTGCCTTGCTGAAAAATAGATCAAACTACAGCTTGGGAATTTGCCTTCTAAATTAAGACTTGTCAATAAGTTTGTCGATTTGGCATCTCATGTGCTGTCTGCAAAAACTGTTGTATACAGCAACCGTCTGGCAGCATATGATTAAATGGTTACTGTAGGGGAGAGCAGGGTAAGTTGTCTGTTCATACCTCCAACCACAGGGGCAAAAAAATGGAATAGCTGCTTTGGTGCAATAATTGGTGGTCACTCTTTAATTGCAGTCAAGCAGAAGTCGTTCGCCTTTTTCCTGCAAAAGTAAGTAAATGGTGTCGTGTATTTCATGTAATAAAACAGGTATAAAAATGTCCTAAATTATGTTTCTGTACCGAATTAAACAAACGTTTGCCCACATGCCCGTTTGGGGCTAGTTGTCTAAATGGCTTTGAGGCAAGTTGTCACATGAGGCTAATTTAAATTTGTTTTTGAAGGAAATATGCATTGAGGGGAGGAAGGAAAGGAACAAACCATCTAAGGAACCAAAAATAAAGTGAGATGATGGTGCGAAATTATAAAAGAAAGACAGAGAATGGTAGCACAGCTCCGGATATAATGCTGAAGGCAGTCAGACAGGTAAGCTGAAGCAGCAAACTATTTTAATATAAACTACCGCTCTGGCTCGGTATTGTGAAAAGATTACCAGCGAAGAGATTGTCAGTCAGGCAGCCATGCCAACAACATTGGTTGGCTATAGAAAGCCACGGCAGATCAAGTTGGAGATGCAGCTGGTCCATTATATTGCCAGGTCAGCGGACATTTATTTCGGTCTGTCGCCTAATTGTCTCACCAACGTGGGCTGAAACAGAAAAGGCCAGCTCCGAATGGTTTACAGCCTTTTTAAAAAGGCACCCAATGCTGTCGATAAGAAAGCCTGAGGCAACGAGCCTTGCCAGAGCTAGTAGCTTCAACCGAAGGCATCGATTTGGACCGGGGGACATATGGAATGTGGACTGGGGTGACCACGGTCCATAAGCCTGACAAAGTAGTGGCCAGACGCGGATTCAAACAAGTAGGGTCGCTGACCTCCGCTGAAAGGGGGACACTGGTCAACTGGCCTGTGCTGTGTCAGCCAGGGCAGCAGGGGGCGGCAAATCCATGCTTTGTTGACTTTCTTAAACATTTCACTGAGCATACAAAATGCTCAAAGGAGAAACCATCTTTGCTGCTTCTGGACAACCATATCTCATATGTCCATTGATGGACTATAAAGAAAACGGCATGGTCTCGTTTCCACCTTTTCTGTCTAGGGCCAAAAGGCACATCAACCTGCATGGATGAGGAACAATCCTGGGAAAACAATGACTATTTATGACATTCCTGGGATTGTGGCCTTCCTGTGGCGGCAACCCCCTGGAATATGGACATCTTTTTGGAAACTGAAATCCTATTTTGCCCCATCAGGCCCCAGCACCAACCCTGCCCTGCCAGGCACAAGCACCAACCCTGCCCTGCCAGGCATGACAGGCACAGAGACACACCCAGACCACCCATCCCAGCAGACTAATAACTCCAGAGGACCTCCGCCATTTCAAAAAAAACAAGCTAATAACAAGAAAGCAGGACATTATTAATGGTAATACAAATTGAAACATCGCAATCTAAAAAAGGCTGTTTCTGGGGAATAAAAAGGCAAGGGTAAAAAGAAACCTGGACGAGTCACCAGCGGATGAAAAGTCTGCATGGAGCCATTCAACACTAAACAGGGTGCAGTTGCAAGAAGGAAATTTGCCTTCTAAACTTAAAGATGAGTCTTAGATGAGTTCTGTAATGAAATGTTTGTTGTTTTTTGAATTTTAAAGTAAAAAGACATGTTTTCTTTACAATTACTGTGTTGTGTTCTTATTTGTTGATAATCTGTGACAAACCCACTGGTGGGGTAAGTCGTCCCAAGTGCACACCCTCTATGTAACTGTCTACAACTCCATACTGAAATAATACATGAAAATGCAATTCATACAAAATATGGCAAGACACCTTTCATGATTTTATACCACTCTGTATTGTGCCCAAGACAGGTAAGACACAGTGGAAAGTGTGCCAACATACCCCGCTCTCCCCTACATCATCAGCATACAGGGGCAAATCCGATATGGTGCTTTGTCTTTCGGTTAGAAGGCAGGGATTTAGACTGGGCTGAAATGATCTACAAATATATGAAGATTAAACTATTGAGTGCTATGGATGTTATGAAAAACTAAATGTAGTTTTTAATGCCTACACTGCACAGTAATGGATGTTGCAAAACCTTTCACATTTGATTTCTAAAGATTCTGACTGTACATACATAACATTATTTATGTTATTGCAAGTTCCCTTATGCACGTGACTCATATATCTTACAATTTCACATTTGTCTATTTAAACTGCTGGATACGACCTGAAGTCATGCTGATTAAAAGTATAGGCGGTTTTTTGAATATTTTTTAATTTCACTCAAAGGTTCAAAATGTTGTCATTATTCACCACAAGTGGTGAATTGTTTGGGAGTCATCGAGTAGCTGTTTCCTTGCATTTTTATTGGCCGCCTTATTTTGCTTGCGGACTACTGCCAACAACAGTGCCAGGCCTGTGCTTCATCCAGGAACTCCATGTGTCTCATCTTTGCTTATGTTTGTAAGTTGCAACTTGTTGCCAGACATGAGTTATGGCAGATAGCTGTGACTTCCAACAGCCTATACTTCATGTCTACAACAAAATCACAATGAGTGCAAAAATGTAATGGCATACCTTTTAAGTACTATGCCCAAAGTTGCATCAGCAGATTCCCTTTCATGTTGAAACCTGCAAAAAATTTAGTGGAAGGTCCATTTTCCGTAACTGTGCCTTACCACTGCACAACGCATGGGTCCATTGAGAGACTGAAGTGACCCATCCTCTTCTTTCCTCACAGGTTTTCAGCATCATGCACAACGGCATCCCAAGCATGAACAGAACTCTATAATGGATGGGGAACATGGATGGGAACAATTATCAATCCTCATATTTGGAATTGAGCTGTTCGGCATGGATATTGGCAGATCTTGACCTGAATAAATACAAGACAAAGACGTGAGGACTGGATCCGCCGTACCCGTGTCCTCCTGGGCATCGCTGCTTCAGAGCGAAGGCCCGGATCATGTGATTACGACAGCGCAGAGTCTCTTTCAGAGTCTTCACTGCGCCCATGGAGTGGGTGGATCTGCTCGCATGACAAGGGTCACCATCTTGTAATCTAAGCCAAAATAAGTTGAGACAGCAGCAGCAGGCCATTTCTGAGAAATTGTAAGCATTCGGTAGTTATAATAGGCTAGTTAATTATAGGCTGTTTGAGAACATTTTGGAATCCTCTGAAACACCATACTGTGGTGAGCACTTTGTGCCTTAAAATAAGTATGGTACATTACCATTTTAAAGGCAGTGTGTGTTGGAAACCACTAACATGACATACAACTGCCAAATAAAGGAAACACTGGATACTGGCAGCTTTGTTATGGTATCAGGTGCATGTTCCTGGCATGGTTTAGGTCCACTCAACCCCTTAGAGGGCAAGGTAAACACCAATAAATACAAAGCCAAATACCTTCATCGTATGGCAAACATTTATATCCTGAAGGGAGTGGTCTCTTTCAGGATGACAGTGCCCCCATCCAAGGGAACAAGTGGTCACTGAATGGTTTGATGAGCATGAACACGATGTAAACCATATGTCATGGCTGTCTCAGTCACCAGATCTCAACCCAATTGAACACTTATGGGAGATTCTTGAGCGGCACTTTCCACCACCATCAACAAAACAGAGAATGGTGTTACATCCCTCCAATAGAGTTCCAGACGCCAGCAGAATCTATACCAAGGTGCATTGGAGCTGGTCTGGCAGCTTGTCGTGGCCCAATACCATATTAAGACACTTTATGTTGGTGTTTCCTTTATTTTGGCAGTTACATGTAGTTCAATTAAGAATGTTGTGCCACTCTCACTTGCTTTTTCATCTTTGTCAACTCTTTGTCACATTTTGAAACTTAATGTTTGTCTGGAATATATATATATATATATATATATATATATATATGTGTGTGTGTGTGTGTGTGTGTGTGTGTGTGTGTGTGATGCAATCATCATCAAATAATGATTAGGACTTTTATTTTATTTGTACTTTGCATACAAAACACTAAGAGTGATGTAGTATTAACATAATTCACAGCTAGCCCTTAAGGGACCGATGGCTTTCTCACTGCAGCTTTAAGTTTAACATTAATCTTCTGGTCAGACGTGCCTTCACTCCCGGATGAACCTTGTATAAGTTTGTACAGATGCATGGCAGTATTGATTCTTCACACAATTACTATGCAATACAAGTAAAATAATCCTATTTCAGGGTTGCAATGTAATTTATATTCTTTTTTAAAAGGATTAAAACAAGCCAAAGCTTGAATGATAATTAGTTTAACATTTAACTGAGGTAAGTGACTCTGCGTGAGGAAGTCCAGAATACAGTTCAGCACTTGCTTGAAGCTAATATAGTACTTGACATTTCCATTAAATCTAAGATCTCTGAGTCCACCGGGGCAATCCAGCCTGCTGAACACCATGACATACCTGTGGCTACACTGGTGAGATTTACCAACCTAAAAATTGCCATTAAAGTGGTTAAAAAGATGACAGTAAAGAAATATACATTTTTGCAGGCTGAAGATGTTTGCACAGCCCGTAAGTAGTATTGTGGCATTATAACTATGGAATAGTTATGATGGAGCACTGACCTACACTACCAAGACAAGCGTGAATGTTTTGCCACGAGCCTAGTGGACACCAGGCACTGTGTGCATTCAAATATGTTAGTTAACTTTATTACAGTGTTATACTTTTGCATTTTTATTAAGTTGATCATTATGGAAAATTGAAAATAACAGCTCTAAATGGGCATTAAGTCAAATGGAAACAGATGGAAACTTATCCGCCACAAAACCATGATTCAAAAAATTTCATACAAAGGCTAATCGCTAACAGTAAGTGGGGCTCAATCATGTGATTGCATTTTTACCTGACAAAGCAATATGGAAACATCTGTTTCAGGGAGCCTTTTGCTCACAACTAGGGAGATTCTGTAAAATAAGCTACTGAGAACTTTCTAAAAGGGATCTGTACCCTCACATGGATAAGGAGCTAATAGTAGCTCTACATGTAAAACATGCCCACCACGTTTTAATTTTAGGGACACAAAAAACTGTGTTGAATATCGCGCCCATCATTTATAAACTGCACAATTCTATTTCACTAGCAGAATGCCTGAGATGGTTGGGAACCTGCACACCTACCCAGTATGTTTGACATACCACTTGGGGGAGAGAGAATTACGAAGCATTTCTTTACTGTAATAATGCGTTTAAATGTGACTGCTGATTTTTCTATGAATTGTGTTACAACAGAGATATATTTTAGCAAAAACTTTTTTATCTCTGATTTTATTTTATTTTATGGAATTCCCAAGTGTATCTGTAGGCCTGTCCTCTGTTAATATTTGAGAGGGCAGACAAGCTACCAGCCACCAGTCATGTTGTCATCAAGAGTTCACTTCATGCGTAGTTGATGCAGGCAGACTGTAGCTGCCAAATTGACCAGAGGAGATGCTCTTGCATGATGAAATAAGGACAACCTCACTAAATTAAACCCTCCCTCCCTGGGAGACATTACTGCAAATGATGTGCTGCCCTGCAGTGCTGCCAGCCGCAATTGGCACTGGCACTGACACGGTCAGGGTACCCTGCAGCAAAATACATAATTTCATAACGTACTACTTACTAGATGTCTTGTCGATCCATCCACATGGCGTTGTTGATACTTTTGCATTTATGTCCATTTCCCTGTGAGCCATATGTCCAAATGGCAAATATAATGGAAGTCAATTGTCAAATAACAGACAAAGACAAACTACACACCAAAGTAACACAGATGAACTTCTAATGTATTTTTCACCACACATTGACATTATGAGAATTAAATGAAGATGAATATTTATTTGGTAGGTCTATTTATATATATATATATATATATATATATATATATATATATATAAATGTTTTCCCCATTTTTCCTCCCAATTTAGTAGGCAATTCAACCCTCCAAATATTTTGATTCGCCCTCCCACACGAGCCCGCCGCCCGTCCTCCGGGTCAAGCTAATATCCTGAGGCCAGCAATGATCCACCTCCTCCGAGAGGGAAGTTCGCCCACCTGCTCTTTAGGAATGCCCTACTGCTCCTCGGCGAGCTCGTGCCAACTATTCCTCCCCCAACCCCCTGGTGCGGACAGCCAAAAGCTGCCACCAATGGGGGCTGCCAGCCAGAGTCGGACTGACGCAGTCGGGTTTCAAACTGCGATTATTGTAGGCAGCTTGCACTCCCAGTGGAGTGCTTTAGACCGCTACGCTACCTGGGGCCCCTCGGTAGGTCTATTTTTTTAAACAATGCTAGTGAAAGAGTAAGTGTTGTTGGCTGCAAGCAAGGACACAAAAACAAACTTTTTAATAGTGAGATAAATTAGCTTATTATAATATTTTTCACCTACAGTTCAGCAGCAAGCCTAACTATTATTATGTTTAGCTTATGATTAGTGTTTTTATGAATAGATAAAGTGGCTAACTTCCCTATTATAGCTAACCAGTTACGTCGTTAACATGAACTTTGTATCATTCAGTTTTTAATAACTAGCTAGGTAGCTAAGTTAGCTTGCAAGGCAGCCACACAAGGCCACACAGCTTCTGCTCCAGGCTTTGGTTATCTTATATCTGGACTACTACAACGCTGGGCCTGTGCCATCATGCCACTGCAACTAGTCCAGAATGCTGCTGTACGCCTGGTTTTCAACCAACCGAAGTTCACGCATGACACTACTCACCATACCTCACTGGCTCCCTATAGCAGCAAGAATCAAATTTAAATCATTAGTGCTTGCATACCAGGCTGCAAGGAGAACCGCTCCCACCTACGCTCATCATACCTTACACCCCCGCTCTGCCTCTTGCCCAACTGACTGTCCCACCCTAATGATCTTCCACACATCTCCTCAGGAGTAAAAATCTTGGGCCAGAATCACAAAATGAATACACACAGAAATAGCCATCAAAATTCTGAAAGAGATCTTCCACACTTCCTCAGAAAATCACTGGCCATCTTCTTCAGACTCCGCTACCAGTGATTATATATATATATATATTTATGACAAAAAAGCCTTACTAACCTTTCTCTCTGTGTTATAGATTACGGCAGGGGTTCCCAACCTTTTTTGGCTCAGGGCCCCAGTTTTAGGTCTGACAATTACCGCAACCCCAGCCATTTAAAATATTGACATTTCTTTGCTATTGGATACTTTTTTAATGATGGTGGGGGATTTGAATGAACAGTTACATATGACAGAACATTTTAGTCTACATTCACCAAAGGGAGCAACATTGCTTACAGTTTATTTGCAAAGCTCTCCTGAATCGGCTGACATTTTACATAACCTGTCTTTTAAAGTCTAAAGACACAAATGATTTGATAAGGGATCAGGGTTTTCTTACTTTGGAGAGTCCCCGTGTTAGGACATAACTGGGGAAAACTGCGTTTCAGTTTTATGCACCACACAATTGGACTGATTCACAAACCTTTTTGGAATTGACACAACCCATATCACTAGTTGATTTTAAATTACTGTTGTTTGATATGTTCCCAGAAAAGTGTTCTTGCTTTTAATGATGCGGTTATTTGTTCTTGTCTGTTTATCTGTTCTGTGTTTTTTGTCAATTATCATACTTTTAGAATATGTTTTCATAATTGACATTTTTACTCTACATTTTACTCTGTATGTCTTCTGTCTGTACCCGTTTTACTCTACATATGTTGTTGTTGTTGTAATCAGGGCACATTTGTAAAAGAGATCATTGATCTCAATATGGCTTCCTTGAATAAATAAATAAATAAATAAATAAAAGCACAGTATGTTGGCACTCATGTTCATTGGAACTCACCATGTCTAATGAGATGGCTGCACTTGCACGTTGCGCTGCAGCCTGTCAAAGTCAGGGGGTGTAGTTGAGAGTGCGCATCTCATGTCAGCGGTCTCACCTAGCCTAGACCGGTACTTTGAGTTCATGCAAACAAGAGCGCTAAATCCGGCTTCACACAAATAAGTGCTTGCAAAGGGAACCATACGTTTTAAAACAGTGTCACCTCTACGTAATCCCCTTTTGCTCCAAACCCAAATTCCTCCATTGAAGCTCGAGAATGCAGTCCTTGTTGTGTCCGATCGCACTATGGAAAGTGTTTCTAAAGTGCATCTGCTGCCTGCTCAACTCATGTTTTCTTTATAAATATGATGTTGGCGTACCCATATATTCTTTGTGTGTTGTCTCAAAGTGTCTTTTAAGATTGTTTGGTTTCATACTCTCACTAGACAGGACATTACTGCACGAGAGACATTTGGGCTTACCTCATTCTTCTCAAAGACGCTTGTAAATCCATACTGAAGAAATGATTCATCCTATTTTCGAGAACGTTTTGAAGGTTCATGTTCAGCCTCGGGTTCACTTGCTGATGTGGTGGGCAGCAGCTTGAAGAAGAAATCAGTCTTTTTGCTAGTACATTTTATGTTTTATGCTGATTTAAATTAAAGAAATGAATATCTCACCACTCTAAAACTTTTTTTTACATCTATTTGAGCTATTGTCTGGCGACTACATTTGCATATGAGACGACCCCACGTGGGGTCACGACCCCAAGGCTGGGAAACACTGGCCTTGTGTGCAACTGTCTACAGTGATGTCGCTTGTATTGTTACTATACTGAGCTCTTGTGCTAGCTGTGATTGTTTTTGCCATTTTTAAATGCATACATTGTAAGTCACTCTGGATAAGATGCCAAAAATTGAATAACATTATGACATACTATATTTATAAAAATGATAGATAGCGTTACTTACTCATTGAAAGGCTGGCCATACAGTCCGGCTCGTTATATTTCTAGTTTATATTAGAAAACCGTCCTTCAGAACAATCCCAGCTAAGGTGGGCCAAACAACACGAATTACAGTTGGTTTGTGTAATCTTGGCATGTAGATCGTCTTTGTCAGTTATTTGACATTTGGACAGTCTCAGAGAAACGGACATAAACACAAAAGTATCAACAGCGGCATGCAGATGGATCGACAACACATGCAGTAAGTAGTACATCATGACATTATGGGTTGTCCTCCCAGTGCTCTTTTCAAGGGATATTCCACCCAAAAATCTAAATTTCATGATTTACTCCTTAGTGTTTGGTGTTGTCAATCGATGCAGATAGCTTTATTTTTAACATTCTGCTTATTTACCTTTCAGTGTCAGTCCTGCACATCCAAATATAATGGTCAAATATCTCACACATTAATAATGGCAAAATCAACTCAGACTATCATTAATTTGGTCTCAAAATACTTTAGAAAACTGTAGCCCTGATGTTTTAATCAATCTTGAAGCCAACGATGTGGAAAGATGTCCGGGTAGAAAGAAAAAAAAACATTACTGGGAAATGTATTGCTTTGAAAGTTATTGCATCATTGGCTTGAAGATAAGCTAAAATATCTTTTTTTCAGCTGCTGATTAACACATTTACAGCTTCCAATATAATATGGCTATAATATGAGGTGAATAAAAGGTAGTCTGAGGTGACTTTGCCATGTATTTGTGTGTGAGATATCTGACCATTGACTTCCATTATATTGGGAATTCTTTAGCTCACACAGAAGCGTAAAGAAACAGTCTTAACAATAAAACGTAACACTTGACAGATTTACAACACCCAATGTAAGTAGTAAATAATTACATTTAGATGTTTGCGTTGTATATCACTTTAACACAAAGCAAGCTTCTACTGGTTGGCCATTTATTATCAGAAGTGGAGATTCTCCTCTGATCCTGCTACTGCATCAGGCAGTGATGCACTTTCACTGCCATAACTCAAGACATGCTTTTATCAAAGCATTTATAAAGTGAAATGAATGGTAGAAAAAAGGCATATTTTGGACAGGACTAGTCTCAGCTGAATCTTTCAAGGCATCCACTGTACAATATGCATTATGTGGAACAGGCATAATAAAAAATCATGATATTTTAAATATTCTTTACCACAGAAATTGTGATGGCATGATAATCGTATCAATTAAGGCAACTCTCCCCTTAAGCTAGTTATCTGAATGAGATCATTTACAAATAAGAATAATCACATTTTCACACAAACCAATATGACACATCACATTATCTGCAGTTCAATCACTCTTTTTAATTGGTTTCAGATCTGCACTTCTTAAACGTTTGACAGCACACATCCAGAAACTTTACATAAACACAAAGTAAACACACTTTTTAATGATTCTGTTCACTCAGCATCTGCATAGCCGTCAGGAATGGAAAAAGTCTTGGATTTATTTTTGAGATCTCCTATTGTGTAGTCCAGGTAGATGCACACATGTCTGGAGCTCTCCTCAGAGGGGTACATGGTAATCTCCCCTTCGACCTTTGTGTCCTGAATCACATCAACTGGCTCGTGCAGGTACAACACCGCCTGCTTCCAGTGAGTTTCAGGGTTGAACGGGGAAGTTGACAGGACTAGGGGTTTTTCTTCTCCCGGGAAAGTTACGGTAAACCACACGCAGAATGCATTCACGGTGGAGGAGCCGAAGCAGTCGAACCTGAACTTACCCTGCACACGTTTCAGTTGCTCCTCCGTCACTGTGTGCAAATCTAACTCGGCAAATTTGGAAGGGTGGGAGAGCACGTCCTCTACGGTCACCAGGCTCACGGTGATATCGTTGTTCATGATGCATTTTCTTGCAAAGTCAGACATGCATGACATGTCTACACCATACTGGTCTTTCACTGTACTCCAGAAGCTTAACCGATCCTCCACCACCAAGTCATTTATTGGTGCAATGTAAAGATCTGCCTTGGAAGGTAAAATGAGGCCTTCGGGTTTTAACCATTTATCACGCGCAAAAAGCACAGAGTTCAGCATGGATTCGTGGAGCAGGGCATACCCCATCCACTCACTGACTATCACATCCACAGGCTCCGGTAGTTCGATTGTCTCTAACGTACCTTTTATGACATCGATTCTATCCTCCATGTTATTCTGTTTCACAATTTCCGTCGCTTGATCCGCGATTGAACTTGCTTCAACCGCGTAGACTTTTTTGGCTCCAGCTTGAATGCAAAATATACTGAGAACCCCGGTTCCTGCACCAACATCCAAAACGACTTTGCCTTGGATCGCGTTGCTGTTCCTCAATATTCCCATTCTGTAAGAATTGGTGCGAACATTGTCTGCAATCATTTCTTCGTGTATAGTTACATCAGCATAACTATCGAAATAGAAGTTATCCTGAACACTTTTGTCTAACTTCCTTTTCTTTGTAAAGAGGGACATTTTATTTCCCTGAAACCCCTTCCTCAGTTCAAGTGAAGTCACGTTGGATTTGACGTTCACTAAACTTCCTCAAGGAGGATGTACGGTTGTATCATGGTACTTGTAGTTCTCACAGCGGCTGAATTGACTTTGTGGTGGGGTTTAACATGTTTAGCTAGATCCTTGTTAAAACTACATGTCCAATGAATGCGTCGCTAAATGGGGACCAATACGACGTTGGGCGCACACAAAATACGTACACGCTGTTTTTTTAATGACCGCGCTACTACGTTCGGTTCAGATTTTTGTTCTTTGTGTCGCTTACTGTTGTAATGAAAAAAATATCGAATCATCTGGCATCCATTTAAATACATATTTTTAAATCTGTCCCAGGTACATTGCAACGTAATGTTCGCAATTCTAAGTTGTCTACCATTTGCTTTAGTCCCAATCGAAATACATAATTAAAAAATGCAAAATGATGCAGTTGCCAGGAGCAGCAACAATAACTACTACAAACAATAGTAGTTGTTCTATACAGCATGCAATATAGTTAATGTATCGTATTTTATTGTGTTCTAAAATCGGAACAACATGCAGCCTATCATTAAAACATGTTTGGTTTGAAATACATAGAAAACGTGAGAAGGTAATAAATCATAAAGATAGCTATGATAATGTATAGATGTACGTCATAGTTGAAATGATGATAAATTAGGTAAAACTTGATATAGTTAATGAAAACACATTTCTGGGCGTGGTAATAGACCACGAACTATGTTGTAAGCCTCATGAATCATGTCAAAACAAAAATGTCTTAAGAGCACTGCAATTCTCAACAAAACAAAACATATATTGGATCATAAGGCACTGTACATTCTGTATTGTTCACTCATCCTCCCGTATTCAATTTACCACCTGTGTGGAGGTGTGGTAGAAAAACGTACAAAATTAATACAAATCCTATTTATATACTACAGAAAATAGCCATACGAGTTGTAAGTACAGTGGAATTCCGAGAACACACAACAGACTGTTTATTAATGCATATGCTTTAAAGTTAAGGAGTTGATTCAGTTAAAAACTGCACTAATTATGTACAATGCTAAAAATGGGTTACTTCCTGGAAACCTACAAAAACAATTTTTCTCCAAGTGAGGATAATTATGAATTAATAGGTAGGCCTAAATATATATTTTTTAAACAGCAGGTATGTACCACTGAAAGGTATATGTGTATTTCAGTCTCTTGGCTAAATTTATGGAATGATCTAGGTGAGAATTTGAAAAGCTGTACATTTAAAAAATTTACAAGGAAATAATTTTTGGCTTATACAAAATACAATAATGTGAAACAGCAATGGATAATTAAGTTTCGCAATGCGGGAAGGAATAGTAGGGATTTAGGTAATTGCTGTGAACTTGGATAAATGATGTACACTACTGGTCAAAAGTTTTAGAACACCCCCATTTTCCAGTTTTTACTGAAATGTAAGCAGTTCAAGTCCAGTGAATAACCTGAAATGGTACAAAGGTAAGCGGTAAACTGCCAGAGGTTAAAAAAAAAGTTTAGGATACCAAAAACTGAAAAATAATGTAAATATTTTGGCAGTGAGTAGTTTCCTACACCATCAAAAGGCACCTGGAAACTGTAAAGCGGTCTGTAAAATGTAATAATTTTACAGGTAACCATTTACTTGGTTAAACTTAAATCATAGGCCTAACAGGGTAATTTTGGGAAACGTTAATGGCCGGTTGATAGTCTATTCCATATCAGTTCAACCAAAGCCTAGCGATAGGCATGCGTCAGTGGTTGTTAGGATTCTTTTGTTGATGAAAGGAAAGTTTGGCTGGCTCTGATAAGGCATGCGTGCCGCCTCTGTAACTATGGACATCATTTTTTTACCACAGCGTGATCGACAGAGCGATGTCCTTGCCGTTGTTTGTTTTGTCAACCTGCCTATTGCACATGTTTTTAAAATTATGTCATTTGAAATTGCTTTTTGATTTAAATAAATATTATTTCCCAGCCTTGTGAGTTTCAACTTGTTGCTATTGGTTTGGAGTGTAATTTCAGACAGTAATGTAACCAGTATGAGCTCATAGTTTGCAACTTTTCAGACATAAAAAAAAAGTTGCAATACAACCAAAGGGCCTCATGGTCAAATTGGCATTTAATAGCCCTGAGGTCAAATCATTGATAATGATAACTATGATAATGATAATACAACACAGTTGGAAATGCTTGTGTTTAGGCTGTATTTGTATTTTAATAACATTATGTGTGTTTTTTAGGCACTGGTTCTCGGCTTTATTACAGAGAATGATCTTCCCCTATCAATTACCCTGAGAATAAGGGTACAGGAGCTAGCTAAAGACAATAAAGCCATTGCCCAGCTCTCCACAGACAGGACATTTGTTTCATACAAGCTCACACATGGTATGAAGAAGACTGTTCTAGATGACATCCTCAAGGAAAAAGTGTTCCCTTCTCACTTAATATTAATGAGGCCACCAATTACATCAACAAAACAGTCCTGGTAGTGCTGCTGAGCTTTTGGTCCCAGAAATGTGAGAACATGGTTGTCCAACACCTAGCACCACTTGAGCTCACATCTGTAACATCTGAATCTCTTTTGGGTGACGTTTCAAAGGATGACTCTGCCGTGGAATAATCTGGTGTCCAATCTCATGGACTTGTTTGCTGTGATGAGGGGCTCCAAGAATAGTCAGGAGAAGAGTATCCGACAGCATAGAGGTCCTTAATGTGCATAATGCCAGCAAGAAGTTCTGCAGTTCTCCCGAGTGTTGGGTTGAAGCTCACACTGATCACAAATGGTCAGTCAAAATGAGGGAAGGTTTAAGAGAAATTTGCGGCATAATTAGCATCCTTTTCTCTCGGCCAGAGTGTTTTGTCCCACACCGATGGCTCTGAGTCTTGGACGTCAGCATGGACACATTGCGCATGTAGGATGCATTTGTCATCTTTTACTATGCCTTTTTAAAAAGGAAGACAAAAGCACATACAAGGATATTGTCAATGCTGTTCTGCAAAAGCAGGGGGTGTAAGAGGTACTTTTTTTTCTGATGACTCAATCACATCCCTGAGTATACATTATAGAGATATGTTAAATTTAGTTCAATGCATTGTACGGAATTCTGTAATTTGGACTACATAAGCCACAACCTATAATGCAGCTCACGAAAACACTGATATCCTGTTTTTAAATGGCATATGAATCTCTTTAATTTGTAGATGAATATGGAAGATAAATAGTGACAGGTTGTTGGCTTTTAACTGCATCTTCAGAGCTCTTTTGGAATTGAAATACAGCATGGTTTGATGGTGTGGGTGTCTTTCAAAACTTGCAGGGCCATGTCAGCAGGGAAGGCCTAAGGTCTGGCTGTGAATGTGGCACAGTACAATATGTTTGCCCATCCCCCTCCCCTTTTTGATCTTTAGAAAGGTGGTCTTAACCTATTTTTCTCACCTTTTATAACTCCAAATATCAAAGGAATCCAGAAATCGACTGCGGTATTGGTGAAAAAAATGGACAAATTCATGGTCATGCAGGTTTCAACAAGCAATATATGTTTTTTTCTGGATGTTGTATTTCAGCAATGCAAATATTATTGCTGGTTCTTCTGCTTGATTTTCAGTCCTCCAGCACAATGGCTGTGCAGTTTACCTAGGGAACTACAGAGCTAAAGAGGTGACTAGCTGCACACATTTCTGAGGATGGTGGTACGACACTGTGCTCTCATGAATTAACGAAGGATGTTGTAGCAAAGGAATGAGCCTTCCATTGCTATTGGACATTCCAAATAGAAGAGAAAAGAAAAAATAGGGGGGAAAAAGATGTTAAAAGCTGTAAGTCTCTGTGAAAAAATTGAAATTATAACATTGGATCAATACACTTGTGATTAGGCTGAAGAGGCAGCTGTTTTTTCCCTTCTTTCCCCAAACGTTTTATCTGGTTGATACAGAATTAATTTATTCTTAATTGCTCATCGATTTCTGTTCCTCATGCCGGGTTAGTGGCAGCATTGGTTAGTCAAAGCACAATACCTCCTTTTTTTGAGACATACAACTTAATTCAGTAAACATCCGTCATGCACTTGTTCCTGCTTCAACTGCTTTTATACGTAACCTTCACTAAACTTAAAAAGAAGAACTTTATGTTTTTGTTTTTAAGTTAATGTAAGGACAGTGATTTACAGCGATGAGAAAATAATTTCAATGGTTAGTCAACAAAAATAAAACTCTAGCTTGTGAATATTGACACATTAAAAACGATTGAATGCCAGGGCATTGTGAAGTCTGGGATAAATACATGTCAAATGACACATAAGTACAGTGCAGGAGCCTGTCCAATACGCATAGCTTTAGGGTATATGTCAACTGCCATGTCTTTCGCTCTCCCTGGCCTTTCACTCACAAATGCTAGCACTATTGTGCCTGGAATAGTGCAGACCAGATGTCTGTCAAACTAATGTTTAAAAGCTTCCTTTTGTCCTAAATCAAATAATTCCATATGTTGTTGCACTTTAGCTTGAGGCTTTATTTGCATGGAGTATGCAAATATGTGTATTACTGGGTACAGTTTATCCCATCTTGTTTCTTTTGGTCTCAAAACAGAATATATTTATTTAATATGTATCCTACCAATCTACAGTATCTGGAAGCCAAAATCATTTAATGTATTTTCCAGTTCCAATCTTGAGTCATCATATTATTGGAAGTTTTATTGAGAATATATTTAAAGATATAAGTAAAAACTAGACAAAAACATTAAATACTCAGGTTTTGGTGAATTTGTAGGTCTACATTTATATGTATCTTCCCTTTTTTAATTATTTTATTAGGCATGACCTAAAATGTATATTATATTGGAGGCTTAACTCACAATTACCATGAAAATACATTGAATACAACGGATATGCAAGCAATTGTATATAGGATGATTACAATAACACAGTTTATACCTATTTAATGCAGATCCAATGACATTATGTAATGTATTTCTGGCAGTGAATCTCATTTGCTTTTCAAGATGTAATTCCAAAGAGATTTGCTTATACTTACTGAATCACTTTGCTGGATTATGAGTCAATGCTTAGAAATGATTTATCATTGTTCAGCCATTTGTCAAAATGCTATACAAGCATGTACAAGCATACACACACACGTAATAATGACAATAATAATATTATTATTATTATTATTGAAAACAGTTTTTTTCTCTAGAAAGCACAAGACAGCATCACAGGCTGTTAGGCTACTAAAGTAACAGCCAGTGACCCTGTGAGAAAGAAATAGCTGAGCTGTGTGGAATATAGCTTTCAGAGCACAGGGAAATAACAAACATACCTGTGTAGAAACAAATAAGGGTTGGTGTGTCCGCACCCACAAATACCCAACAGCAACTTTCATCCCCTTTCCACTGACAGAACCACTGAGTCAAGTCTAGCTAGGCCAGAATGCCATTTCTCATTTGTTTTTCCATAGAAACACTGGTATATTAACACTGTAAGGAATGCACCAGCATAATCACTTATTAATTAGTTAAAATCAAGATACTCCTTTATAAACTATTTCAGTCCATTATCCATCGATGCACATCTTCGTGTGCTATGATAGTCCAGTGTAGTCATCTAATGTGGTTAGAAAAATTATATGTATAAAAAATTGTTTGGCTATCTATGTATATGATCTTTACTTTCAGAATCACGAAAAGGCTAAAAGCTAGCAGGTGAACTAGGTAATGTCAGCTAACTTCACTGTTCTGTACACGTTAATCTGTACGTCAGCAATTTGAAAGTCAGCACTACAGTGGTCTGCTAATGAAAGGATCAGCCATCAACTATTCTGTCTTCAGCTGATCCTCATCTCAACTGCTGAGTTTCACAATTCTGGCAGCCCGCTGGGGAACTACTGTCTGCTTGCTAGCTGGGTAGCTGTGTCCAGTTAAATGTGTTGTGTGTTTAATGTAACATTAAACCTATCCATTTTGTTAGAGACTGCAAATACATTACTTTTATTTTATAATGTAGCCTATGTTACTATTGTACAGAGGTGGAGTGATATTTCCTTGTGCACTCATAATAATTTTTAGCCACGGAATACTGTGAATATACACAAGGCTGGAACGCGTCTGTTTTATAATCCAGAATAATGCTGGAAAAATCTCCTGAAAAAACATTTTTATTTATATTGCGACATCAAAATAGAAAGGTTGGTAAAATGAATATCCTGCAATCATTGTCTTTGAATCTTTAGATTACATCAAATATTACTTTTATGATGGCCTCATATAAGCCACCATATAAAATACAAAAAAGTAGGCCTAATTATTTCACACAAAACCAGTAGGAGATCCCTGCTCACATTATTGTCTTATTTGGGGCTCAGGGACAGCAAAACATATTGAAAACCTCTGGCTATGGGGCTAAGTTTTCACAGTTTCCTCACTTAATTTGACAAGAAATGAAAAACAGAAAAGCACAGAGGTAGCAGTTAGTCTTGTCCAGTAGAAAAATGCTATTTTATGGCAAAAACTAAAACTTCTGAACCTTATAGATCTTTCAATGTTGGTAGCTTTTTTTTCTTGTAAAGATTGTGAGTTCATATATAATGACTTACAAAGATGAGAAGAACAGTGCTCATAATAGCTTGTATTAATTAAGGTGTTTGTGGGTGATGAGGGCTGTGCTTGTGAAATTGATTTGAGCTAGGTATTAATAGTGTTGATATCTTGGTGGTGAAGGAGAGGGGGTCACATGATACGGTGTGTGTTCTTCTACTGTCTGTCTAGCAATCAGTGCAAAGCAGCTGTTTGAGCTGACTGTTCCCAGCTGTGGGTATGCTGGTACTGTGCCAGCCTCTATCAGAGCCAAACCACATTTCGCAATATGATGGATGACATGATTTGGTTTTAACCTTAACAAAGTGACAATATATTACCAGCATCTGCTGTTCCTCAAGCGTAAAAGGCTTGTCTCTGACAAGAAATAATTCTTTGTAAATCTCTGTTCCGTTGTGTTCATTTTCCCAGCCATAATGATAAATGTTGATATATTGAACATTGCAATGGCTTTCGTTTACGGATCATTTAAGGTGATCCGTGAACGAAGTATTGTAGTTATGCTTTTTTATTACCATTCTCTTTCTCCTTTTACTGGATTCAGAGAAATGTGGCTATTTTATTATGAACTATGGGTTTAACAAAGTAAATGAGAAAGTGTTGAACCCCCCTTAGTGTTCTAAAAAGGACATTACTCATCAATGGCAGACCATTAGAATACCAAAAAAGGAGATGATCTGGAATACAATTGGTGTGAATAAAAGAAAGTGAGCCTGTGAGATGTAGCAAGCATTGCAATGGAGAGAACGAAATGAATGTCACCAAAGCAAACAATAAATGAAAGTGCAGAAGTTCAGTGTGAGTGGGAAGTTAAACCTGGACAACATGTGGCTGTTTGTTTCAGTCTCCAGCACCTTGTGTGTGGGGCTTTTATTGAAAATTGAACATAAGAACATAAGAATACATAATGACGAGAACGGGCTGTTCAGCCCATCTAGAGAGCAGAAAACGAGCAGAAAACAAGGATGCTTGATGCAACCCTTCATGAAAGGGAATGTGGAAAGCGTCCTGATTGGCCAGTTCATAGTCACACCTTCACCACACCTAAAGCTCATTACAGACTGAAATGAAGCCTTGACGTGCCATGCACCCACATGCGCTGCCTGCATTAGTGTCCGTAAAATACAGAAAGTGATATTGACACGCCTCTTTTTGATCAGTGCCAGTGCTCGACCCAGCTTTGCCTACTGCCTTTGTGTCCTCAGAATAGTGCCCCTGGTTTCTGGTGGCGGAATCTAAAATCTGTTAAAATACTACTGTGCCATGCGTTTGCATCAATCCTCACCTCCGAATGACCGACCCAGCACCATTTCCACCTACACAGGTCAGGCATTAAAAAACAGAGCAGAAAATACCAACCTATGCACAATCATCTTTGTGCCTCTCTGCTCTTTTTGCGTCCTCAGTGTAGAGCCCTATATGTAATATATGTTTTATACATGATAAAAAATATATATATTTTGGAATTAAGATGGACAATTCTTCATATCACATATTTTGATATGATATGTTTTTTTAATCAGAAGGAGAGTGTTTAAGTGCCCGATTACCCAGAGGTTTATTAATAACGCCCAAGGGATCCATCACTTTATGAAATGTAAACTTGGAGTCTGTTTGCTCTTCTGCATCTAATTTTCCCTGTGGGCATTGTGAAAGGCATTTTTATACTCCCCCCTTCCAGTCTTTCCTGGACAGGCTGACTTAACTGCAGACGCACTCCAGATGCATCTGCGTGTAAGTAAGACAAGCTGAGGTGCAGACCAACAGCAGGGAATCTCCATCACTGTATGGATACAAAGGTCAAATCAAGCAACTGCAAACTGGGTCTCAAAGACAGGTTCAAAGAGTACTATTATTATTTTTTAATTGTTTATTTAACAGGGACAGTGGGCAAATACATGAATTGCCCCAGAGTTAGCAAAACTGCTAAATTTCATCTGTAGTCCCTGGATAGATTCACTGCTGGTGGACTCCAGCTGCAAAATGAGATTATTTTTGAGGGGTGGGCGGGGGCGTGAAGTGCTTCAGTACCCATTTGCAAACATAACAGGTTATTCTCAATTGGTTAAAATCACAGCAAAAAAAAAACGTGCCAGGTTTTGCTGTAATAATTTATAATGATAATACACACAACACACCTGTGCACACACACTTACACACCCTTTAAAATACACATCTCTTCAATGCAATGTACAATCAGTAATTATTGGAGGATTAAAACCCACATGTTTGTGCAGACGTCTGGACCTGATCTCTCTTTAATTAAATGTGTACATCACTGTTTGCCCATCTAAACCGCAGCTTTGACTGGAAAATGATTGACTCTGAAGGGGAAGGGAATTTGTTCAGCAGACCTGAAACACGTTTGGAAAATCCAAAGATAATTTTTAAGCCTGGAGATGGATAGAGCAAGGCCGGAAGTGATTGGATGTTCAAGCATGAGTAGGAAACAAGATCCCAATCACTTTAACAGTGATTGGCATTCTAGGAAAAAGACAAAGAAAAAGAAAAGAAAAGAAAAGCAGTCTATACAAGGGTTTTTACACATTTTGTTCCTAGTAAGTTGCTATTTGTGAAGCACAAACTGAATTCTATGAAGAGTATGGGTTATCACATTTTCAGGTCTGTTTTCCATGGGTCAGGGACAGAATGAACCCTATTTCAAGAAGATTAAAGTACAGTACAATAAAAGTGGAACTATGATTTATCAATTTTTTTCCAGGACAACAGATCATTTCATAGAAATGCAAAGCGAGAAAAGTATGTGTCCATATTTAGTTCCATACAAAAATACTTTCATTTAGTTAGGCTTCCATACCATAACAATCTAAGCTCCCTAACTCTTAACGTCCAGCAAAATCCCAATGATTGTGTTTCTTTTTGCCTAAAACTGTACTTGACATTTTACATTTTCAATGACAGTTGGATCTTTGAATATAGTTCCAGGGTACATTTGATCAATACAACAGTAATGTTATCCGATATGCTTGAGAAATCTGCTGATCATATGCATTGGCAGGCAAAACAGCTACTCTAGAGGCAGGCTGAGAGACACCGTGACCCATGCCCATTACTGCATAGGATTAGTTGTAGGAGGAGCTGTGTATCGAACAATCGTCAAAAGCATTTCGGATACATGCACACATTGAGATTCCTCATTAGATGGAAGCAGGCTCAGTTCCGTGCTTGCGGTTTTAACCTCGGCAAAACAAATGAAAAGAAGCAAACACAATATAATCTGTGATCATAATTCACCCTCCTGTGAGCCAGCACTTTAATTTTGTAGAAGAAGCATAACACGGACAACATTGTCATCAACACGACCTCGGTTTCGTCATGGAATTGGGATAAAATATAGTAGAGCTGAATTATTTTTATTTATTTTTCAATAAAAGTGGTATGTGTGTGTATGTGTGTGCGTGCAGGAAAACAAGAAGCTGCTCCTTCACTTGTGCAACTGCTGCCTGTCACCTGTCCACCCTCGGGACGAGCCACAGTGTCGGCAGCAGCACAGAAACTGTCACCTGACCCCCTTGGGACGGGCTGCGATGCAGGCAGCAGGACAGAAACTGTCACCTGTCTGTGCTCAGGGCTCAGAAACCGGCTTCCATCAACGGAGAGTCAAGGGAGTTGCCAGTCAGTCACAGCATCATGGTTTTCTATTGAAAAGAATATCTTGAAGAAAAAGGACTGTATCGATGCAAAAGAGGGAAATATTGATTGAAGTACTTCAGCATTTCACTCTTATAGGACAGGACACAGCAGTCAACAGTGGTTCAGGGAAATGGCAGTTTTTTACAGAGCTTTGATTATTGTCTCGATATTTCACAGCCAGTGGACAGCATTGATCAACACAATCCAGACAAGTCGGTCATCAGTAGTGTATAGCGTATAGTTAGGCTCAAGCATGCTTTAAAAAATACACAAGTATTGATTACGATCATTACCATATTCAACTGTGCTCCAGCCCCCTTCTGGTGGCAAATGCTTCATACGCACATTTATTAGCACCTCCAAAGTCTGTGAAATCTCCTACTGCAGACAGACTTTAGGAAGACAGCGCTGATGTGTGCATCTAAAAGGGTGTGGGGTGATGGGGGGGAGGGGGGTGACTCTCACTCAACTGAAGCATTTATTTTACCTTCCTCTCGTACAGACCATTCGGCATGGCAGGATCTTGGCTCGTCTCTCCCGAACCCATTAATCAATTCGGTAATTACACCCCTTTCCCAGAAGACGTGCTTACTATCTATCCCAGGATCAATTACATTACAGTACAATTAGATTAAATTACTAAGTACAACCTGCAAAATATGACAGCCACTGAGGAGGCAGACAGAGCTGCTGACCGCATCAAAATTCTTAAATATATTTTGTAGGAAATAACTACGCTTTGATCATCAATGGGAGGGCTATCAGATATCTATTTTCCTTTTTCTTTTTTTCATCCTTCGTCCAATCTGGTTTTTGCAGACCATGATATTTAATATCCAATTAGGTAGCTTTGCTTGCGTGAGATGCTTCCTACGGTCTCCGTGGCCTGCTGCCCGATGTTGCCTTCTACTCAGTTGTTGGTTGTGTGCCTTAACTCACCTCATAATTAACTGACCTGCATGTGGAACCAGCGTTTGGAACCAGAGGCCATGAATAAATGGGAGCTTAAAAGATTTTCCTCAGATTTAAGTGCTCCAGAAATATTGTGGGTATGATCGTGTGCTTAAGGGCAGCTTGTTACTGTTGTTAGTCGTAAAATACAGTAATTGCTCTAAAGATTGCCTTATAATTGAAAGGCCTTTTGGATTTAAACTACTTGATGTGCTTAGTCACATTTACCCTCACAGGCAGTTCTTATTCATACTTTGGTGACTCTCTTTCAAAGAGCAAAGTACACTTTTTCAGTAAAGGCACTTTATTTTTATACTCTATTTTGTACTGCCCATACTGATTATTATGTGGCTCTGAATTGTAGTGTTTTGTATTTGTTTTGTTTTGTCTATCTGCCTGTATAAAGGAAAGGAGCCAATGGTTGTCAGTCAGTCAGGTGTTGTTGCACTCAATCCTTGAAAACCTAAAACAGAGCACATTATAAACAATGTTGTTTTTTTCCCCTGGAAAGAGGCCTATTTTTTCTCAGTAGCTTTCTGTTGGATTGCTGAAATGTGTGTGCGTTGAGAGAGTGAAGCACGGGTTGTATTGTACTTAGAAGTCCTTTTCATTAGGCATCACTCACTCTAATGAACCATTTCATTGGTTTAATGATGACCCCCCCGGCAAAATAAACCACCATCAAATCACATATATTAATGTTCCCTACACAAATATTATCAGTCATCATTAATGTATGGCCTGTATTACATTAAATGTATTGTTATAAATCATACAGTTGTGTCTCTTTGTGGACCCCGGGACACATTGATTGAGTTACAGTCACATTTTTTTGGTTTTCGTTATTTTTTTGGTCAGATTCAAATGGCCTGTGACTCCTCTGTTGTGCAGAAATTATTAGAGCCACAATCATTTGGAGTCCATGGTAACTGATTTGTGGCCATGGAGAGCCACATTTCCACAGTCAGGCCAGCCAGGTTGACCCAAAAGCTTGAGTGAGTTACTCCAAGTTAAAGGAAAAAAGTAGCGTGGTGAGATAGGGGGAGTATTACATCAAATTCCACTGACTGTAATAGAATGTGACTGCATGATTTAAAATCACCTATTGTTGGGTATGGCATATAATGGTAGGGAATAGAACACTTGGAACAGTACAGACAAATCAAAATGTCCAGCCTTTCCTGCCAGTTGTTGAAATTGTCTACTTACACCGAAGTGACAGAGAAGCATTCCTACAGAAAAATGCTTTTAGGACACAAGTATCTCCTTTTACACAAATCACGTAGCTTTATTGTGAAAAGCGCCAGCAGCTTGTTCAATGTGAATTTAAAATCCTCTTCAAAAACATTGCACTGCCTCTGCCCTTACTTCAAATGAAGGGGTGCTAAGCTAGAGGCTGCTTTTCCTTCATAAGGCATTCATTCAAATTACCAACACTGCAATTTGTCTTTATGTTCAGATACAAATGAACTTCAGCGCACTCAATTAATTTACCAACATAGCCTTTCATAAATTGCATATAACTGTGAAACAAATATAAGTACATGTCCTTATTTCAAATATTGAAATGCCTCAAAGATGAAAGACACAGATATGAGATATTCAGTCACTGTAGCCTTTCTACTATTTAATGAATGGAGATTGTGAGATTAAGCCTGTCATCACAGGGAGATGAAGACTGTAGTGTGTAGTGGGTTGAAGGCTGATCCAAAGATGGAATGATCGCCACATAGGCATTGAAAAACCTAAACAGATTTGCCACCTCAGCAGTTCCTAATTTGCATTTAAAAAGCAGCCCAATCAATACGACGTCTCAATTCCTCCTCGCTGGAAGTCGTTGCTTTCCTGTTTACGGAAAATTCCCATTGAAATATAGCAAACGCAAGTGAAAAATTGTTATCGAGCCGGTGATATAATATTTAGGAGAAACCCTAAATATAAACCCAAAACAATTAT
Source organism: Aldrovandia affinis (assembly GCA_029706075.1). NCBI lineage: Eukaryota > Metazoa > Chordata > Actinopteri > Notacanthiformes > Halosauridae > Aldrovandia > Aldrovandia affinis. Next base: position 2,250,503 of record JAINUG010000145.1, on the reverse strand, counting down.
ATTTGCAATTAATTTGCAGTATTTTTGCTTGTCATCTATTGCTGGGCAGTTCATTTCATACAGGAACTTCCTGCTTATTTGAACCATGAGGGGCTTGTTTGGGTTCTTGAACTTCCTTTTTTGTTTCAGTGGATTAAGAGAAAATAAATACATTGAGATGTTGCTTAATTTCTTGTGCTATCAATGGTCTAATTAATGTAAACTCTTTATGATGTTACCAACACAGTACTTAGGATCAAACATGTCACTACATGTAATACATTAGAGTCTGTACACAAGTAATGGGTCTAATCCTGCTGGATGACAGCTTTCAGAAATTAATTGTTTCCCCTTCAATGCCTTCTTGTTTGCCTAAGGTACACTTGCCGAATTGGAGCTGACAGAGGGCCAATTTTCAGAAAGGAAAGGGCAACTATGAATTTGTTTTTATCATCAAATACATTACTGAGTTATCCAGGCTTAAGAGACATTGGTAATAGGTGGCTCTATGTTTGTGAGGGAATAGTTTAGAGAATGAGAATGCCAACATTATACTCACAAGTAAAATAAACATACATTCGAATGGATAAAAAAGGATTGCATATGTCAAAACTTGCATATTTCTCCCCCACAAAAAAACACTTGGCATTATTCAGTATATATAAAAAAACATTTGTAAACCAAGACTGGCAATCTAACTTCTTACAATATACAGGTAAGTGCCAAAATAAAGGGAAAACCAGTATAAAGTGTCTTAATAGGGCGTTGGAAGGATACAACAAATTTCCACAAGAAATTCCATCAGTTGGTGTTTTGTTGATGGTGGTAGGAAACTTTGTCTCAGGCACCACATCAGAATCAAGTGTTCAATTTGGTTGAGATCTGTTGTCTGAAAAAGCCATGGCATATGGTTTACATCATTTTCATGCTCATCAAACCATTCAGTGACCACAGGGGTGGAATGTCATCTTGGAGGAGACCACTCCTATCCGGATAGAAATGCTTCACCCTAGGATGAAGGTGATCACTCTGAATGGCATTGTATTTATTGCCATTTACCTTGCACCCCACACCATAACAGAGCCACCAGTACCATTTATTTACTCAAGTGTTTCCTTTATTTTGGCAGTTACCTGTGTCTTTATTGTTCTGAGCAAGCCCCAATCATATGTTTAGCTATATCATTGTGTTCAAGTTGTTTGTTGAACTGGGTTAGACTTAAGCAAGTAATGATTTGTGCTCTTAAAATCAATAGTTTAACCCATGTTTGTTCTTCATACACTAAAAGGCTCTATCCGTGTGCCAAATGACTTCATCCATTCCAATTAACACATCCTTTGGCCCAATTATTGCATTCCCATGAGTCACCAGGCACAAACTGCATGTCTTAAATAATTAAGTTGTGTTTCTGTTGAGTTATTCCTCAGGCTGTACTGACCCATATTTAATTGCAATCTCTAAAACTAATACCTTAAGTCCTTAATTTTTTAGTAAAACAGCATATATCCCATGTTTTAAAAACACTTAAGTCAGACAAAGAATAATGTCTGATCAAAACAATATACTCCATTTAATTTATGTCATGGAGCCTACTCTACATCATCATAAGGCTGTATTGTTTTAAAATGTGACAGTTGTATGTTTTGTATGTGTTGTCATTATAGGACAAAATGTATCATATATCATCCAAGAACCAGCCCCACATTCAATTACTTTGAGAATTCCCAACAATAGACCCAATCTCTAGTCAAACAAATCTTGTCATCACAAGCCAACCATAAAGACAAAACACTTGCACCACAAATTTGTGACATACATTTAAAAAAAAAAATCTTATTGTATCTGTTTCATAGTTATGCTGATGTTACTTGATGTTCCATGCAATTTAATAAAACAAACAACAACAACAACAGCAATAGCAACAACAACAAGAAAACAGGCAGGCTTATCAGGGAAATCACTAAAACCCCACAGAGGAAGAGATATTGTAATAGCTCAGAAAAAATAAACATTCTTCAAGTTTCTCCCTTAAAACTGACCTTGAGGTTCTGTAAAAAAAAATATATATATATATTTTCAGACTATGAAGTCACATTGCTTTGTGAGTTTGGAACTCTTCTCCTGGGTAGACAAGACATGGAGGGGCTTTGATGAGTGATTCTGATTTGTCAATCATCCCTAAAGTGGGTTTACAACCTGGAATGAGGTCTCCTGCTAGCAGGCAGTAGGACCTCTCAAAAACATAAATATAACTGGGGACAAAACGAGATGATTAAAATGCAACCATAAATCTATCATAAGCAGGGAATAAGAAAATATAATGAGAGTACTCAGTCATTACATTATATTTAATTTCGCTGATATGGGGAATCCTCATACTGGATGCTCCTACCAGTATGGCATTTCTCTTAATTAAAGCACTGCTTGTCTTAAGTAATGTGGATTTTGAGAAGATCAGGCCTTATGCTAATGCCATGATGGAATGCAACACACTGATGTTGACTGGGCCAGGACAGCTGCTCATTCTTCCAGAAAATCATTCCCTAAAGCACAATAAAACGAGAGTTGAAGGGAAGCAAGACCTACGTAGTGTATAATTTGTTACAAGTTGAGAGGGGGGGGTTAAGGGGAGAGTATGGGGCTTGAAGTTGAACAGATTGTGGTTTGAGTGTGGCTTAGAAATACAACATTAAGAATAATACTAAAGCTACACAATTATGTGCCATATTTTAGGTAAACCTAAAACCCTGGAATAAAACTGTGCTTCCGTGAAACAAATCAAATAAAGTTCATTACGCGAAGGTATTAAAGACAAAAAGTAGAACGAGAACAGCCGGAAACACTCAAAGCCTGATCTCTTTGGCTTTGGCCATTAATGCTGTTTATGCTTTTGCCTTCTCATCAAAAATGCAGCACACAATTGCAGTTCCTGTGTGGAATGAACTGACAAGCAACAGATGAAACTTAGCTGGTTGATGCTTCAGAGAGTACTTCATTCTGAACATTTTCCACTTTCCCATTCCACCATGTCAGGGTCTGTCTGAACATTGTCAGTCACCATTTAAATAACCCTGAGCATTCATTGGCTGTTCTCCAGACAGCAGAACAATCAGTCTGTCAACGGGCTCACAATAGGTCCCGAATGCCAGAGCAGCCCAAGCCATTTACGAGATGTCTTACCATTCGGGCTTTAGGCAAAGGGTCATGAGTGCTAAAGCTTGCAAATTGCAATAAAACAGCTGTCAACGGCTTGGAAATACAGATACATAGTGTTACACGCAAGTTCTGTACATGCAATATGAAAACTTTTATAATAACAATGACAATAATAATAATAATACAATGTAATATTATTATTATTAATAATGCGAAGAAATATGTGCTTAGACATATTATGGACAAACTTTGTAAAGTTATAAAACGCTACATGGTTTTGCACAATATTTGAAATCCTTAAACCAAATATTAATTGCTTGGATTTTAACAAGCATCTGTGGATGCTATCACACATATTTCTTTAAGTACAAAATTTGGGTGTTGAGAAAAAGATTTTAAAGCAATAAATGAATCATAACAAAAATGAAAATAGCCCAACCTAAATCCCCACAACCTTTCGATGACTGGCATAATGATTTTACTTTGTTTGCCTTGGGGCAAGCTATTAAAGAATGAAGAGGAATACATGGCCAAGCATTACCTGCATATAAATTACATTGAACAACAAAATAGGTTTATTACAAGCAAGATTTATGCAAAATATACAATTATGTGCAAGTGCCTTATCATACATAGATAATAATTTAATTCTGAATTGTTACGTTTAAATCTTAATATTATTTAGACGAATATTGCATGCAAATATACAATGTCTTCTGTGTCATTTTAGGAATATTTCTTATGGTGTCTACACTGTCACTGATATAATTCTCAGCCCTACAGGTAATGGGAACAAGGAAATCAATACTTTATTATTATATATAGTAATTTATTAGCTCATGACAGCCATGGATTTTGAAGTAGCAACTTCTGCTTCACAGTTCATCATGAGTTAAAATCAAACATAAAAAACAGGCATGTTGATTGGACCTACAGCTCATGATAAGACGATTTAAGCATTGCAAGTCCTTAGCCAAAAGGTTCATGGTTAAATTATCTCTAGTTTCCAGTTATTTACACAATTTAAGTTTTTTCTTATTCTGAATAACATTCCCTACAATTCAGAAAGGAAGTCCAGAATTAATTACAGTAATTTGAATGGACACAGCCTTGTGAGTGAGTTTGTTTGGCTGACCATTCAGCTATCATTTGATGGAGTATGTTCTATTGAACAACTTTTTGTTGTGCTGTTTTGATCTTTTGTGGTCCCAAATAATCTGAAGTGTTAATTGCATGTGGTTCATGAGAAGACTTTTATTTTGTGTTTTTCAAGTGATTCAAAATAGTGGAATTTTGACAGTAGGTCAAAGGAGTCAAGAGCTGTGGCCTTCAATGGCCAATCAAATGAAATTGAAAGTTTTCATCTGCTATAGTGCTGTTTTGTCGAGGAATGTGCTTGACACGGTCCTCATGAACATGCCATGTTTGATGAATGTTTGAGCTTCCCTATATAGGGCTTTTACATCCATTTTGAAAAGGTGGAGGAGAGGAAAAAAGAAAAGAAAAGAAGAAAACTAATAGTTCCAGCACCTATGGTTCTTGGACCCATAATTACTAAAAAAACGTATTAACTTACTATGTAAATTATTACTAAAACAATATGGTTCCAGCACCTATGGTGCTTGGAATCCCTCATAATAATACATTGTTTTTTATTTGACAGACATCCTTATTGAGGGTAATTTACAGAGCTTAAACGACAAACGAATTGAATTAGCGTGTGCAATTGCAGCCTTCTGTGTAATTCAAAATGACATGATGGTGCCTAAATATCCAAACGTGATGTGGGAAATTAGAGGATATATTTTAGAGGATGTGTGGCACACTGCTGTCAAGTCACATCCACTCTGAAGGGAAGGCAATACATTTGACAGAATCCCTTTCTCTCCCTTTAGAAAAATCCATTGCACTGCATTAGCGAAGCATCTAATTGGTAGGCACACATTGCTGTGTGTCTAATTGCAGAAATTGATCTGCCCATGACCACCCACTGCTGAAATAAAATTAAGAAATTAAGAACAACTTTATAAGAATAAATTGATTGCCACAGAGGAAAATGTTGTTTTCATACTCAGCTAAACAGCAGTTGATGTGATGTGCTCATGGGGTTTGAAAATGAAGTCTTTCCACCATATGCAAGGATTAATTTCTATGCAGTTTTCTCTCATTATTCTTTTTTTGTCTTCAGTATTTCAAAGAGAAATCTAACAAAAAACTATAAAAAAAACCTCAGAGCATAAATTATTATACATTCATCATGATGCGAATAAGAAGCAGATATCGGCATTTTTTAAAGCAGCCAATTAATTTGACTCATTCTTGTCTGATCATGTGGACTAGTGGTGATGATTATCTTGTCGAAGATGAAACTGATCATCTCATTCATAATTGGACGGCAGAAATGCTCCCTCAGCCGTTTACTGTGCAGATCTCTCCTCATCGCGTGACACAGAGAGAAAGCCCATTAATGCAACATCACAACAGTATGGTCTCTAGTTTGGTGAGGACGATAGCAGAATTGCATCTGGGTGTAACTGTTAGTTTTGTCCGTTGAAAATAGTATTTCTCACCTCCACCCAGTTTCATCATCTGCAGTAAAAGTGTTTGTGTCAACATGGGTTGGGCAGCACAATGGGGGGGGTGATGTGGAATTTCCTTTAAAAAGAGTTAAAGTTGTTCCTTCGTACCTTTGTTAGTAGAACAATTAATGCAGGCTGAAGTCTTTGTTTCCGTGTTTCAAAATGTATTTCTTTAATAGAGTAGAGAACATACTGGGTTTGTCCTCTCAAGTACAGATTGACAAAAAACCAAAGATGTAAACAGAATGATGATGCTTTATACTTTGCAATGGATTTCCCACACCCCTCCTTCTGATGCCAATCACATACTCAAACAAGATGAGGCCTCAATGACAGGAGATCACACCTGGGGAAGGAGAGGGGAACTGGAGTGGGGGGGAGGCCACCAAATGGCACCATTGTCTTTAGACACATCAGGGGTAAGACACACAAAAAGGGGGTTAGATTGAGTGCAAACTCACATGAGACAGGAGATTACACCTGGGGGAGGGAGGGGAGCTAAACTGGGGCCAAGGACTGGGGCACCCAAATGGCACCGTTGTCTTAGACACATCAAGGGGAAGACACACAAAAAGGGGTTAGATGTGCAAACTCTCATATGTATTCCAACATTCCCCACTTTTTTGTTGTAAAGCAAAATAAATTATAATGAAAAAATGTATATATATACATATATATGTTTAAGAAAACAAAACCATATCAAGCAACCAAACACAAAATTAATCAAAGGTAAACTTAAGTTGAAAATGAATGTTCCCCATTTGAACAGTGTAGGCTGGGGCAAAACAGAAATGAGTATTTGGAAATAATGTGATTGATTTAGGGAAGCCAGTTGATCACCTATCCATGTATTCCACTGGCCATTCCGGTTTCAGGAGTTCCTCTGTCTCTTCCTCTCAATCACCTATTCATAGGTCAATGACTGTCTCCATTTGGCCGCACAGATCCTTTGTAATTGTGATATGATTTACCCGTCTGCCTACAGTTCAATATCTTACAGTCCCCCCCTTTGATGCTTGTCTTAACATAGAAGCATCACATATCAGTGGCGATGTTGTCCTGTCTTAGGTTGCTCTTTCAGATCCTGAAGAGTCTTACCCGTCATGGGAGCAACACCTCTTCCACTGGCATGAATATTCTGTGCATCCGAGGCGATGTTATCCTGCCTTAGGTTGTCCTTCTCCTAGCGAAGGATCTTACCCGTCTTTGGATCAACATCTTTACACTGGCATCATGCTGGATACTGTCCGGCTCTGACTGATCTTATCACAATTACAATGGGGTGCTCTTCTGTTCAATCAATCTACCCACTAGGGATTGGGACCGGGAGAGTGAGGACCCCTAAACCAAGGTACCAGTTTGACAAGGTCGTTTGTAAATTAGATGTTTTCCCGTTTCAGAATGGAACACATACAATAAATAAGAACACAATGAACCAAGACAAGAATCAAACATACAAATACATCCTTCCTGTAAGAAAGCATCCGTCTTGAGAATCTGGGTAACGATCCTCTCCTTCAGTTTCAGTTCATTAGTTTTCAATTGTTGTGCATCAATCCAATTTGACACACCCAAACCTGTTCCATATGCTTTACCATCTTTCCACCAGGTCTGAAGTCCAAGCGGGAATCAACCTGCAACTGGGCGTATTGTCCTTGTTTGACACATTGTGTCTTGTTTATGAAGATGACAGGAACATCCCATTTAATAGTGGTTCCCAACCAGAATCTGCTCAAAAATAACAGGAGCATCGTCCTCATTTATTTCTGTAGGAGAGAAAAAGACCAAGTGTGAGTGTATATTCTTATGCAGTTAGTCATGATTCACATTGATATTGGTATTAAGCTCAGCTTTGTTGTACAATTTGCACTGATCACCATGATACCAGAAATACTGTATTGGTCTGCCTCGCTTTTGTATTGCCAATTTCACATTGGTTTCTCCCAGTTTGTCCATAATCTCATATGGACCTTCCCAGTTTGCTTCCCAGCCCCCTTTTAAAAGTTTTTTTAAGCATTACTTGATCCCCAATTTGAAAATCCACTCTGTGCGTGGGGGCATAGGCCCTTGCTGAGTAATGATGTGCTGTTCCCATCGTGTTAGCAGCATCTAGAAGCTTACTCTGGAGTGCCTGCTGCACTTGGGTAAGAAACTCATCATGTGAGGCCCTTGTGGTAATGGGAAGAGGAATACCTGAGGGATGTGAAATCTGCATGGGCCTGCCCGTCATAAGCTCGAAAGGGCTGTAACCAGTAGTACGTACCCGTGTTGCCCTAATAGCCATTAGTACGCCCGGGAGTGCTGAAACCCAATTTGAAGCAGATTTTGTTAATTTGTCTGCTGCCTCCATTACAGCCTTTTTAAGCCCTTGTTTTATGGTGCGATTAAACCGTTCCACCATACCACTAGATTGTGGGCGATAGGGAATGTGGAAATGCCTTTCCACCCCTAAGAAAGTGCAAAGGTGCATCATTATTTCTGAAATAAATGGTGCCCCATTGTCACTTTCCAGTCGTTTTGAAATCCCCATCGCGAGAACACCTGTTCCCACAAGACCCGAGCTGTGGTAGCAGCATCACTCCTCCTGGTAGGGAATGCCTCTACCCAGCGAGTGAACATGTCCACTACCACTAGGAGGAACCGATATCCTCCTTTTGCTGTAGGTAGCGGACCTGTGTAATCAATTTGAAGGGTTTCCCATGGGCCATCATTCAAGTGGGAGGTACCCATGGGAACCTTGCGATGTGTAGGTGCAGGATTCATCTGAGCGCATACAAGACAGAGTGCCAGGTGATGAGCTACATCTGCTTTTATACTGGGCCACCAGTAGCAATTCTGCAATAAATCCAGTACTTTTGCTTGTGATGCATGACCTGCCGTTTGGTGCATGAATAATACTAGCTCCTTACGAAGCATAGATGGTGTTACCCAAACGAGCTGTGGGTTATTGTGGTACAAAATATCATCAAATATGATCAGATCTGGTGTGTGCCGTGTGTATGGTTCTGGAAGTTGTTGTTGCTGCCGAATGGCACTTATAACTTCTCCGATTTCTTTGTCTGTTGCCTGGCATTCTCGTAGATTGAGTGCAATAGGTTGTGACCGTTTAACAGGTTCAACAGTGCGAGTGGGAGGCAGGTAGTGCCATGGAATGCCTGAAACAGCAGCTGCTTTTGCAATCAGATCAACTTTGTTATTATTGTCCCCTTCAGTTGTGGAGCCATGTTTTTGATGGGCTTTAACCTTACAAATGGCCACCATACCCCTCTCTCTCTCATGTGCTAGATCCCAAATCTGTTGTAACTCATTGTGGTAAGTCAATGATTTTCCTTCAGCTGTACAGAAGCCTCTTTTCTGCCAAACAGGAAGGTATTCAGTGAGAGAGTTGCAAACAAAAGCACTGTCTGAGAAAATAGTAATTCGTCCCATGAATTCCTGTAATGCTGCAATGACTGCAATAACTTCTGCTTTTTGTGCTGAATCAGTAGGTTTACATTTGATCAACACCTCCTTTCCCAACTGGGGTGCCCAACATGCAGCTCCAGTATAGTACTGTCCCGTTTGGTAATAACGAGCCGTCTACAAACACAGCAGTGGAATCTGCTAGTGGTGTTGTACGAATGGGCCCCTCTGTTACCTGCTGTTGTATTGCTGTACAATGGTGTGACTCCCCCTCATAGTCTAACATATTGGCCAACTGATAGCTTATGGAATGCTTAACCTGTATGTTTTTATGTTGCAGTTCTGTAACCCATCGCCCCCACCGCAGAGCTGATACTCCTTTCACTTGCCCTTTTATTAGCAATGCAACTGGAGTGTGTGGCGTGTGTAGAATGAGTGGATTGAAACCACAGATGTATTCAGTGTGTGTGACTATCCAGTGTACTCCCAGTATCTGCTTTGTGCACTGATCAAATGATCTTTCAACTGGTGTAAGTACCCGTGAGAAGTACCCAATCGGGATATGTTTGCTATGAACTTCTTGCATAAGCACCGCTTTGATGCTAGCAGCTGAGACAACTACCTCAATGATGAAGGGTTGTGTGTGATCTGGACTGCGTAAAGCGGGCGCCGAAGTAAGGGCATTTTTAAACCTATAAAGGCAATTTGTGATGCAGTATCCCATTCTAACAAATCCTTCTTTCCTGGGTTGTCTTTTAAATGTTTGTAGAGTGGAGCAGCTAATTCGCTGTAGCCTTCTATGAAGTCACGGCAAAACCCAACAATTCCCAGGAAAGAGCGCAGTGCTGTGACAGTGTATGGGCGTGGTAATGCTTGTACAAGTTGTACTTTAGCTGGATCAGGAATCCGTCCTCCTGTTTGTATTTTTACTCCTAGAAAACAAACAGACTGTTTCATTAGTATTGCCTTTTTTGGGTTAAGTTTTAACCCTGCTTCTTTTAAGAGGGCGAGGACCTCGTCCAGCAGCTCATAATGTTCTTCCACGGTATCTGTTTGAAGCAAGATGTCATCAACATATTGAACAACATTGTGTGGTTGTGAGCAGCCCTGTAAAATGTTAGCCATACATTGGTGAAACAAAGTAGGTGAGTTGTGGAAACCTTGGGGTAAGCCTACCCAAGTATATTGCGTGTCCCTAAAAGAGAAAGCAAATTTGTATTGGCTATCCTCATGTACTGGAATGCTCCAAAAGCCATTCGATACATCGAGGGTAGAATAGACCTTTGCGGAGCCTCGCAATTGGGACATCATGTCAGGGTTGCTTGCTACCAATGGTGTAGCACAGGGCGTATGCTTATTCAATTGCCTGTAATCAATAGTTAGCCTCCACGAGCCATCTGGTTTCTTAACTGGCCACACGGGGGCGTTGCATGTTGAAATGCATTCTCTTATCACACCTTGCTGCAAAAGAGATTTTATTGTTACTTGCACAGCTGTCTCTGCCTCCTTGGGATAGGGGTACTGTTTCTGTGGGGGCGGGTCCATCCCTCTGACAGCAACCTGCATGTTAAAGACTCGCCCACAGTCATGCTTATGTGTAGCCCACACCCCTTTGTGTTTGTCAATTATATCAGCAAGTGCTGAGTCTGGCGTTTGCAGTAACTGGACTACATCATAACTGATAGGGTTTTTAACTGTATGAACAGAATGCGTATCAGCGATGACCATAGGTACCTTGGATCCCTGTGGATCTATTGGACCTTGCCAAAGAACATTGTTAGCTAAATCAATAACTAAGTGTGCTTTTGCTATTGCATCTGAACCCAGAATACTCCTTCGTGTGTTTTTACCATACACAATGGTACATCAAAAGATATCTCGCCTATCTGTAATGTCTGTGGAGTTGAAATTTTAGCTGGTAAGGCATTACCTCCTACTCCCATTAATTGAACAGTTTTACCACTCTGGGGAAATTAGTTCGGTGAGTTAATGTGCAAGCTGCTCCTGTGTCAATCAAAAATGTGTCTTGATAGCCTCCAACCAAAACCTTAACACAGGGCGGCCTTCCTGATCTATTTGCAAATCACTCACCGCTGAAACAGAGGCTTGACACCTTCATTGTGAGGTTGGACTGTGAAAGGAATTGCTAGAGCCTTTGTGGGTGCTCTGGTCACCATGTGAGATAGCCTTAAGCATAGACATTAACTCTGTATATGTAGGTACATTCTGAGTGCTTTCAGTCTGTGCTTGTACTGTCTGTAGTGCAACTGACTGTTTTGGTCCTTTTCCTTCCATCCCCCCTCCTTTCGACCAACATCGTCGCTTGGAGTGTCCAACACGCTTGCAATTGGCACACACACGGGGTTCCTACACTCACTCTGAATGTGTCCTGGCTTTCCACAATTAAAACACTCAAATGCAACCTGTCCTCGTTAGATGCTAACAGAGCAATCCTTTTCTTAGAGCTCTGCTTGGGGAAGAATTTAGTTCAGACTCATTCCATGCTGTTAAACATTCCTGAATCTCTCTCCCTATGTGTTGTCTGATGGGCTGTGCGCTCAATTCCCTATTCAATTGTAGCAGTAAATGTTGGCAGGTTGGAGAGACGCGATCTTTGTATTTACTAACGACCAAACTCCAGAACATAGGATCGTCACCTGTCAATAGTACCCTGGTCCCTCCACCTCTGTTTCTATTATACACTCCTATAAACGTTCTGAGGAAATCGGTAGGGTGCTGCCCTTCATTAGGCATGGATTCAAGAATCTTATTCATATCTGCCATAACGCGATACCCTACCGCCTCACTCATTAGCCTTAACCTGGTGTCATGGTTGGGGAAAACAACGGATTTCCATGGCCCTGCACGAATTCTAAAGGAATTGTTACTGATGTAGGAAGCACAGACTGTAATAGTTTACAACAATCCCTGTCCGTTAATGAGTGCATTCGCTGTAGCGCCTCCACCTTATCAACAACTGCAGTCGGGTCCTCAACCCCGTCCCATTTCGGTAGCTGCTGTTGTAGTGTGGCCAGTTCTGACAGAGTGAGGTCGCGTTCAGCCTGTTGATCCTCATATGCATACGTGATGGCCCCATTAACAGGATTATGTGTTCCGCTTGTGCGAACCCTGCGTGTAACTACCGGTGCTATTTTGGCATGTTTATCTGTCTGCGATCTACTACTTCTAGACGCCCTTCGGACATTAGATCGAAGTGAATCGGCTACAGATTTAGTACATTCCGCCCTAGTAGCATGCAATTCTTGCTCCTCATCTGAACTTCCGTTACCACTCCCATCCTCAACACCACCTAACCAAGGAGCCGCAGAATTTGTTTGTCTGACTTCCCATTCATCATCATTTGAACTGTATTCTGACTCGCTCTGGTCATTTAACTGTCCTAAACCTAGCGCTGCTACGCGCCGTTTCATTACTGTATTTTTAATTTTCTGCTTTGTCATTTTTCTTTGACCTGTCTCAACTTCTGTACAATGGCCCTATCCTCATTTTTACCAGACACATCCCATAACTCTTTATATGCTATCTGCGCATCGCGCAGTTGTTTCTGTGTTTGACGCAATTCCGTAACCGTGGAACTCAATTTATCCCTTAAATGACTGATCTCCTTTCTAAATTCTAAGTGAGTTGTAGCATGTACCATTCGCTCTGCTACAGATGCTTCCACCTCCTTTGAATTTACACTAAGCTTATTCTCCAAACTTTCAATGTCACATTTTAATTTGGGAACTTCCACCACTTTATCTTTTAATGACTTTATTGTTTGTGCCATAGCCATCACACAATTAGCCTGTCTCCTTTTCTTATTTTTCTCCGTTTCATTACGAGCTTCACAAGCAGTTATGAGGTACTGAAAAACATCCGCTTTTTCTGGTACATTAAATGGACCCTCCTTGCAATGTTTAGCCAACCAGCTAGCGGCCCACAGTTTCCAACAATTCACTGCCATTCTTAAACCCCTGATACAATGGACAAACACACTTTTGGTACTTGAAATTTTTGCCCAAGGTCTGTGTAATTTTATACAAGCCCCTACTGAGAACACTGTACACTTGTACAATCAATTCTAGTCACTTGTATTTTAAAACACTACACAATTTTCGTAAGTACTTCTCTACAATATTACGCACATTAATATGCTATACTCACAAATGTACGTGGTCCGTTTTCCGTGCCTTCAAGTCCGTTTCTTTACTTCGGGTTGATAACTGGATCGGCCGCAGGCTCCTGGATTCTGTCCTTCTCAAACGCGCATCAATGCTCAGAGTTCAAAAGTTGAGTTTCCCAGCCTTCGGTATTGCAATTTGCAGCGTACTCCGGTTTCAACCTCCCCGGTTTTTGTTAAAAAAACGCAACGAGAACGACGGTCGTGGGCTGGCTCGCCAAATGATGTGGAATTTCCTTTAAAAAGAGTTAAAGTTGTTCCTTCGTACCTTTGTTAGTAGAACAATTAATGCAGGCTGAAGTCTTTGTTTCCGTGTTTCAAAATGTATTTCTTTAATAGAGTAGAGAACATACTGGGTTTGTCCTCTCAAGTACAGATTGACAAAAAACCAAAGATGTAAACAGAATGATGATGCTTTATACTTTGCAATGGATTTCCCACACCCCTCCTTCTGATGCCAATCACATACTCAAACAAGATGAGGCCTCAATGACAGGAGATCACACCTGGGGAAGGAGAGGGGAACTGGAGTGGGGGGGAGGCCACCAAATGGCACCATTGTCTTTAGACACATCAGGGGGTAAGACACACAAAAAGGGGGGTTAGATTGAGTGCAAACTCACATGAGACAGGAGATTACACCTGGGGGAGGGGAGGGGAGCTAAACTGGGGCCAAGGACTGGGGCACCCAAATGGCACCGTTGTCTTAGACACATCAAGGGGGAAGACACACAAAAAGGGGGGTTAGATGTGCAAACTCTCATATGTATTCCAACAGGGGGCTGTGTGAATTAAAAAAAATTGGCGCTGTGCAATTTTCCTGCCTGATGATTCCTTAGCATTTTCGTCCACCCAGACCACCTCTTAATTGAAATGCAGGTGTTATGTGCTCGTTTGTTGATGTTATTAATGCACACATATGAACTGATATGGCAGACATGAGAGAAATTCCCCATCTGCTTTGTGGATGTTCTGTGTCTTACCTCACTCTGGGGCAAATTGTTCCATAAATGACTATTTGAAATCTGTATTCAACTAAGCCGTTCAGTATTTAAGATTAGCACTTCAAAGGAGTGGTTCAATGCACTTAAATGAGAGAGAGACTGTCTCTACATCTGTCAAATTGTGTAAGACAATATATATGTAAAAAATGAAATATATATATATAGGTATGTATGCATGCACACTGGTTTTTGTTATGTTTAATATTCAACTTTTACTTTTAGTACATAATTGTATGCGGCAATACCTTTAACAATTGCAGAGGTTGGTGAGACAAAGCATATATACACTATATGGCCAAAAGTCAGTGGACACTTGACCATCACACCTACAGTATATGAGCTTGTTGGACATCCCATTCTAAAACCATGGGCATTAATATGGAGTTGGACACCCCTCTGCGGCTATGACAGCTGCCACTCTTCTGGGAAGGCTTTCCACAAGATTTTGGTGTGTCTGTGGGAATTTGTGCCCATTCAGCCAAAAGAGCATCTGTGAGGTCAGGCACTGATGTTGGACGAGAAGGCCTGGCTCACAATCTGTGTTCTAATTCCTCCCAAAGGTGTTCAATGGGGTTGAGGTCAGGGCTCTGTGCAGGGGCACATCTAGTAGGGCAGAAATTTCATGAACTGACTTGTGGCAAAGGTGGCATCCTATGACAGTGCCGCGTTTAAAGTCACTGAGCTCTTTACGAAAAATTATGAATTCTAAATGTTTGTCTGTGGAGATTGCAGGGCTATTATGCACCTGTTGGCAATGGGTGTGGCTGAAACACCTGAACTCAATAATTAGTAGGGTGTCCACTGACTTTTGGCCATATAGTGTAGGTGTTATGGTCAGGTGTCCACTGACTTTTGGCCATATAGTGTATATATATATATATTTTTCAATATATTTTTTACCGTTATTTAACCAGGTAAAATCAGTTGAGAACCAATTCTCATTTACAATGATAACATGGCCAAGAGGCGTCAGCAAGAGTGTATGAAATAAACACAATCAACACAAAACTACACATACAGTACAGGTACAAAAAAGAAAAAAAAAAGAAATAATAATAAATAAATAAACCAATAAATAAACACTAAGTGCAAGAGAAGGTGAGTTACTGGATATTCTTTGTAGAGTTGTAACGGAAGAGAGAAAAGAAGCCTGGTCAGCAGGTGCAGCAGTCAACTATGACCTGTTGCAGATTTTGTTTGAACATGTTGAGGGATGTGAAAGCTATGAGTTTGAGTCTGTTTTGTAGTGTGTTCTGTTCGTTTGCAGCAGCAAAACGAAATAAATTACGGCCAAAGACAGTACAGACTTTTGGAATGATGAGCATAATGAAATCACTGGATCTTAAATGGTTATTGCTGTTGGAAATGTGCAGGAGGTTTGAAAGGTAGCGAGGTGTCTTTCCCAGAAGTGTTTTATAGACTAATTGCAGCCAGTGTTGTAGCCGCCTGGTATGAAGGGAGGGCCAGTCAACCAGTTTGTAGAGATCACAGTGGTGAGTGGTGAAGGGTGCACATGTGGCAAAACAGATTGCTGAATGGTGGACTGTGTCGAGCTTGCTAAGGATGCCCTTTAATGCCATTTTATAGACTGTATCACCGTAGTCACACAAAGGAAGGATGGTCATTTTCACGAGAGTGTATTTGGCGGAATGCGTGAAAGAAGCCTTGTTTCAATACAGGAAACCAAGTCTAGCTTTGACTTTTGCCAGAAGGTTGTTGATATGAGTATTAAATGAGAGAGATGAGTCCAACCAGAGGCCAAGGTATTTATAGGAGCTGACAAACTCCAGTTTGGAGACATCAACACTGAAAATCTTGGGGGCTGGAGATGTTGAGATTTTTTCGATCAAACAGCATACATTTGGTCTTTTTGGAGTTGAGGAGCAGGTGGAGGTTGTAGAAAGACTGCTGGATAGAGGTGAGGCTTTGTTGAAGAGTGGACGCAGCAGAGTGGAGAGAAGGGCCAGCTGAATATATGATAGCATCATCAGCATACAGATGCATCTGGGAGCTACCAACGGCCTTGGCTACATCGTTAATAGAGATGGAGAACAAGGTAGGGCCTAAGATGGAGCCTTGAGGCACGCCTTTAGTGATGAAAAGTGGTTCTGACAAGATGTTTTCTTCACCCGCTAGATACAATCGACAAGGTAGCTGGCTAACCAGTTGCAGCATCTGCTAGACAGGCCAGTGCTAGACTTTGCAAGTCTTTGCAGGAGGATATTATGGTCGACCGAATCAAAAGCCTTGGCTAGGTCTATAAATGCAGCTACACAGACTTGCTTGTTGTCCATGGCGGTAACGATGTTGTCAGGGACCTTCAGGGTAGCGGTGATACATCCGTGGCCTGTCCTAAACCCAGACTGCAGGTCAGACAGAATGTGATTAGAGTCAATGAAGTGAATCAGTTGTTAATTAACCAGTTTCTCTATGACTTTGGCCAGGCAGGGCAAGATGGAAATTGGCCTGTAGCAGTTTGGGTCAGAGCCAGAGCCTCCTTTAAAGAGGGGAAGAATTGTGGCAGATTTCCAGTCAAGTGGGAATACAGACAGTTGAAATGACAGGTTAAATAGGCTTGTAATAGGGGCAGCAATAATATGAGCGGCCGCTTTTAAAAACACAGGGTCAAGCCCATCAGATCCTGCTGACTTGTTTGAATTAACGAGTTCATCCAGGACATCCGAAACCATAACAGGTTGAAGGAAGAAGCTGTTAACACTGGATGATGAAGTAGGAGTGTGAGATGAGGCAGTGTTAGGGGCAGCTTCATCAAAGACATGAGATGACTTCACGAAGTGGTGGTTGAAGAGCGTGGCCATGCGTGGTTTATCAGTAACAACAATGTCACCAAATTTCATAGAGGTAGGTAGATGAGGAGAAGCAAATTTGTTTTCCATGGACTTTCCAGAACTTCTTGGCATCAGAGCCGCAAGCTGAGAATTTCTCTTTGAAATGATTGATTTTAGCTTTCCTGATCGCCTGTGTGGTTTTGTTTCTGCATTGTCTGAAGGCCAGCCAGTCGGCAGGAGACTGAGAAGACCTAGCTCTCCGCCATAAGAATTTTTTTAGTTGGATCAGAGCAGCCAAGTCATGAGTAAACCAGGGGCCGTAACGATTCTTGGTCCTGAATCTTTTCAATGGGGTGTGTTTATCAATGATAAGGATAAAGGTATTCTTGAGGTAGGACCAGGCATCATCCACAGAGGGGATAAGGTTGAATCTATCCCAGTTACATTACATTACAGGCATTTAGCAGACGCTCTTATCCAGAGCGACTTACAGTTTTACATTTCTTTACAATCCATTTATACAGCTGGATATTAACTGAAGCAATTCAGGTTAAGTACCTTGCTCAAGGATACAACAGCAGTGTCCCACCTGGGGATTGAACCTGCAACCTTAACGTTACAAGCCCAGCTCCCTAACCATTATACCACACTGCCAGTTCACAGCAACAACATCATGTAGGAAGGCCTAATTATCAAAGTTTTTCACTGAGCGCTTGGTCATAATCACTGGTGGGCGTTTCACAGAGAGGCCAGAGCGAACGCATGCAATGGCACAGTGGTCACTCAAGTCTTGACTGAAGACTCCAGTTTGATAGTTTGATGAGGTGTTAGTGAGAATAATATCGATCAGTGTGGCAGATGAGGGTGATTTCAAATTGTGTCTGGTTGGCTCAGTTATGAGTTGAAAAAGGTTTAGAGCATCAAATTGCTGTATGACTAAATCTGGGGGGTTGATCATATCCCAGTTGAAATCTCCCAAAAGCACAAACTCTGAGGAAATGTGAGGGGCCAGAAGTTCACTATGAACTGTTAGTGTACATGCTGGCGAAGAGGGTGGTCTATAGCAAACAGCAACAGCGAGAGTGAAATTTGTTGATAGTTTAAGTTTCAACAGTAACAGTTCAAATTGCTTGGGGACTGACTTAGACAGTGTTACAAAACATTGCAAATGGTCTTTTACAAAGATAGCCACACCACCTCCCTTAGTGAATCTATCCTGACAAAAGACATTGTAGCCCGGTGAACATTGCCAGAGACAAACAACATGAGAATGATAAACACATGTCTGAAAACAGTGCCAAAACATCACATTTTTTTATCTTTCACTGAGGGTTTTGTTGAAATTAATGGGGAGAAGTCATGAAACTGCTGAAATAACATGTAAGAGCACAAAGGAATACGATTAGTTACACACAGAGTAGGAAGTCCAAAAGTCTTTGTAATCCAGAAGGAAGAAACGTCCCTGGATGATAAACCAAAGTCTGAAGTACCACCACCTTTGGAAATGATGGCAGACTCTTGTGTGTACCTGCTAAAAAAGTTGTTTGAGCTAATGTGTGCAAAAAGATTGTAAGCCGAAAAGGCAAAGAAGGTTTTAGTGGATAAAACATGTCCAATCTAATAACAGAGGACCAGGCTGAAGCTAGCAGAGGAGGCCCAGACTGAAGCTAGCAGAGGAGGCCAAGCTGGTAGAAGATGCCCAGGCTGTAGCTGGGCCTACTCAATCCAGTGCAAGCTGTAGGCACTTGGTTTCAGCAGCCCAGCAGCAGTAAAACGATCTCCCTGTTGGGTTGTTGTAAAATGCCAAAAGAGAGTCAGGGGGCACCTATGCAGGTGTAATGGGTTGAGATTTCTCCCCTCAGTTTGGCCACACCTTGTAACCACTCTGAGTGAAAACAGCTGATACTGGTTACTCTAGTGAGATCTCTCCCGTAAGGTTGGCCTCGCCCTGTAATCACTGTGAGTGAGAACAGCTGATCTTGGTTATTTCACAGGCTAACAGTTCATTTAAAGGGAGCAGTGTGCAGGCAGTGACAGACTTGCCCGCTTTCGTTCTGATCTCGTGGTAAAGTTTGCAGTAGGAGCAGAGCCAGCAAAAAGCAGCGTTAGCGCTTTCCCCTGCCTTTATACGGCGCAACGGAAGAGTAATTGTGCTCACCGTATCTTGTGGCTGCCAGGTATGCATTCTGTGTCCTGTTGTAGCTTGCTTTTTATTTTTACTGTTGCAGTGGTTAGAGTAAGATCTTAATGCATATTGGTAACCTTATACCTTTCATAATAGGAACAAGGACCCCGACGATGGTCTCCTGTAGCCCCTAGTTCTGCTGTATGAGTGCAGGTAAGGCAGTATGGCTGCCTAACTAGGGGTCTCCTATTGATGTAATTATTATCAGGAGGAGCTCTGGGCCACTGCTGTTTTTGCCCATCACTTTCTTTGGTTGCCGTCTTTTAATACTTGTTGTTTTATTTATTTTGGTTTTTAATTGTTTTCTTATAAACCAACTGTTTGGCTGTCGATTTTAGGGGTTGGATATTTCCGGGTTCCTGCCAGTCAACAGGACGGTTGGGTTGCTACAGCTCAGTAGGTGGTTGGTCACGGGGTGGAGGCTTCCCCTTAGGGCTTTCTATTCACGTGTGATAGTTGTTTGTTTTTCACGAGTGCTGTGTTCATTTTGCAGTTTGAGTATACGCAACAGTGTATTTTTGCATGGCCTATTTGTGGTGGTGAAACCTTTTATTCCTCCCCCCCATCCTCCTCCTATGGATTTCTTTGGCAACCCTCCTCCTATTCTGGTGGTATCCTCAGGGTGGAAACCTCTTAAAGAGAGAGTGTATTGTTTTAATATAGAATATATTTTTGTAATAAAGTAGATCACCTTTTTTTAACTGTAAATAAATGTGTATATAAATTACCCTGTGAACCCCTAAATAAATGGTATTTTCTGGTGAAACTGGAAACTCACGTCTCTGCTCCCTTTCTTATTCAAGAACTTGTGTATCTATTGGGTATTCTCTGGGTGCAATTCCCTGAGTGGCATAGCCTGGCTCTTGTAGCCTGGGGCTCATATGTGCCCTGGTCACACAGGCACACAAACAGTGGATAAAACACGACCAATCAAATAACAGAGGCCCAGGCTGTAGCTAGCAGAGGAGGCCCAAGCTGTAGCTAGCAGAGGAGGCCCAGCTGGTAGAAGATGCCCCAGCTGTAGCTGGGCCTACTCATCAAGTGCAAGTTGTAGACACTTGGTTTCAGCAGCCCAGCAGCAGTAAACTTATCTCCTTTTGGGTTGTTGTAGGAAGCCAAAGGAGGGTCAGGGATGCACCTCTTAATTAGATGAAAAAAGTCACTTTCTTTGGCTAGATTATCAGTATAAAACACAAATAAAATAAAGTAAAAAGCTCACATGCAGGCACACAAACAAAGGACTGGGCTGGTGGCCATCTTGGTCCTTATTTGTATATATATGAGAGGATGGAACTTTTGAGCTGAGCATCATGAGGGCATCAATGAAACATAGTTAATACAGGTACAAAAATATGGTTTTGATATAGGAGGCTTAGGTGAATATACACAAACTAAACTAAACATCCGCATCCCAGACAACTGAAGTAGGAAAAGTCCTGAACTGAAAACACAAAAAAAGTGTTTTTCTCAGTAGGAAATTGATACACATGCATGTTAGTCATATGATGACCCCATTCAAACAGTCCAAATGAATTTTGTGGGACGGGAAAGTTGTAATTGAAAAATAAGGAAGCACATTTTTTGCTAGTGATATTTTTGAGCTGTGGGGCAAGGGGGCTATCCATAAAAGTTAATACTTTGTTTAAAATGTTGTAATAATCAAAATAAGGAAGCAAGAGAAATCTGAAACCATTTATTGAAGAATCAAAATGTGAGACATCTGGTCACCCTAGTTTAGTTTAGTATTTTACGCCGACACAATTATGTACTCGATTTTATTGTGAAAGCAAGTCTCGTAACTTTATCTTCACAAGTCATGGTGCTTGCTCTTCATCTGTCGTGACAAAATTGCTAGTTCACTGTGGCAAAGTTATTAAAGGAGAAAAAAGCAGATAATCTACTAATCAACTAAACCAAAGCCTCACCACACCCACAGGCAATTGATTATTCTTAAATAACTGTGCAGCAGGCAGGCTACTCTCTCTTGTCATAAAACTAGCAGAATCAACAAGGACAAGCCTTAATGTAATCCTGGATAAGCACTACTGTCTGCGCATTTATTTTTTTGTAGTTAAAAAATCCCCCAAAAATATAAAACTAAAAATATAAAATAATATATATAATTATGTTATCTTCCTGGTCTTTCAAAAATCATTTGACAAGGTACCACGAGAGGATCATTGTCAAAATGAATGCAGTAGACTTAAAGGAGTTATTTCAGAGTGGGTTGGCTGCAAGGTAGAACACTAAGAGTAATGGTAGGAGAGGTCTGTGAGTAGTGGAGTCCCACAGGGATCAGTGCTGGGACATCTTTCCTTTCCTTATTTACATAAATGATCTTGATAGAGATATTAGTAGTAAAATAGTTTTAAAAAATTACACAGAGTTGTCAATGTGCAGAAAAACTGTCCAGATCATGTAGCAGAGGCTAAAACACTTGGGGCATTGAAGTCCAGGCTCGATGCAGTACTGGATATTATTTAAACGAAGAAATTATGAGCCTAGATGGGCGGAACAGCCTGTTCATCATTATGTATTCTTATGTTCTTAGAGGAGTTACAGCCAGTCACTGTTATTATCATTGTTGAACTTGAACAGAAATGTAAAACCTCAAATTCCAAAGTATTCAGAATTAAAGGCAAATTCTTTATGCAAAGTATGTACACAAACTAATTTATTTCAACAACATTTCAATACATTTTTAAAACAGTATGAATGACCATATAATGGCACTAGCATAACATTCCAATTTCATGTCAGACAGGCATAAATACAAGCACTAACCTTTTACATCAATCATTATGGAATACAATCAATGGCAATATTTTATCAGTGTCTGTAAATCCAAACATCCAGCTATGTCAACATAATCATTCACATTCTACATTACAGACCTTTTGCTGAAGATATCAGTCAGATGCCTGTTTACTCTGCAACGACAATAATATGAAGAACTATATTAATGCTCTGTAGCACTGTTCCCCACACAACAGTTTTAGAAATCTATCACATGCAAATTTGGCAATATTCCATGGCTGAGTATTCTACTTTCTAACTTTCTAACTCAACTGCTTAATTGAGTTCCTCTCATTCTTAGACTTCCTGGCCATATTTTTAAAACAAATTCTCATCTTTCACTACTGCAAAAACATAAAGAACAAAAAGTTTTCAAGAACTGGAATGATAGGAGATAGCAATTCTCAACTATTGACAAATAAAACATAGAACCATATACACATACAGTATGCATCACAACTAGGAACTCCCCTTGAAACATCACTTTTAAGCCAGAATTTCAATATCCAAGTTGAACTAAATGAGCCTCTTTTATATAAAATATTATACATGAAAATGTGCAGAGCATCATCACTCCAATGATATATAGGGCATGCCCTTAGTAAATTAAATCACTTTCAACATTAAAGTTTAAGAAATGTAATTAACGAGTGAACCATTTGTAATAACATCCCTAAAGTTTATTATTTGGTTCTAATGATATGCAAAGTGGCTACACTTTATATTGGTTTTTTTATGAATTCTTGATGCCAATTAAAGAAAACCCACAGAGTATATTTCCTTTATTCTTCCTTTTCCAGACCGACCTCTGTGTGTAAATCAGAGGTCTTTGAATTGTGGAGTCTCGGTGGTCTGGTCCTGCTGGCACCCTATGGCTAGAGACAATATTCTCTGTAGAATTCACTTAGAGGTGTTCAGTAGGCTGGCAGTGCCCATTTTCTCCATTGTATTCAGATAAAAGCTCTACTGTTGTCAGGAGGAGCTGATGGAGTTAGACCCTGACTTCCTTCTCTCCACAGGTTGGCTTAGTTTCCCCTGAGGACTGATCACTAAGCATGCTTTAGCTGTCTGGACAAGCTCCTGGATGCATGCAGCCTTCCCTCCACGCTGGGCAGAGTGCTGTTTGGTGAATGGCTCTGGCGCTGGTGCCAGCTCGCCTTTGGCTCTGTTTTACAGGACATGTCTGCCACAATGGGTGACAGTTGCCACTACATACACGTTGTCTTCTAAAGGCTCTGCACCGTAGTTAGCCTCACCCCAGGCCACATGCGGCTAGTTATCCTTCTACCCGAAGTGATTTGCCACAAGATCGCGCCATCGGCTTTCGAGTTCAAAGAGATGACAGCTGTACACTCGGTGGAGGTTTTGCCTGCGAGCTCGCTGACTTTGTCCCCTCTGTAGCTGACTGGGAGCTCTCCTGGATTTGGCATGTAGGCACTGTAGTGCTTGCTGAAGGAGAGGGCAACAGACGTTAACCCTCCTGTTATGCTCGGGGATCAGTTGCATCAGTTATGAAGGGGGGGCAATTTTGGCCCGAGATGGCTAAATCATTTCACAGCAGGCATAACACACATTTTATCCTCCAAAAATGTATTTGACCTCAATTAGCACAGGAATGCAAACTATTCACCTTTTGGCTAAATTTTCCGTTTTCATTCCAAAATCGGTCACCTACGTAATGTCCGATGCAATGAGAATTTATTACGGGGGGTTGATCTGACTAACACAAACAGTTTCACCCTACTCTACGAGTAACCAAATGCTAAGTCCTAAACCAAAACTATCAACAGAAAACATTGTGCTTAAGTAGCTTATGCCTTGGATAATCACAGAATGGAACACACTCACTGTTGAGAGAGGTAAGCATTCCTTGCCCAAATGAAACAATCTTGGGCAATGAAAAGTTATGAAAAAGTTATGAAAAAGTAACCAATATTGTTTGAATTTAACACAAAACAGTCAAGATTTTGAATATCCCTTAAACCGCTACGGAGGTAAAAATGCCTACAACATTTACTTATGCGTAATCACAGAATGGAACACATCAAACATTCTAAATAGTTAGACACTCAAGATTTTGAATATCCCTTACAAAAAAATGAATTTAATTATGATAATTAATTTAAGACATGTCATAAGAAACTAACTAAGGTATGTATTCATCAGTGTTGAGGACTATGGTTTTAACCAACTAGTCAATCCAACCTAAAAGGTATCTGACAAAAATCCACCTAGAAAAGGCAAGTAAAGACCTAATCTTTTTCAGGGACCAGAGGGAGGAGTTTGCAAAACAAGCATAAACAATTAGTGATCCCCTTTCCCGAAAAACAAGCACAAGCAAGCACTAGAGATACTGATGCAGGCTAAAACTCATTTTCATTATAAAACTTGTTTATTTATTGTGTGTAAAGGTGCTTATGGTTTAATAAATCCTTTTGCATTCACATCCTAGCAATGTCCGTTGAGTCAAATTTTGTGCCGTGGGGGACAGTATTTTCGGGGATTAGGGTTGGGGTGGACTTATTCTCTCACCTTTTTCACCTCTCATGTCCAACAAGTCACGTCAGTGAGGCCACATTTATCTAATGATACAACACTCATTTTCATTATAAAACAGATTTATTTATTTATTGCATTAGCCATGATAGCAGTGAGGTGCTTATGGTTTAATTGATTATCTATTTCTAGCACTTGTGCAAAAATGGCAAGCAACAGCAGAGATCGAGACAAATTTAGACAGTATGAGTTGGGAGCGAAAAAAAAGAATCAATAAAAAGAAAGGAGAATAAATAAATGCCAGCTTGAAAGGTTCCTTGGATAGATTCGTGAAGAAAAACGTGGTGGAAGAAGAGGACGACGACAACGAGGAAGAGGAAAACGGCTGAAGTCATCTTAGCTGAGGAGGGGGGTGCTGATTTCAGCTTAGCTGAGGGGGCTAGTGCTGCTATCGAGGACAAACATGCTAACGCAGACCCAAACCCAAACCATAAGTCAAGTGCACTCAAAGGAGCTGACCTATTGATTATTACAATATTTTAATTCAATGGGCAGAGAGATGGCATATTAATTATTCAATCGGTTTACTATGGCTGGTTTGTGCGTGATCTTGTCTGAGTCTGTAAAACTTTAGCTCAGCTATTATTGTCATCCGACTAAAACAAACCATTATGTGTCTGTGCTGCTGAGTTGTTCCACTGGCTGTTTAGTATGTTACATGTTACATGTATGTTTTATGATATGTGTATTGATACATATTTTTTTATGATGCCATCACACACATTTTTTAGGCATGTTCTGTTTAGAAAAGGGCGAAAATGTTATTGTATGCATTCCTTCTCTGGAACTTAAGTTTTAAAAGCAGGCCTATGCCAGAA
The DNA here is from genome assembly GCA_029706075.1 of Aldrovandia affinis. Lineage (NCBI taxonomy): Eukaryota > Metazoa > Chordata > Actinopteri > Notacanthiformes > Halosauridae > Aldrovandia > Aldrovandia affinis. Next base: position 2,225,056 of record JAINUG010000145.1, on the reverse strand, counting down.
TGTTAAAGAGCCATTTGGACCCGGTGCACTGGGAGCCGCCAGTGGCGTTAAGATTTTCTTCACTGGAACTTTAATGTATTTCGCTTTTAAAAGTAGGCCATTTATTTTCCCAAGCCACGCGGACACTAAGGATAAAAATTGGGTGTCTAGGTTGCCGACCCCTGGCCTATGCGGACACTTAAAGTTGGGTGTCTAATCAATTTTTTCTGGATGATTTGAGGAATGCTAAATGCGTTTATGAATGGAGCGCTTCTGCATTCAGCCTCTGCATATAAGCGAGACCCCGGCTAGCCCATTTTTGTTTAGACTATTCTCTGAACGTCTAGAAGTTAGATTTTTTTAAATGTTGCTCTTGCATCCAGATGACGTGCATTTTTTACTTAATTTTGGCGCTCCCTGAACTTTCACCTCCACGAGACCACATATAAGTGCTATAACACGGCCCCCTAATGTATAGGCTAACATCAAAGCGAAGCGCTGCACGTGCAACCAATGTACGAGCTCACTGCAAGTAGCGCGACGCCTAATCTATTTTATTTATGTAGTGACCCCAACTAGTGCCTACACTAAGTTCAGCAGTAGGCTATTCATTGTTACCATAAGAGCAATCTACCAAGTTCACCTGGCCGGTTTTGCGAACGTCATGCGGCAGCACGCGTTTAATTTATGAGGCTCAAATAAAATTTTCATCATTCTCCAATGATTAGCTAGTAGCCTAATGCCTACTAAACCGTTCATGAAAATAAGATGACAAGACAGAGATTAGTGTTACTGTGATAGTACGTGAACACATGTTTCAGATGACAAACCAGAGATTAGAGTTACTGTCATAGTTTGTCACTATTACGTGGTGGTGACATATACACAGAAATTACTAAGAATACGCGTATCCAAATCTGCTATCTGATTGGATCATACGGATGTATGACGACATCAAAAACAATACACATATCATAAAGCAATACGTGTATCATAATAAGAATACGTGTATGGATTATGAGCTGTCTGGCGTTTGATACAAAGTAGACATGCTTTTTATGCAAATCACGAGGATATTCGTTGTCTTATTTATGTATTTATGTAGGCCTAGTGTCCTGATGACTGCATGTGTTCACTGAAAGACTAAACAAAAAAAAGAAATGCTATTTTGTAAATAGTTTACTCTTGTGATCAAAACATTGATATGAGACTGTTCTGTAGTAGTGTTACTGTGACCAACAAAATAACAAAACATTGGGGTTGGGATAGTTAACAGCTGGGCCCCGCATTGAGGCCCCACCCACCCCTAGGATGGGAAGTGAAAGCAAAGCAGATTGTATGTGTGTGTGTTAGAGTGGAAACAAAATGGTAACAAAAAGAGGAAGGAAACCTCTGTGCACAATCGTGCTTCTCTTACTTGGTAAAATAAAAGATTTAGCAGCACTAATGGAGTCGAACAGCAAGTTGTTTGTTCTTACTCACTTGGTAAAATTAAACATTTAAGCACTAAAGTCGGCTAGTCCTGAGTGCACGGACTGTATTGGAGCACCAGAGAATTTAGCTTCCAGTTCTGTTGTCAAGGACACAGAATGGTGTTGCTGCCTGTTGCCTGGGTATGTGTCCTGCAGATTGCATCCTTGTGGAACTAGCTCTTGGTGAGTTCATGATGTGATGCAGGTGGGTTTTCTTTCCTTCAGCTATGAAGATTATTTTGCCATAGGCTGTTTGTGCACTGGCCTTCCCGTGGGTGCAGGACCTGTGGCTTGCTCTGTGATGCAGCCTGCTTGAGACTGGCTCGTTGGGTTGCCATGATTATCACCATCCTAAGCTTGGTCCTGGGGGCTTGCTCTGTGGCTCAAGGCCTCCAGTGAAGATGTAGAGATTATAGGAGGGTCCGTCAGACTCCTGAAAGCCCTGTGTTTGTCACAGATCTTCATTTCTATCTGTCATATTGCCCTGCTTCCTTTCATTGTCCTCTGAGATGATTGGAGCTTAGCCATAGGCTTTATCTGCTGTGTTCTGTTTAGGACTGCAGGCTATATGAGGGTTGTTAGGCAGTATATATATATATACAGTGGCGAGAAAAAATTTGTGAACTTGTATTTACTGAGCAAAGCACACAACATCTAAATGATTTGTATGTGAACCTCAGGTGTGAATTAAAGTCAGGTGTTTCAATCAATGGGATGACCATCAGGAGTGAGTTTGGGTGGCCCTGCCCTATGTAATAAGCATAAACCTGAGTGTGGTCTTCACTATCAAAGTGTGGTCTTCACCACAGAGGTTTGTGGGAGCGTGCAATGCCTCGATCAAGGAGATTTCTGAGGACCTCAGAAAAAGCGTTGTCAATGCTCATCAGGCTGGAAAAGGTTACAAAACCATTCTGAAAGAGTTTGGGCTCCACCAATCCACTGTCAGGCAGATAGTGCACAAATTGAGAAAATTCAACACCAATGTTACTCTCCCCAGGAGTGGTTGTCCAACAAAAATCACTCCAAGAGCAAGGCGTACAATATTCAAGGAGATCACAAAGAACCCCAGGGTAACGTCTAAGGATCTGCAGGCCTCTCTTGCATTGGCTAATGTCAGTGTTCATGAGTCCACCATCAGGAAAACACTGAACAAGAATGGTGTGCATGGGAGCATAGCAATTAGGAAGCCACTACTCTCCAAAAAGAACATTGCTGCCCGTCTAAAGTTTGCTAAAGATCACCTGGATGCGCTAGAAGACAATTGGAAAAATGTTCTGTGGACGGATGAATCGAAAATATAACTTTTTGGCTTAAATGAGAAATGATATGTTTGGCGAAAACCAAACATTGCATTCCAACATAAGAACCTCATTTGCAGCCTCATGGTTTGGGGCTGCTTTGCTGCCTCGGGACCAGGAAGGCTTGCCATCATTGACGGAACTATGAATTCTGGATTGTACCAGCAAATTCTACAGGAGAATGTCAGGGTATCCGTCCATGAACTGAAGCTCAACAGAAGATGGGTCATGCAGCAAGACAACAACCCTAAACACACAAGTCAGTCTACAAAATAATGGTTGAAGCAGAAGAAATTTAGTGTTTTGGAATGACCAAGTAAAAGTCCAGACCTTAATCCAATAGCAATGTTGTGGTAGGACCTGAAACGAGGAGTTCATGCTAAGAAGCCCACCAACATGAGTTGAAGCAGTTCTCTAAGGAGGAATGGGCCAAAATTCCTCCAAGCCGATAATTAGTAATTAGTAATGTTAGTACTGAATCTAAATCCAACAGTTACCGGAAACGTTTGGTTGAAGTCATTGCTGCTCAAGGGGGTCAGACCAGTTACTGAAAGCAAAGGTTCAAAAACAAACCGAACAGATGCAAAACTTTTTGAAGCACAAAGACATTTAATGTTGCATGTTTGTTCAATAAATAAATGAAAAAGTATCATGTTTTGTGTGTTATTTGTTTAACTGGGTTCTCTTTATCTATTTGTAGGACTTAGATGAAGATCTGATCACATTTTATGTCAAATGTATGCAGAAACAAAGAGAATTAGAAAGGGTTCACAAACTTTTTATCACCACTGTATATATACACACAAATATACAGGTAACTGCCAAAATACAGAATAATAATAATAAATGAGGGATTCACAGTATATTGAAAGCAGGAGCTTCCACAGGTTAACTGAATGAATTAAGCAATTAACATCCCATCATGCTTAAGGTCATGTATAAAAGGCCCCAGTTGGCAATTATTTGGGCTACCATGGCTAGAAGAAGATATATAAGTGACTCTGAAAGAGGGTTGATTGTTGGGGCACATTTAGAATGAGCTTCAATGACAAAGATTTCTCATCTTGCTGATGTTTCATGAGGAAATGTGGCTAAGGTGATATTGGCATGGAAGTCTGAGAGAAAAACATCAATAACTAGGGGCAACTGTGGTTGAAAGCACATACTCCTTGACCGTAATGTCCATGCATTGGTTTCGAGATGCAAAGCAAAACAAATGCACAACTGCTGAATAAATAAATACAAAGCATATCTGAATGATTATCTTCATCTTATGGTGAAACATTTCTATCTTGATAGGAGTGGTCTCTTCCAGGATGACAATGTCCCCATCCAGAGGGCACTAGTGGTCACTAAATTGTTTGATAAGAATGAAAACAATGTAAACCATATGCCATGGTTGTCTCAGTCACAAGATCTCAGCACAATTTAACATTTATGGGAGATACTGGAGCGGCATTTTCCACCACCATCAACAAAACAACAAATGATGGAATTTATCATGGAAGAATGATATTGCATCCATCCAATAGAGTTCCAGACACTTTTAGAATCTATGCCAAGGCACACTGAAGCTCTTCTGGCAGCTTGTGGTGACCCAACGCTCTATTAAGGCACTTTATGCTGGTGTCTTTTGAAAGTTACCTGCAGGATCATTTCGTGACCTGATATTCTTGTGATCTATTGCCCTCTGGCAATATCCTTCCACAATAGCAAACATACAACAATAGCTAGCTACATAATCTTGGTTGCCTTAGTGGTGGATATTCCAAGTTCATCTCAGAGATGTGTTAATGTCACTCAGAGATGTGCTAATGTCAACATTGTGAGTGACCAGCATCTGGCTATCTTGTTTTTGTTTGTTTTTGAGGAAATTGTCAATGTCACACACTACACTATTGCTCTCTGGCAACATCCTTTACTAAGAGAACCGAGGTTGCATAGCTAACTGTATTCGCTGTATGAAGATGACAGGATCTCTGGAGCATTCTGTGTGCCTCTATTACAGGCTATTGCTCTCATCTCATATATATGCCATTTAGCAGATGCTTTTATCCAAAGCAACTTACAGGAGTGAATGTATACATTTTTCAGTATATGTGGTCCCGGTGGGAACCGAACCCACAACCTAAGTGTTGTCAACGCCATGCTCTACCTACTGAGCCACACAGAATTATTACAGTAACCAAAGCATACTGTATATGCTGTATATCAATTGCCAAGTTTCCAGAATATTACAGCCAAATAATGCTGAATTTGATGTGGCTGTGTGGTTGGCAAATGTTTTAGCTCACTAAATGGGCAACAATAATAGGTCATAAATTGGCAAGGCTCCGTTAATCTTGTTTCACAGTAAGCCTGAGCACTGAGTCTCAGGTGCCTGGTGTGAGCCATCCAATCATAAAGTAAAAAATGCATATGGGTACTTCCTACATTGCATCTCAAAATATCAATACAATTCACAAGCTTAGGCTTTCTTTTGATAAATGGAGCTATATCTAATGTTCATGTTGTAATATTATAACAGTGAGTTCTCCCTCTTTCTTGGACAGACATAAGTGATATGATCTCTCTTATAATACTATGCAGCCTAATTGTATCATTACTATTTTTCCAGATTTGGCTATGATATGCAGTCCAATCCAATTCTTATTAATGCAGGTTTCTACCCGTTTATCGCATGCAATTACTAAATAAGCAGCAGTAGGATGCTGCATGCTATTCTAAATCCAGATGCATTTCACAAAAGGAAGCGGTAGATGCCGAATGTTTTAAAAATTACATATGCACACAAAACAGAAACAAATTGTGGAGCTTTTCATGTGCTTATGAATAAATCAAACAAAAACACCACACAGATACATCTTATGAGAGTGGTGGCATTAAATAAGTGCGGGGTGTGTAATCTTCCACGCCTCCAAATCCTTGTACAGGCTGATTTTGAATGGTTGTTGGTATTGGACGGCAGAGAAGTTGCATGGTCTGTGGGAATGCACCTTACAGAAATCTCAATTTCTTTAGGTATGCCAGGCATGTTCCAGGTTCCCACAAACCTCTGAAATATTAAAGAATCCTACCTGCAGTTTTTTCTTCCCTTTCAATAATACAAGACATTCACAAACTCCTGTCCATTTGAGTCTGTCCACAAGCATTTACATTTAGGTCTGTGTGTGACTATAGCCATGCTCCTGTATTATTTATAATTATAATTATAAACTATAATTAGAAAATTTGTGATATTACAAATCAACAAATTTCTACTGCTGTTGAAAATAATTGTATCCTATTAAAGATACCGTATATATTTTAAAAATGTATTTATTTTCCAGACATTGCACTCATTATCCATGAATAAATCTAGCTCTTTTTAAGGCAGGAAGGGACAGATATGACCATGTTCAGTGGTTCTGTGTGGTTCAGTAGTTAGAGCATGGCGTTGACAATGCTTAGGTTGTAGGTTCGACTCCCACTGGGGCCACATATACTGAAAAATGCATGCATTCACTACTGTAGGTCGCTTTGGATAAAAGCGTCTGCTAAATGGCTTATACTAATTTAAAGGACTAGTACACATGAATATGTGTACAGCAGTTGGCAAATAGCCATTTAATTTTCTGTAAATGTATTACGGTCTCATTCATTTTCAAGGCTGCTCATTGCTGTTAAAAAGCAATAAATAAATGCATCCACTAATTATCAACACCATCTTTCATTGTCAGTTGTATGAGAACACTAAAGTTAAACATTTATGCTTCAGGAAGTAATGATGTGCGTGATCGAGCATTCTGAGCCACATCCCGTAAACCTACCAGCTGATCCTCTTCATCCAGTTGACGGTGAAAGGTGGCCTCAGAACTAGACAGAGATTCTCATTCGAGTGAGTGGAGATGCACAAAACCCTTTTATTGAAAGAAAAATGCCTTTCATCCCCCACAAAGAGCTCTCTGATCACATACAGACACCAGTACTCAAGAACACTCTTGCGAGTGTATCAATGTGCGATTTCATCGTTTACTAATTGAGTGAAAAGCCAGCCATTTTCCGCTTAAAGGATTCATGAGTATGATCTCTAGTTTCATTTTAGTTGTCTGGCTTTTGTTTCATTGACTGGAAGAGCAGGATTGGGTTCTAGGCTTACAGGACACCATTTGGAAAGCTCAATCATGCATCAAAGCACGATATAGAAATAAATAAATATATATACACATATATGTATTTTAATGCTTTTCCTCATTTTTCTCCCTATTTTAAATGCGGCAATGGTATTTTTAAGCGGCGCAACCTCCGCTGTCAATTCAGGAGAGCATAGTCAACAACCCGCTCTCCTCCGAAACATGTGAGAGGCAGAGGAAGAAAATTCATGTGCAGTTTTATACTGGCAGTCTGGGCAACTTAATGACCAGCGGGGGGCGCTGGTGTGTGATGCTACCACCAATTATGCATTGCCCTGCGGGGTTGCTGGCCACAGTCAGCACTGGTTATGTCTGGAATCAATACCAGACCGTGGGGGCCATCCACGCACTAGAACAGTGCCTTAACCTGATGAGCCACCCAGCAGCCCCTCATTTATTTATATAAAACACATGTTCTTCTAGAGAGAAAAAATACTGTGATATTGAAAATGGCACATGATAGAGGTTGCTAACTGTTAAAAACCCCTGACGGATTGACTTTCCTGCTCTCATGTATGCCCTCACTATTGCTCTTACATTTAGAAATATTTAAAAGATTTAGAAGCCAGTTTACACAGTAATGCAGAATTACAAACAAACAAAAAAGTCCACTGCCTTAAGGGTATCTCAAAGAAGCCATTTAAAAGTATTTGCACATCTTTTAACAGTCATAATGTTTTTCCCAGTCATCTGCAATTGATTATGCTTGACATTTTTATTTATTCATTTTATTAGTTTGTTTATTTGTCAGGGACATAGCAAAAGCATTGTTACAATGTTAAATTCGTAATTAAACTCTTTGTGATATCCCTCAGAAAGGCGTCAAGATACATTTATCCTATATTAATCTGAGATAAAGTGTTGATAGAGAAAGAAGAAGATCAATTGTGCTGGGCCATTTATTTAAATGTAGCTGAGCAGACAGTTGCCAGTCTGAATAAACCTTATATTTAGTAAAAGTGTCATGAAACAATGTGTGATACGTTTCTGCATTTGAAGTTTCAATGGATGTGGAAGTTTTGGTTGGAAATGAAAATGGAACCAAAAGGCAGCAGATTGTAGCATGTTTCAGTTTTCTATGCAATACACCTGTATGCACTCTCACCTGGAGGATAGCATATGACCGTATGCACACAGTCCTCCTTGTGCTGGGACTTTCCCCAGAGGTCTTTGGTACACCGTCTCAGGTCTGACCTTAATGTTGCAAAAAAGAAAAGAAAAACATTTCAGATGGAAAGGCAAAAGTGATATGATTCCCTATTCTCGATGTAAAAGTCTTGCTTGTAATAAACAAAAATAATGCACTTTATTTGTTGTGAAGCCTCTGGTGCGTTGTTGCCCAGGGCGCATTTGAAAAGGAAAAATTAAATGTGATATATAAAAACTAAATTACTTGATTCACACGTTAGAAAGTAAACAATTTCCATGATTTACTTATGTGTGAAGTGTCTTCTCCTCCTGTGTTTGTTAACCGAATAGCCTACAGCCCTGCATTTGCAATACAGAGCAATTCCCCCTGAAGCAGGGTATTCTGTGTTATTTTCTTCCTAATGTTTATGAAAGCTTCAGCTGAATCAATGTTAACTGTTAAGAAATAAAAAAATTCCATTCGCAATTAGTCCATGCAAAGTAATGCTAGTAGAGGGTCTTCTCTAAAGCCTTGACATCATTTTAAGAGCTCTTTGTGATGGACACTTCAATGAAATAGAGTACATTTGTGATATTTATATTTAGCAAAAAATAATGAATGTCACTTTTTAATAAGTGCTTTTCAGCCTATTCAACGAGGGTTCATTCAGTAGCATTGCCTGATTTGATTTTAAAATTTGCCCCATATGTTCCTTAATAACAATCACATTGCGCTTTCTCCAAGAGCTAAGGAATGCTGGCAGAACGCTGACTTCAGTTTGACCCCGAATTGGTAATGCGTAAGTAACATTACAATGCCATGCTTAACCACTGCCGAGGGGCATTGGGCTGCACAGTTAGTCTAAACACAGTCTGTGTCTATCCCCGCAACGACAGTTAAAAGGCCTGCCACTTTGTCTTTAAAAACTGCAAACGCAGAGAGGACAGAGCTTTATGTGACAGAATTATGCCTTGAGGTATCGGGATCCAGACAAGATGGCCAGCTTCGCAGCATGAAGTTGCATAATATCCCGCTGCATCTGGCTAATAAGCTGTAAATAATAGTCTGTGGCTGGCTCGGCTCATTTTCTTCCTGGGAATTTATCCAGCATAATAAGGGAAATCAAACTGGATCAGCCCTTTTGTATTCAAAACGTTTCCCTCAAGTAACACGTCTGAATCTGCTTATCCACCAGAGACTATGATTAGATGAAGTGCAGAGGGGGAAAGATAAGGGAACTGAATGTGTATAGTGCCTTTCTTCCAAAGACCCCAGAGGACTTTTCATCAGTGAGCTGCTTTGTGTAAAATTGTGCATTTTGGGTGGAGAAAACAAGGATTTTAACTGGAAAATTTGAGGGAAAGGTGGTTAGGTGTCCAGATTGAGAGAGCCATATTGCTCATTTGGGTAGTCCATGGGGCATACCCTTACTGTTTGCAATGTTATCTAATGACTGCAGCAGCAAGCTTAATGTCTTGTCTGACAGACGCCGCATCATACATCATAGTATTCCCAAAGTTGTAATAGAGAATACTATTTAACTTGGTCCAGTGAAGAGTGCCCCCTACTGGCCCACCAAATATCACATCTAGTAGCAAACCTTGGGAAGGACGGCAGTGAGAACGCACCTGGATGGTAGTGTAATTGCTAGTTTCGCAAACAGAATATTTCTCGCCTCCGGCTAGTTGGATGGTTTCGTGGTCGGCCATAAAGGCATTTCCCTCACCACACCCACAGGCTATTTATTCTTCTTAAACTAACCTCTTTTACAATTGTGCCACAGGTGCACTACCATCTCTTGTCACAAAAACTACCAGAATAGACAAGGACACGCCTTAATGCATCTCTGTCCTGGAGTGGCACTAGTATCTGCGCATTGCGCTTTGACAACAAAACTAGAGCCTTCATGTTCTCCTATCCATGTACCAAGATCAGTCCTGCTTAGGTAAAAATCCTGAAAAAGGCAGCTTACCCGATCTGATGCCTGTGATCAGGTATTATGTTGAAAACAAATGATCCAGATGAACTTGTGACAGGATCTCATCATGTACCTTACTGAATCTTGAGATTTACCATTGAGTGGTTGCAACACACATTAACAATGTTAAGCTAATATTATGTAACTTTATTTATCAGGGATCCTCTATCTTAGATTTGGAAAGTGACAATTCAACAATCCAAGTTTTTTTTCCTGCTCCAATTAACCCAGCATTGCTATATACAGAACAGATTCATCTCATAATTATCTGAAATGTATTAATCCAATTACTCAGTAGTTAGTCCTGAGAAAACACTGTGGTGCATAGCCATGGCTGAGTTACAATATTTAAGTTAGAAGAAGAATGAATAAACATTGTTTCTCGTGCATGGACACTAAATTAACATACTTGTGATACTAATGTGCACATACAAATGTGCAGAAACTAAAGAAAATAAAGAAAATGATAAAATACATATTATTTCATGATGCAAGGATTATCATATGTAATAAAAAATCTTGTGTGATGATTAACGGTGCCATTTTAAACAGCACCTGGGTACATGTTATTATAATGTTTATTCTGTTATTATGCTTAGATACATTTGAAAACAAAATCACCTAATTCAATATTTAACCATTTGTTCAACCAATGGTTCAACTGAAACATTTGCTTCATTCTGTACTAGGAGGTTTATGGCTATTCAGGGCTAAAGGGATTAATTATGCAGGGACTCCAGTAAGTTAATTAGTCTTCATTAGATTTTAATCTTCAGAGACGACATGCTTGCATGCAAGACTAACCTGAACATACAAACTAAAGCATCCACACACACTGCGATAATGCTCTGTTGTAATTGTTGTATTTATTGACATTTTTCTCACAATTTGCTTGTTTGTAATGTGTATCTCTGGTCATGTTATTAATACATGGTTAGAATAGGAAACATGTGACATAATCTATAAAACATTTCTTCCACACATTCTTCCCATTTACTATTTCAAGTATACATAGACATATCCATTCCCTAAATATATTATTGTACCTTCTCTCTATAAAATATCAGTTGACACAAGGTTAGGAGGAATGTAGAAAGGTTCTTTTTAATGGATAACAGGATGAATCTGTCCAGTGGTAAAGAATTTAGCGTATTTGTTTACATAATTTAAATAAAATGAAAACCATTGGTAATGTGGTCTCTGAAACTATAAATAGGTGCACAATAGAAAGCATCGTTAATTCTCACTTGCGAATTTCAGTTACTGAATCCCCTTCCCCCACTTCTTGGAGACCTGACCTTTCACACCTCAGTCTATGAGTCCAGCAATCATGAGCTGGCTGCACAAGTACTTTAGAAAGTTGCTTCAATTAAATCCTGCACTACAAAAAAACGAAATAAAGCTATGCATTGAAACAATCACCTTTCTTTTTTGAATCAATTTGTTAATGTCTGAATCAGCTTTTCCAGCCTCTGTCAATGTTTAAAAGGCTGATAGTAAAAACACAGGGTTTAATTGTTTTATCGATCGCCACGCTCTCAAAATGTTTGGCTCACTGCTCAGCTCTGAGTGGGTTGTTAACACAGTGTTTAATTTTTCTTATGAGGTCTTAGAACACCCATTCATCAAGGTATCCACCTTCTCTCTTGTTTTTACAACAACGTTTTCCTCCCAGATAACATCACATTTTCTCTCCTAAACGGCTTGTTTTGACGAATTTGGTCTTTTTTAATCACAGAGATTAGGAAAACTAAAACCAACTCATATTACAGTACAGTTCCAACCTCAATGTCCATTCTCATCCTATCAACAGATCATATGTTGAGAGGGGTTTATGTGCCACACTTTTGAAAGCCCCCCTCCAGCAATGGTGGCACTTTGGCCCATGCACAGCGAAAGCTTTGCAGAGTTATTTATTTTTCATCTACACATGTAAGCATGTGAAAGGATTACATATAGAAAGATTAAAATGTCAAATTAAATGCATTGATATTGCTCAACATTTAATAGTAATTATACAAACTGTCTAAATCTACCTTTTTTCATCGAGTCATTCATCATTCATCATTCGTATTAACAGAAAGGGTTCAGTTAGCCACCTTAATAATAAAAAACGCAAACACAGAACAAATAATAAATACGATGTGCATGTGTGGAAGAAGGCCATTTCTTTTACCTCCCTCTACTGGAGCACATCCCCATTCCTCTTCGAGGTGACTAATTTAATTTTCCTCATTTAAGTGACCTTTGCTAGAAATGTTTTGACTGTAATGATTTCCTGTCCGTTTTACTCAGCAATCGGAGCAAAAGGACTGGCAGAGGCCTGTTTTATGTTCCTGGTGCTAAAATGAAATGTGAAGTGAGCTGTAAAGAGATCCTCGTGTGACTGTGATAGCACTGGTGGGAACCGCTTCCCCAGTGTATTTACTGTATGTGCAGTGGAAGGCCCCCACACGCACGCACGCACGCATGCTCTAATCTTTTAAACGCACTTATGCTCAGCTGCTTGAAGTCAAGAGTTGTGCAACAAGTGTCACTTTACATATACAGTTTATCATTGAGAGTTTGGATTCCATGGAAGTTTGGATTATTAATGAATCAACACCCCCTTATTATAATGAAATAATATGTGTATATGTCTGTTTAAGAAATGGTTCTTGGGCTGTTGGTTTGACTCATCCTGTTAAGGCACTGCACTAGTGTGTGTGGATGAGCCCCACAGTCTGGGATTGAATCCAGGCCATGACAGTGCCAACTGAGACCAGCAGCCTTGCAGGGCGATGCATAACTGGCAGTAGCATCACCCAAGGAGGGAGGGATTCAGGTGGCTGGGGTGTCCTTATCCCGTCGCTCTGTCCACCATCCCCCGCTAGTCAATCAGGTGGCATAAAGCTGCACAGGAGGTGTCTTCCTCCAACTCATGTCTGCACAAGCTCAACTTGTAAACTGCTGTGTGAAAAAAAGGTGGTGACTGACATCACGTATTTCGGAGGAGAGCGTATGTCTGTTCTTGCAGCAAGTGCAGCTTAAGAATACGATTGGGCATTCTAAATTGGGAGAAAAGGGGGAAAAATGGTTCTTTGGATAAAAAAAACAAGACACTTTTGTGTATTCTTTCTGAATTTCAATATCATCAAAATACTAGTTGCAGTATCACCCATGTCATAATTATCCATATGAAGCTGAAAATCCTGGAAAAAAACTATTATCTTTATCCTGTTAGTTAAAAGAACTCCGTAATGGTTCATTTCTCTATATTGTTTCTCCTGTGTAGTGGATTGATTCTAGTACACCGTGACTGAACTGGCCGCTATGCTCTTCTGCACATGCAAGATTTGGCCTCCACCTCAATGATGGCACTAACAATGTGAGATGGCAGCCTGATCACAAAATGACCTGGCTTGCTTTGAAAAACAATCAATTATGAATCAAGCAAGGGGTCCATTGGCAATGACAAATGTACCTAGAAAATTGAGTCATTAAAGGACATTGTGTTTTGGGCCTCTTGGAGCAACTTAAGGACCCTGATGTCAAGCTGTGCATCACTGCCCCATACAACGTTTTGGACCAGTGACTGTTGAGCAGATTAGAGCACCTGATCATTCTCTGACCTTCACTATTATGTGACAATGAGTTGATGATTTTTTATTGAAAACAACAACAAGAAATTCCATAAATTCACCACTAAACCCATTTCCATGCATTAACCTGTAATAGTAATGAAATATGAAAAGCTGTTGGTGTGACTATTCTTCATAAAAGAATGAGAATAAGAGAAGTGCATGTTATCACTCCTGATTAAATAGCGCATTGATTGCTCACAGTATGGTTCTATCAGTTACCAACACTATTTTCCTTTTCTTTCCTTTTCGTGTGGAGATATGCGTGTGCAGAAGGTCTGCAAAACCCTTGCGTACAAGTCCCACAGTCCACAATGCAATTAAATGTGTGGCCTGAAGTTGCACTATTCAGCCGAGTTCATGCAACCCCAGCTTTACTGTAATGTCAGATCAATTCTGCACAGCTGGCACTGGTGAGATGAAGAACACAGGGCAGTGTTGTTTGCTAGGATGAACAATTCTCATAGGCACTTATCCACTTAACAACTAATTGTACTACAAATGAACAATGTGCTTAAGAGCATTTAGTCTTGAACCTACATTCCTAATATAGTCCTGCTGGGGTACTGTTATGTATCTGCAACATGAACAAATGGACACTTGTTTTTTATGTTATGTGTATGTATTTTGGGTGGACTGATCTTTTAGTTTTGCTATGTTGCTGGATTTAAATAACATGGGAGATCAAAGAACAAACTTTTGACTTGCTTCGAGGATGGGAAATGACCAGAAAAATCTGTTTAAGAACACAAGTTACCAATGCAAAGTATGTAACAGGCGGGTGTTTTACAGTTGTTTGTAAAAATGGTGGCTGTGTTCCCTTATGCATACTTGTGTTCTAGTTAGAGCACATATTCAAGAATGATCAGCATGTTTTCTGCCATAAGTTCCCAACCACAAGTAAGCAAACAGCAAGTACATACTATATAATCCTCCGGATGAGTGTGCTTCGATACACACTTGTATGTGCTCTTCGTTCCCAGAGATAATTGTGCTGACAACCATCATTTACCTTAGCAACCACCAGTGAAAATGGAGGACTTTGTTTACAAATGTAAGTAACTTATCCATAGCTAGATTGTTCATCAGTAATATAATTGTACTATTTCAAATATTATTTATGGTATTATTTAGCCGCAGGTTTGCTTACTCAGCCACTGTAATTAGGTACTCGAGTGTCGAGTGTGCTCCAAATGTAACACAGTTGAAGCATACTGCACACAGCCGTGTCATGAAAGTAGCGTGGGAGAAAAAAAGAACTGTATAAAACACGAATAATCGCTCATCACTTCTCATCACTTCACGTTCAGCTTCTGAGTGTTCCAAAGCCTACAAAACACATTGTTAGTTAGATGCCCTTAAGCTTCATTGACCTCCAAAATGAAAGCTATGGAGCAGTCATCCCCAGTGGCTGTGTGTTTTTATGTGCCACACACAGTTCAGTCCCAATTTAGTCCCTAAACAAATGTTTTGCAAAACCTGGAAAGAAATGGGTCGGACCATTTCCTCTTGGGCCACTGCTCTCTTTTTTTAGGGGAAAATAGATATTTGATGTCAGGAGCCAACAACATGATTGCATTTGAATGAATGTTGGTAGCTCAGTGTGTAAAGCGCATGTAATGTGAACACCGGCTCTATCTTTAATAAGTTTAACCTTTAATTTTCCATGCTACTACACATTGTTTGAAAGTACGACCATAGGAATGGGGGTGGGGGGGTGGAGAATATTGCACACATGAAGCCACAGTCTTAGAAAGCTTTGTTCTGCACATTTGAGCATCATTGGTATTTTTTAGGCTGTGAGCAATCTAGCAACCTGGGGATATCATCTTTTACAAAGAAGCCCTCTCAAGTGAGTTCTGAGCAGCCAAAGATCTCATCTCCGAAATTCAAAAGCGCTCCATGGCATTTTTTTTAATCCAACTGCTTCACTGCGAGTGCAGTTCTGAATCAGAATCATTTTAACCCCTCTCTTCTAACCTGAAAGAAACATTTGCTAGCCTTTGTCTACATATATGGGGCACATTTCTTGTTCTCAGTCCATATTAAATTATATAATTCTCCTGCCAAAAGTAGATATGTGTACTAGAGAATGGAAGGCTACACTGCCCTGAACGTACATGTGTAAGCCTTTTGTCACAATGATTGCCAGGAAGATTACGAAGTGGCTGACTCTGGTTGTTTCTAAAAATGTTTCCTGTCCGTTCCTCTTCATCTGACACATTTCTGCTCAAAGCAATTCTTTTTGGACATTGCCCACCAGTGACTAAGTCTGCTGAGCTGGTGAACCACAGTAAGCTCATATGAGCCGTGAGGATGGGACTGCTGAAATTATGTTCGACTTCCCATTCAACTCACCACCATGGGAATTTGTTACCGGGCTGTCAACAAGGACACCATGGTGGCTGCAATCATCCAGCCACCCCTAACCATTGTGACAATGTTGCGGGATGACGGTACGTAGGGCGATACAGTGCAAATAAACATGCACTTTTGGAGTAGCGATACCTTGTGCGGGTTTTTCTTTCTACATTTACGTAGGGCGACACCAGCATGTATTATTCATGGGCACATTCTTATTTTAAAATCTGGTCACCGTGGTGTGGAATCAGAATTTTCCAGACTTGTTGTGACAAGTGCTGTTACAGTATTCTGGGAATGCAAATACAAAGCCCTTGCAACATTTTGTGTCATGACATTCTGAGAAATTTTGTGTAGTGTGTGTAAGAAATGTTTTGGTGACACAGAATTACATTCACACCTTGTTATATTGTGCTATAGCCGTAGTTAACAGTTGTTAATACTTCAAGGCTTTGTCACAATTCAGTGCTTTAATTGAAAAAAGGCATTAAGTAGGAGTGAGGATTCTCACAAATAAACAGCATAACTGCTATCACCTGATATATGAAACGTTTCTCAGTGTATATTAAATTGCAGGTAGGCCTCTCTGTTTTAATCTAACTAACCACAGTTTTGTTAACATAAGCTTAATAGTGTACTTTGCGTGATCAGCACAAAAATACCTGTTTTTAATTGTGTGACTTGAAATACGGTGCGTGGGTGGCTTATCCTTCACTCAAGTCTACGTGACCAAGTTTAATTTGTTTTGAACAAACGCATTTGCTCTGAGAGAGAAAAGGAACATCAGCATTGAAGAAGACTGCAGCAAATGAGCTCCGGAGTGATTTCTTTCCAATGCCTAACTGGCGCTCTCACTGTTAACCAGTCAGCGGCGTGTTCGAGTGGGTCAGACAAGCGCTGTGTCCAGACTCCTTAATGTAGGCGTGATCATCTTGATTTCCTGAGATCTTATCATCCCCTCCCCCTCCTTGTATGGCCTGGCCTTCATGCCGACTTTAATTTTGAGTATAGAGTTAACCACAGGTGCACTGTTTTCAGTTTAGCTGCTGTCCTGGGATTGTTTATTAGAACGTCAGTGTCAAGGCTCTGCCACAGCAGTGATTTGTATGTGTGCTTTTCGAGTGAATGATACATTTATGCATGTTCTCCATTGGAGAAGAGTTTGTCAAGGTACCATTTTGTGGAGCCTTAAGAGAGAATAGCCTGTGGTGGCAGAAACAAAGTAAAAACAACTGAACACATGAAAGTGGGCTGGTCAAATCTGATTGATATGATTGATAGCTGGGAGACATAAAAATTGTTACAGTGTAAAGGTTACACATAGGAAAGCTTTACCCACCCCCCATCCCCCATACTAATAAACCACAGAGATGACGGATTGGTCAGCTACTGCAAACCAGAGTTACAAGGTAAGGCTTTTCTAACCTTATTGGCTGAATCTGTATGGATTCATGGGACTAAGACATGTATTATTAGAACGTATTATCGCCAAATGAATGAATGGATGAATTAATTTGTTAATATTAAAGAACAAATAAATGTTTGTTGCCTAAATGTAAAAAAAATAATATATAAAGTATATGTTGTGGGATTCTTCCACCTGAATCAATCTTACCCTTTCCTTAAAATATTATAGAAAAATAAATAACTCCTTTATGAAGGTTATAGCATGGGAAACCTGATAATTAAGATCACTCTTTATCAGGCTTTAAAGCTGAACTTATTTCAATTCTTATTTCAATTCTAATAAATTATTATTTAATTGAGAATAACTAAAACAAATACATCATTGGTATGTTACAAGTAATCCTAAAAATTATAATTTCATCAGTCCTTACGTATGTTAACCTTAAAAATACTCAATAAGTTAATGGGAAAAGACACAGTGTTTCATTAATGATAATTTCTTCATCACCTCATAATGGAACAATAGTGGGAAATTCCACAAAATCTGCAACAAGCCCTCAATGAGGCAGCTACTTTTTGGGGCTCATGTGAAACAGATGGGGAGATGTTGAATTTCCAGGAGAGGTGTCTTCCACCATTATTGCAAGACAGCTGCTCATATATAATTTGCCCAATGGGGCGAAGCGTTCTCTCAGCACTGCTGCAATTCACAACTACTTATGTGGAGCATTACAGGAACGTTGCCTGCAATATACACGTTACCATACCGTACCATGCACGCTAGCCAAATGTGCGGCCTTGGTTGGTTGGAGGTTTTCCCGAGGTACAGCCGAAGAGAGGACGGAGAGCAGTGGATGACAGTTCTCTCTGAGGAGAGAGATGGCTCTGACGCCTCGCGCCGAATCTCTTTTGAAGCGCAGGGAGAGAGCGCTGCGGCTCTGCCGAAGGCTGACAACAGGGTGGAATAAAGTTCAGAGGAAATGTGATGAGAGGAGAGGGTGTTGATCATCCAGTGAAGGGTAGCGCTTTGTACCGAGTGTTGGTTCCAGAATGGAAACGTAAGGTATATGTACCCAACCTTTATGTACGACTATTTCGCAATTGGACTGGGTGAGGGAAGGGAGGGCAGCATGCAGGGAGCTCAGAAAAAGAGTGCTATGCCATTTAAAATCCAAGAGGCCAGACCAAGCCACTGAAACAATTGTGCCTCCAGAAAATGTAAATATGTAGGCATAATCATTTGAATAGAGCAGGCTGAACATATGCAAGGCGATGTAGCTTGTTAAGCTGTGTCCATAATATCGTGATTAAATAATGTCTCACAGGTGTAAAGTGCATGTGATGAGTTAGTGCACATCAAATCAATTGAATATATACAATATACATGAACATGCATTAAATGAGTAAAAACATATCCTCAAGGGTTGTAGACTTATAAAGCTATGCCTACCTACAAAATGACATTATTGGATTATTGGCTAAACTGAAGACCTTGAAAACATGCATTGATACACTGTACAGTCCATAGTATAGTCTCCTAAACAAGCAAAATGGAAGCAAACAAACATAAAATTGATTGCTACTGTATGACATGTTAAATCAATTCAAACGCTGTAATGCGATCATGCTGTCTTCAAGGACGATGCAAGGTGTGTTTTAAACAAAGTCATTGTGATTAGGCAAACAGTTGAGAATGCTGGCTTGAATGCTTTTTGAAGACCACCCCCAAAATCTTAGAATATAAATCCACACCCATTTGTTAATATCTGAATTCAGTTCGTCTGCTCCATTTACAGCAATCTAGCTGTTTTCAAAGCTGAATCTCGGCCTGTTTGATGTGGCCTCTGCTTATTAAAAGTGCTGGGGCACATTTTGTCTGTGAAAGCACCCCAGGTTGCCATCTGACAAAGTGGTGTTGTTACCAGCTTTGATGGTGCAATACCTGTCCATGACTGGGAAAGATTAAAAGCAGGATTAGTCCTCCATTCTCCACTGGCCATGGGCCCGTCTTTAATGTGCCGATTTTTTCCCTTGCGTTTGACATTGGACTTGTGCCTCCTGACACAAAACCAAACATTTACCATCATTCAGACAACATTCCTGTTCCTCCCAAACTAATCCCTTCATGTGTGTGCTTTAATGTGCCTTTAATGTGTCCAGAAACAGAGTCGATGGCCTTTTTATCTTTTAATATTTATTTCTGTGTTAAATATTTTCATGTACAAACATACCAAATGTAATGAATGGAGTGCACATTTTATTAATCAAGTCTGATAGAGAGAGAGACATCTTTTTTTGTTGGATCATTTTTGTGCATTGTAGCAACACAGAAAGAATGAGCCCTTCACATAAAATAGCATATTTACACCATCCTACCAAAACAATATTGTGTTAACGGTAAGCTGAAAGAAGAATATATTACAATGGCATGCTCTACATTGTACTGGCTCTCTGAATTGATGTCAAATATGTGAAGATTTGTTCTCAAAATTAAATGATTAACGTTAACGATCAAGCGCTTCAAACTAAAATGTAAAAAGTAAAGGTCTAAGAAGATTAGTCTGATTAATAGATTTAATTATATGTGGTATTGTGTATATAAAACACATTGGAAAAATTGTTGTAATGTGGTTTTGTGATTTTGGAACTATATCCCCATATATTTGTACTCCTCATTTATACAGATTGGTCAAAAGTTTCCTAAAGTTTTAGAGTAAACAAACAGATACATCAACAACAGCTACAAAACTTTCTTGATACACATTGTGGAATAAACTTTACAACAGGGCATTGTAACACATACAAGTTGTTTGTGAACATAGTCTATATAAATAAATAAAGTTGGACACTAAAAGTGCAAAATATATTTATTTTATTTTCTTCTTCTAAAATATATGAATTATCTTGACTCTGTTTCACACTGTGGATTCAAGCTCCTCAATATCTGTGTGTATTCCTACCTCTCCATGGTAGATATCAATACTTCCTTGCCCCTGTCCTTCTCCATAATGCATAACACGCACGGCTTCCCTGCAGTCAGCGAGACGTGTGGTCTTATATACAGGGGACACATTTCTTGACTTCGGACTTCTGCCTCACGAACGCTTTTTGGGGGAAACGGATAATAATATGTCCCAGTGGCTTTGAACGGGTCAGGTGTACATCACGTCGCTCAAAACAACTTTGCGGGTAACTCTGCCGGCGCTCAGCACCTGCCCTTTTGAACCCGTCTCTCGAGTTCTGTTAAGATAGTAATTGGATCACCGCGGCGGCAAGCTGTGCGGTGCGCTCGGGGCGAATGACATTCTTCTATTCCTTTTAATGACTGACGTGAAGCTACATTTCTTTTTTTGTGACTCAATTGATTGGGGGCGATGTATCGAATGATTGCACGTAAATGTCATTGAAATCTCTTAACATTCCATACAGCATCTAGTTACGGGCACATCTGCGTCTAGAATCCAGAAATTACTCATACGCAATGCAATATACAACATTTTTAACACCCATACCTGGGTTCATTCTTGTTTTTTAGCTTGTTTTTTTTTCTCCCAATGTGTTCCAGATATAATGAATGACAGAAAGGAGTGACATATTTCAGGGCGAGGTGGAGGAAACACAAGGAGATACAGCTCTTATCGGAGGCAGCAGTGGCATTCTCTGCAGGAACACACGTTTATTAACTGGTGGATGGCTGATAGTAATAATCTTTAAACAGGCAGCATTTATTTCCAAGGTCTGGTACCCGCAAAAGCATCATCAGATTGGGGAATTGAGTCCTCCGTTCAGGTCCTAAATCAATTTCATAAGGTGGTATAGAGACAACTTCTTTGACTTAGAAAGTTTGTGTCTCAGGGCCAGAAAAATAAAATAAAATGTTTTTAAACTCCAACTGGCCTTGCTGTTGGATCATGCCAGATGACGCTAGTGGGGAAATGGTTGAAAATGTCATTTGGGGTTGAATGTCAAGTGAAGGTCTAATTTCAAGGTTAAATGTAATGTAATGTTTTCTGGAAGCTGTTGTATTTTTATTTATTGTTTTTATTTTGAACCTTAGCTCAAGGTTTGGAATCTGGAAATATAAAAACAAATATTTTTGAACTTTCCTTATAGAAAGATGATGTCGGCAGTGTACAGCGATTTCACAATTGAGATTTGTTGCACTGTGGGACCATGATTTTTCATTAAAGCTCATACTTTGCTCGAGGAGTTTAACCTTGGCATTTAGGTTATCTGTGATAAACCAACGGTATGCAAATGTGCTGCAAATACTTCTGCTTAAATATAGGAAGTTATTGATGAACTTCTTGCATTTCAGATCTATGCTTCTCAAGTCTTCCAGGTAGGATATTAAAATGTCCCGCTTATAATATTCTTTCGTCCCGGTTATTTCCCAGCAGGATTTACATTCTCCTTCTTTGATGGATAGACGGCCTATCCAGAGGGATTATGATAGCCTAGCCTCGCTTTCTTTTTCATTTCTTTTAATGCCAGGCATCTGTAATCTGTCACCTGAATTCTGATTACATCGACTGAAAGACTAGAAAAGGTATTTCAATTCTGCCAGGTCGTGATGTGCTTTGTGCTTTTAACCCCTCCGTTTCTGGCTGCTGCACATGCCATTCACCAACATGTTGACCAGAACAAAAATAATAACAATGATAGAAATGAATACAAATAAGAATGTATACGCTCTTATGTATTCAATCACTGAAACAATATTATTATAACCAGCTTACAAGCACATTATGTGTCACTGCACTGCGGCACAGACAGTCTTGTTTTAGTATAATTGTGCACTTATGTGCAATGGTCAAATTTCCTTAACCCTACAACTGCCAAGGCATAATATTTACATTTAATCTCTTACCAAAGCATGCAACTTGCAGTGCTCATAAGGCTTTCAAAATGTGCCAAATAAATCTGTGGTGCTTTGAATCATACTGTAGTCAGCTACTCTAACCACAGCCATTAAAGTCTCAGCACACAAATACCTTATTATGCTAAAAAGGTGCACCCATTTTAAGTGGCATTTACTTGACTGTATTTGACACAAAGTGGTTAAATTCTATTTTTATTTGGGGTGCTTTTATTACATTCTCAGTCTCATGATCATCAGCATCCAATCCACTGCCGCTGCTATGGCCTCGCAGTGTTTATGTTCACTTCTATCATATTCCCAGTAATCCCTCCACTGAGGAAGTTGCCATCCAGAGTTTTTTTCGAGTTCTCTTGCTGTGGGCATAAAGACACTATCCTGGGATGGCGTTTTTGAGAACATATACGTTGCTTGAAGCTTTGTGCAGTCTCGCTCCACGTTCGTTTGCAGTCCTGGGTGATTTAACGTTTCCAAACCTCTCCCTCAGGCATTATCCTCCTCATGCTGCCCCTTGCTTCAGTATCTTTGCGATTTGCTTACAGATTCCGATGGGCTCTACTCTACCCGATAGAAACACGCCCGCAGCACCAAATACATCATTCAAAGGATGCATTAAAACAACAACCATCTCCTATATAGACATGCGCATTGTCTACAGAGACTGTAATTATAATATCCAAATATAAATATGCCCATGCATTCCTGTCCTCTTGTAATGGCAAACGGTGTATGTTTACAAAATGTTCTCTAATGGCAAAAGTGTATTGATCACAGTGCTGAAAAACAACTGCAAACCCTTCCCGGTCCACTACAAAGACCACTTCTACAAAGGCACAGTAATTCATTTATTTATTGTTTATTTTTATTTATTTATTCAACTTTTTTTTTTTTAGTTTTTACCCAAAACAGGTAAACTGGGTCATACAATAAACAGTTTAGTTAGTTACTACTTTAACTTGACAAATATTTTACATACAAAAAATACTAATATAATAAATATGATAAATATAAATAAATAAAATAGGGACTCCAATCTGAGACAAACATATATACTATATACTGTATGTAAGGTTTCTACTGTAAGCAAAACTACTGTGCATCCTGCAAATAAGAATGACATCAAAGTACACAGCTCCCAACCAACTGTTCAAAGTGACACAACCTGTCATAAACCTATTCAAATAACAAGGCAGGAAAGTACTGCAACAAACTTCCAAAAGACATTATAACAAGGCACTCCCAGAACAAGGAACCCAATGCACCAGATACTTACAATTACTCATCATATTTATGATATTTATAATGTGAATGTATGTGGAACTGATTTGATGACACCAGAAAGATCAAAAATATTGTCATCTGCAAATAGAGAAGAGTAGAGCCCTTGATCTGAATGAACTAAACTAGCTTGTCTGTTATCTAAATTGATTGCTTGAATTGGGGAAAGATATTTTTTCACAATCCAGAATAACTCACAACAATGTCTAAGAACCTTACTAACATCTAACATTATGGTATACGCCTTAATCGTAGCAAGTGACATTTATGAAAAGTGCTTGGGAGGTGCATGGCAAGAACCTGTCTTCGGACAGATTTACAATGTCTATTACAAATGTCTATTAAGAGGATAATAAGGGCATTTCTCCATGATAGTAAAATTGTGAAATTCACATTAAATCCTACTTGGCATGGTAGGTATATTGAAATTAAGTTATGTTTTTAGAAAATGTATCACATTAATGATACTGAGATATCAAATGAGATGCTATTAATTGACCATATCGGCATTTGCTCACATTTGTAATTTGGCAGAATGTGGGACCCAGTACACAGGACTTCACTGTTGTATTTGTTGTATCAGTTGTATGAAGAGCAAAACGAATGAGTAATGTTTACTTTGCGGTAGAATAGCAGTTTGGATATCTCCATGTCATTGGAGATAGAAGTATCAATGCAGCATAAGGTTCTGTTGCTCCTTCCTTCCCACCATCTCCTGTGTCTCCTCCATGTTGCTTTTCAGATGCATTTATAGGATAATGCTGTCCATCCATGAAAAGCTGTCCCAAAATTTAAACCATGACATATTCACTTCACTACCAAGGAAATTCTGTACATACAGAAGTGGTGTGATGCTACAATTACTGTAGATACATGCCTGGGACCATCAAACCCACCTTTGTTGGGAGCACATTGCTAACACTTGAGAGGATCTAGCTGGTGGCACCTTTGACATGCTGGACTATTTTCACCACAATTGACCAAAACCATCTGTCTGAACAAATGTGTGATTTGTGTATTCTCTAAAACATTCTTAAACTATTCTTTTGAATACCATTTTCTAAATACCATTTATGAATAATTAAAACCCATGTACAATCAACAACAATCATACCCATCCATCCATCCATCCATTGGGGTCAGGGTCGCGGGGGGTGCTGGAATCCCAGTATCAATCAATCCATCACAGGGCACACACACCATTCATTCCCAAAAATAAACTATTTTTGGAAAAAACAGCCACCTGCAAACCTGAAGATAACTTCTTTTGTGAGGCGACAGTATCCACTGCACCATGTAATCAGATTCCCAAAATAAACTATAAAACAGCCACCTTGAAGATAACTCTTTGTGCTAACAATGTACAGAACCATTGTGACCCCTGAATCTTCAAGCGATGCAAACCTTGACACTTTCATTTGTCTAGACATCACTGTGCATTCGTGTTTCCCCGGGATTGGTTATTTAAACTCCAACACACAAGATTTAGGTTTTCTTCGCCAAGCTGTTTTAGTCAGGTGTGACACACAATGTTTCGGCATTAATAAGGATGGGAGACTGCTCTGCATCACAACGAAGACCATGGGGCATGACTTGGCATCACATTATGGCTGCCTAATAGGGATTTTTAGCTGATGAAAGGGAGTGAGAGAGCAAGGCCACAGCCACTCTTGTAGCTCTCCACGGAATCAGAGAGAGCTAAGCATAGTCCCACTGCTGTAGGGTAACCGCAAGATTCAGTCTCTGCACCTCAGGTCAATCAACCCACTATTTATTTATTCAAGATTCATCCTATTTCACTATATTCAACAATCTTTTTTTGTTTATATATTTTTGGTAGGCTTGGAAATAAACAGAATCAGATGTCTGATTTGCTCTCCCACTGTTGACATTCCGTTTAAATACTTTTTTAATTAAAATGTAATTGATTGTTTGGCTGTGAAGTTCCTGATCACAACGTTAGTGGTGCATTTTGAGGTTGATTGGTGGAGCGCTATAAGTGCTGCTGGGTTATTATAATGGATTCTGAGATAAAGAGTACACACACTGAGTGAAACCATTACATATCAAAGTATGTTGCGCAAAATCCCTGTGTGTCAGTGTGTCAATTACTACTACAGATAATTGGTAATTTCTCACTCCTGTTTTCACAGGTATTTTCTGCATACCACAGAACTGAAATTACACTTTTGTGGCAAAAGGGTGTGTGTGTGTGTGTGTGGTTGAGAGAGAGGGAGACAGAGAGAGATTTTAATCAATTTTATTTTTACTCTAATCTGCAGTAACAACACAACAATGACAACAATAACAGCTTTGACGATTATGATGATTGTCATGAAGATGATTATCATTACTTAACTCACCAAATGTCAGTATTGGAAGTGCTTTCGATTTGAAAAGATTTACATATAAATTACTTCCCTACCTTGCAACACAGAAAAAAGTATAATATACATATATAAAAGAATGCACTGTAAAAGAAGAGAGGACACATAGCACCTGCTCTCTCTAACATGCTAGTAACAGCAATATTCTTTGGAGAAGTGCAGATTAGGAAGCAAGGAGAAATAAAAAAGGATACAATGCCAGGTCCAACCATAGCCCTATACCTGATTCCAAACAATAAAAGGTTTCAAGTGATCAATAATTGACAAAGCTGAAGAGGCAGGGAAATTTAAGTAAGACACGGCTTATAAATATGTGTATAATTAACATCTTACCATGTATTAATGCTTTTTGTAAGTTGCTCTGGATAAGAACGTCTGCTAAATGACTAAAATGTAAATGTAAAAATGTTGATGTTTAGTGGGGTGGGAATCAAATGTTCAGCAGCATAAATATTAGCTTCATACCATCTCTGCCAGACCGGCCCTGGCCGTTAGCCCCGATCGACTTTCCACTCCTGAGGTAGGGGGGAGGGTGGTCGGCACAAACTAGCTGTGAAGCACGTAAGGGTGTCTCCAGAAAGGGGGTCAGTGAGTTCTGTCTCGAAAGACGTGATCATCACCAGACTCGCAGAGTACCTTGACCCGTAGAGATGGGCGGCGAGTTCATAGGGGAGGGTTAATAAAAATAAATTGAGGGTAAAATTGGCTTCCAAATTGGGGAGAAAAACGGGTAAAATTAAAAACAAAATTATTTTACAAATTTAAATGAAAAAAAATAAATATTAGCTTCAGGTGACATGTTATATCGTAACAATGACAAAGGCAATGACAAACGTTGATGCAAATAGTATGTGCGCACTGGTTATGATGCATGACTTTTCTGTTCTGAAGGTTGTAGAATTGAATTCCAGTTGGGAAATGACTGTGTATGAATATAATGACTTTGTGGGTCATTATATTTCAATGCAAGCAAGCAAAAATATTGTAGTGGTGGGTATGTGTATTTCTATTATGCCGCTGTCCAGAACAGGCTGTGGATGAATGGTCATCCAGCCCTACTCCGACAGCTAGACACTTTTTAGTCAAAGTGGCATGAGACGAGTGGTTGTCCAGTCTCAAGCCGGTTATTCCAATTTAACAGTGAACACTACAATATGATATTCAATTCATATGCAAACAGCTGTGTTTCTGGAATAATTTTATGCAAACCTAAGGCTAGGGAAGACACATTAAGATAAGATACTGTATAATAGTATAATATTATGAAAGAAGTGTGGGCAAAACCTTTAATAAAAGCTGTTTGCTGGCAGACAAGATAAAGGTGTTGGCAAGCTGAGAGGCCAGGGTCTCACACCGTGACTATGTGCTGAAGGACTTCAGGCCGAATGAGAAGTCGTTGGAATGAGGTGTTATTGATGAATTCTCAACTTCCCATCCAGAAAGATTGATAATTCAGTTACGTGCATGATTCACTGATACCATCTAGCTCAGCTTGAAGAGAGAGGTTCGCATATGAAAAAACATTGCATAAAGGCACATGACACTAGCCATATCTGGTTTTCATTTCCCAGTATGTTCCCTGCAATACAAAACGGTTTGCTCATGGACCATATGATGCATCACAGGCAAGTACAAACACAAAACCCCTGTGCAACAGACCCTCATTCACAATCTTGATATGTATTCATATTAAAGAAACCATTCCAAAGCAGAGCAGGTGCTATATCTGCAGCAGAAAATATGGAATAAATACACCATCTAAATTTGACATTGGGTACACATTTTTCACCCATAGTGAGTATATTCAGGAATGTACATACACATGCATGCATGCTCACAGACACACACACAATTAACAAGACCAGATATAAAGATTATAAATGAAAAACGATAGATGTAGGACTAATCTACATTTATTTCATTAGTACACTTGGTCCCCATGTGCACTGCGATTAGGTATTTGACAGCTTTCAGATTCAAAGTGGATGTATGTCTTTGGTTGGATCGTTTGTGGGGAGAGAGAAATTGGAAATACAAATCAATTCATGATCCTTTCTTTCGAGTGACATTTTGAACTCAAGTGCGGGGTTTCAACCACAGCTGTTCAGATGCAACTTTATATGTTGCTGCTGTTTTTATTTTGACAGAGGTTGCAAACTCCTTCATAGCCAAATACAAGATTGATTTTAGATAGAATTTTTCAAGTAAGCAAAATGACAACAAGAATGTTCCAAAACATTAATCCAATGTTCAAAATTTTGACCATATTGCACTTGTTACCAGATTCAGAATTGATCAGAATTTTTTCAATACGTTTAAAATGAAAATGGAAGATGAAACTTATAGGCATATATATTTTAGATTTCCCTGCTCTTTCTGTCCAAAACACAGCCTTCTACAGTCCTTAGGCTATGCTAAGGGCCTCTCAGGCCGTGTACTGTCATCATTGGTAGCTTGAATGGCAGTGAACACTCAAAGCTAGGCAATATATGGGAGAGCACTGCTCAGCACGTTGAGTGCATAAAGAAGGAAGGAAATCAAACAGCTAAAACAAAATGGCAACTTGTTATAGCATGGCTTTTTCTGCCTTACAAACATCTCTAAAAGATGAAGTTCTCCAGGCTGCCACATTCTAAACAAGCCCTTGCTCTCAAATATGGATACTATTATGCAAGTCAAAGCTGAGTCAGCACAGCTGAAAAAGCATGGTTTTGTGGTTGAAAAATGCCTGTTAAAACTGTTTGGTGTTTGGTTTTAAATGCGAATAAAAATACACGGGAGTGCTTGAAAGCCCATGATTATCAGGTTTGTCATGACTTAACTCATGCCTGGTATGAGATAAATCTAAAAAATAAACCCCCCTTGAGGTGATTTAATGCTAATGATATCCGGTTTGAGAAGTGTGTCACAAAGGGACCAGAAGTGCATCTACCACAAGGTCCATTCACCTGAAAGCCTGACTGTTTTCAAATCTTGGCATCCTCCGCAGCACTTCGGAAGCAATTCAGATGGGGCTTTGCATTTTAAATCTCTGGTTCAAGCGTTACTTCTAGTGGTTCCATTATTAGTGACATGGTGGAAAGCACTATTAAGTGATTTTCTTGGTTTCATGTTTTCGGTTTTGTGACGCTTGGTTTGTAGTAAAAGCAATAAAAGGCTTGCCTAGGCTGGCCTAGTTCATGCATCTGCACCCGGTTGTGAGAAAGCACCTGGAGCCAAATCTTCATGAAAGATAAAATAAATATACGTGAAGGAGTCTTTGATGTCTTCAAAGGTTATGCCATCACTAACATTCAATTTAAGGGTGCGGGAATGTGAGAAATTCTGACAATGCCATTTGTAACGAGACCCATTTACGATAAGGCTGCATGAATGTGACAGGTTCGGATGATGACATGTAGAGTTGGATGAGCCCGCATGGGATGAGTGAGAGTAGGTTGAGGGTGCAGGAATGTGAGAGGTTTGGATGGCACATTATGTACTCTATACAGTAGCAGGGAGAACATGGTGTCTAGTTTACACCGTGAGAAATGAAAACACACACACACACACAATACAAAATGTCTTGAGTTTCACTTCATTTTCAACTATTAAGTAGCTGCGCTTGATAAAAGTGATGTATGCATGGAGGCTGTTGTTGAGTTCACATCACTGGGTGTAATATATACTTGAGTGCCTTATTTAATACGTTGATCCCCATTGTACTCCAAAGGTACCACTTCGCCTCCATGCACATCCATTCATTCCTACAGTAGGTCACATTTCTTTATTATAGTGAGCATTGCTTTATTAAAGATCTGCTCAGATGTGTGTCCCATGTCCATGTTAAGTGTTATCACACAGAGTTGAGCAGCTTACATACATTTCAGTCACATTTGAGCACAATGCGATTTCACGCACCATAACACAGGCTTGCTGCAAATGTAGTCATTTGTGCAATAAAAAGGCCACTATTTAGATAAATGGTAGCAGAAACGCTTCTCCAATTGTTGATTTTTTACACAATATTCCTCACTACAGCAATATTGTGAGGTGTCTGTATTCTGGCAGTTGGAGCACTGCACCTTATCAGAGCTATGGGGCGAGTAGGAAGGTCGGCCCTTTCTCCACAAACTACATAAATCATGTATGCGCACACCCGCTTGAGCCTTTGCCGACAACCTGCGCCGTCTTGACATTCCCCCACACTGCGCCACAGATAAACATCCCCACAAATTAACTCTTCAGGTTATCTCTCTTGTACCCTTGACTGCACGCCACCTAGATTAAGGCACTAATGAATATGCAAAATGCAAAAGGAATGCAGGCCTGGCTGGATCGCTTTAAGTACAGCGCCAGTGTTCATTCCAAGATCAATTCATTTCTGGTGGCTACGTGGTTACACAGATACAAATGGTGGGTGTCTTGTCACACAGAAAGGCAGTGCAAATAAAGGTCAAGTGGCATGGGTCAAAGATCATGGTCCAAGGCGATTGCTCTTTAGTCACATCTGAGTGCAGAAAATACAAAAGTTGGACTTAGAGGGCCTTTAAAACATTGTGTGTCTTGAATATTAGGCAGCAGTCAGGCAGTGGTCATACTAACATCTAGCGATCAACTGGAGCTGTTTTGGAGGGTAAAAAAGGAAATCACCTGGTTAAATATTTAGACACAGCTAAATAAGGAAAATTTAAAAATAGAATCCAAAGGGGATATAAAAAATTGTGTGAGAAGGTTAGGCGGTGGCCCTGTCAACTGGAGCTGTTTGGGGGAGAGGGGGGGGTTGTAAAAGTTGAAAACAAATAAATGTTGGCATGCAGGGAATATTTCTTCCCACTTTCTTTTCATCCCGAAAGAGTGAGTGGAGTAGTTTACATAGATAAGTGTGGTGACGCCTCTCAGCAGCCGTACAGTCCATACAGAGACACCTCATTGATCAAACATGTGTCTGAATGAACTGGTGGCGGGGGTGTCCTCTTTCACTGTTGCACCCGATGAGAGCCTGGTTATCACACACTGCTGTGCGGCAGCCAATGCGTGACAGCCCCACTGACGTCAAACAGCGGCCCCCAAAGGTCTCCCGTTGAGTGTCACGGAGGACCGCAGAGAAAAGGCACTCCCGTTCCTGCCACGGCGCTCTCTATGCATCTTGGGTGCCTGAGACTTTTTTTCTATTACTCTTTCTTTGTATTTCTCTCCTCTACTTTTTTATAACATGTACCTCCCCATCACGTTGGGGCAGCAGTGGCTCAGTGGTTAGCGACACGGGCTGGCAATCAGAGGGTTGCAGGTTTGAATCCCAGGAAGGCCAACGAAAAAACAATGAACTGGAAACTTCCTGGGGCACTGCCAAAGTGCCCTTGAGCAAGGCACTGAACCCCTAAACTGCTCCAGGGGTGCTGTACTATGGCTGACCCTGCGCTTGGACCTCTCTGATGGAATACATATGTATAGTGGTCTGTGTATGTATCTAGAAGAGATGTGCGAAAGACAAATTCCAATTACCTTGTGTAACATGGCAATAAAGTATATTCCTATTCCTCACAGTGCCCAGAGAACATAAGACACATGCACACTGTGCGCATCGGATTTAATTCAAGTCACCTTTCTAAAAGAAACAAGTAATGCGCAGATAAAACAACATATTGTGTTAAGCATTTGAAGCGATTTGCTGTACCTGGATGCATTGCAATTCTCATTAATAATAAAAGATGTTTATACATTTGATTCTTCTGGTAAAGCGTGAACCAAAAGGAATGCTTAATGTTCCTCATATCGAGCTTCAGAACCATAACCCAGTTTAATGATTGATTTAAAATGGTTATTAAATAGGTTTAAGTGACTACTTGCGGAAGCGAACTGTGCTTATTTAAATGGTGGCAATTTAAGTTGGACTCATTCAATTCCTTAGTAAAAACATGTGGCTGTGAGACCTTGCAAACCTTTCTAATCCCTGTTGAGTAAATAGCTGTTTTGTTTCTTTGAGAATTGTGGGAACAATGCATGCTTTAAGCTTGTGTGCTAAAGTAACTCTGCAAGTGCATTAAACATTACTTAAACCGTCTGTGAGATAGATTTCTGTAGTCATTCATTTAAGTTTTTTCCCCTTCCCTGTATAAAGAATTCAGAGGTCTCTGTGCAGGCTGTGGCCTTAAGCTGTATTCTAATATTATAATTATTTCGCAGTGGGGGAACTGAATTATGTCAACCTGCCGTGTTTTCTAATGACATTAGCCATAATTGTGTGACTCGTTAATCCTTGTTAGGACTGAGCAACCTTGCTGAAATTGTCAGCTCTGTAATCCACGCAAACACTTCTGTCGTCTGTGATCAGCAGTTAGTCTGAAGAGCATGTTCAGCTGCTCGAGTACATACTTACACACACAAAACAATGTGGAACAAATGCTCCTAAAGGGGAAACGTTTATAAATGTGTGTAACTTCTTAACACCAACAATAAAATACAATAAGTTCACCAATCCCAAATTGTCAGGTTTGACTACCAGGAACACTTCCTTTTTTATTTCTACACTTGGACACCACAGCATACAGTGTACAATTAATCATTTCTTCAGTGTTTTAATAACTACTGTGAATGATACATTTGAAGATAAAATAATTTTAAATGACTAAAAAACAGAGCAGAACAGAGTGATTTGTTTCCAAAGCAAATTAATGTCACATATACTGTGTGCCTTTGAGTTGTGAACCACAAATCAGTTAGTTTTTAACTGGTTTATATAATAAAATAATACACACAAAAATCGAATACTAAAAATGAATTTAGAGCGTGAATTCAATCGTTTTGAAATGTATGCCAAATGAATTTGGATTGCATGGTTTGAAATTGAAATTCAGTTTATAAACTTTCATTAAACCGTATTCCTTTTTCAAATGTTCCACATACAAATCATAAAAATGAAGTTTCTTAAGCATCCGGGCTACTTCGGAGGAAATCCAGAAGAATGTGGATGTAATCGATCTTGGTTCTAGCCAATCACAACACATAGTATGTGCTTGATAATGCGTTTAGTTGTGTCACTCGCTCAGCCACTTGCATTATACAGTGCAAATAGTTTTGTTAATTACTGAGCTACTTGCATTGAATGTTGTTATTGGTCATTTGACTTGCATTACATACATTTACATTTTACATTTTAGGCATTTAGCAGACGCTCTTATCCAGAGCGACTTACACAGTTTACATTTCTTTACATACAATCCATTTATACAGCTGGATATTTTACTGAAGCAATTCAGGTTAAGTACCTTGCTCAAGGGTACAATTGATCCAGCAACCTCTGAGTTACAAGTCCAGTTCCCTAACCATTACACTACTCTGCTGCCTCAGTGCTCGAATGGCTTTCCTTATAGTTTTGCTAATGGTTCAACCTATTTCTTTTTGACCGCTTAGCTAAAGGTTTTTCGAATCACTTAGCTAATGGTTTTGTGAATGGTTTTGCTATTAACTTGGCTAGTGGTTCTGCTAATTCCTGGCTTGGTGACTGGCAGGAGCGGCATTTAATCATTTGCGTTCATAAACCATTCAAAAGTTTGATTTCCATTCAGACTGAGATTGACACGCACTCTAAACTTGTAAACAAGCATATGTGCAGAGAATAAATTAGAATAGAAAAAAAATAAAGTAGTGATTCTAATGAACAACATCAGTTCAATGGCTTGCTTGCTTAACTGTGACTTACAGGTAGTGGCCAAAAAGGTGGAAACACTTGGATAAATGAGGGATACAAATTATATTGAAAGCAGGTGCTTCCAACAGGTGTTGCCCCAGAGCTAATTAAGCAATTAACATCACAGCATACTTAGGGTCCTGGACAAAACTGCTGGGCAGGCCTGGTTGCCTATACTTATGGCTAGCTTAGCTAGAAGACTTTGAAAGAATGGTGACTGTTGGGGCACGTTTGGCAGGAGATTCACTGATGAAGACAGCCCAACTTGCTGATGTTTCATCAGGAACAGTGTTTAAGGCTTACGCATGAGAAGTTGGGGTGCTGCGGGTGTCATTAACAGTTTTCTTATATAGTATAAGTATATCATATTTAAATTAAAGACAAAAATGAGCGTGTGTCTGTGTGTCATAATTGGTGTGAAACTGCGGGAGGTGCTGAACGGAGGTACAAGAAAATACGTTTTTTTTAAACCATTTGATCAA
The DNA here is from genome assembly GCA_029706075.1 of Aldrovandia affinis. Lineage (NCBI taxonomy): Eukaryota > Metazoa > Chordata > Actinopteri > Notacanthiformes > Halosauridae > Aldrovandia > Aldrovandia affinis. Next base: position 2,190,945 of record JAINUG010000145.1, on the reverse strand, counting down.
CCAATCACCTGATAGGCACATGAAAAAATAAATCTGTATCAACATAGCTAGCAACGCAAGCAAGCGAGTTAACTAGCTAGCTATCAAGAAGTAACCATTGATTGAGCTGTTGTGTATTTACATTTTTATTAAAAATGACTCAAAACAAATTAGCTCATTCTTCAAAAAACCTGCAACCCCCCCCGCCGCTACCTCTATCCTCAACCTCAGAGGCACAGACACCTGCAAGCAGCAACTCACTAGCCTCTGAGCAATTATTTCAGTAGCAATTAATGCAATTTTAAAGAACATTGTAGCTATTGTAGTGAGCATTGTAGTGAACACTGTAGCTAGCTCGCCATGAAGTGACTGTTTCTATGCATGCTTCCGCGTTTGTTTATGTATCACTCTTAGCATGTTATCTTATTTTCATGCTTATGTCCTTCTATGTGTCCACATACATTAGAAATTGCATGTCAGGGAACTGAATTCTGCATCAAAATTATACAAAACAATACTGTTCAATCCCTGTTGTGTTATTATAACATTATATTTTTTTCGTTTTGGATTTCAGCACCCATTTTCCCACGCTTCTGGTCTAAGGTGATGTTGGCATGGAACTTGGAACTTGTTGATATATCATCAACAGGCAATTGTGGTCAGAAGCGCACACTCCTGGATCATGACGTCTGTGCATTTAATTTCAGGTGCAAGGTTAAACTGGCGAGTAATTCTAACAGGTATGTAACAACCAATTCAAACCATTAAATATTTCAATAATTTAATGTCATGGAATTCAATGCACATCCTTCTTTCTCCCACTCTGTGTCATGCAGACAATCTCTCAGTCTTGTTTTTTTTTACCTCAGTGTGGATGGTGCTGTCATAAAATGCATATATAATTGTTCATTAGATCAAGCATCTACCTACTGTGCTCACAAGAAAACAATATTATTTCAAAATTCTATAACATTATTATACATTATAAGAGTATAACAGAATTGCTAAAAATTATATAAGTCTATGATGCGCTCGTCTACTAACACACACATGTAATAAATAAGTGTACGTCAAACATATTTTTTCACATGAGATACAGTATGTGAGTATGTGTTTTCAAAACGTCTTGAGGTCATTAGCACACTGTATTTTCCCACTTTGGTATGAAGATTTAGATATATTGAGATATATTCAGTGTTTTTGTGGGATGTGTCGGTCTGGACAGGGGAATCGGGCCGATTACCGGCCGCACCTACTAGCAGGGCATCCAGCACATACACCTGTGGGACATTTCCTAATTGTACCTGTGTGCTTCAAACCGCTCTGCCCTCTTAGTAGGTGGCTGGAACACGGGAGGTGAACCAGGCAAGAGAGAAAACAACCCGAGACCTGAAGCCAATAGAGCAACTGAAAAGTTGCTAAGCATGGTCAGTAGTGTTGCCCAAAGGTGGTTTTTATTTCGCTTATTATTTTAGTTTATTGTTTTAGGCTGGAACCCACGAGGGGGAGGGCTGACGATCTTTTGTTTATTTTCAGTTACTGTGCACTTTCTCTCTCTCCCTTTCTCTCCCCGTGGGAAAGTAAATAAAATATAGTCCACAGATCAACAACACCATTCCCTGTGTCCTGCTGTTCTGTTCCGATCCGTGTTGTATCACACGGTGTGTAACAGTTTTTAATTGACTTAGGGTGCTAGTATTTGGTGATGCAAATACATAATTTGAAATTGCAGTTGAATGAAAGGCAACACATAATTCACACAATAATAAATAGTTTATTACTAAGCAAATTCTTGCTTGCAGAGGTGGTTTTTAATAGCATCATGTGGATAATAATGAAATCAAGGATACAAAGTCTAGGGAGACACACATAGTTATTTGATGATGTAATTGGTTGTTCTTTATAATTGATAACCTTTGGTTAATTTGTAAATGGCAAACAAAAAGGGCCAATCCTCCCCACACACAAAGCCCTCCCCCATATTCATACCTCTGTTAACAGGAATACTTAAGGTATTGCACCCAACTTCATAAAACCCTACAAACATATTTATTTATGGAAAGGATGATGATTCAAACTGCATTCATTTGTGTGAAGTCCATTGTTCAAATAAATCACACTTGGGTGGTATTTAAGGAACATTTGATGCAGCTTTAGTAACTTGACTAATCAGCTCTAATGATGAAATGCAGATGAGACAGGATTCCAAAACAAAGGAATAATTTTACTAAATTATTTCTCCAAAACACAAAATAAAGTCTTCACTAATAATTGTACAACTTTAAATAATCTTCTCAAAACAGAATCACAACTCAAACATCAAAATCTCTGTACATGTGGCCAGCAGCACAGCTTGCTGCCCTGCTGCCCTGCTGCCCTGCTGCCCTGCTGCCCTGCTGCCCTGCTGCCCTGCTGCCCTGCTGCCCTGCTGCCCTGCTGCCCTGCTGCCCTACTACCTCTCCTCCTCTCTCTCCTCTCAATGCAGCACAATCAGTCCTTTTATTGAGTCCCAAATTGAAGTAAGCTGCCAGGAGTCCTCATTATCTCATTTGCTTCAGCTGGTGGCCAGGTGTGGGACTACAGGCTGCTGGGAGCTGTAGTCTCGACGGCTCTAGTGGCTCACAAGTGTTAAAGGGGCAGGCAGCTATATATATATATATATATATATTTTTAAAGCTCATTGTGATTTCTAAGAGCTGTGTTAACTGCATGGAGCATTAGGCAACCAGGTCTCCAATATGTTATGATTGCTTCCAGAACTTGCACAGGAACCAATTAAGACAGTTCTTAGCCTTAGCCTGGGGTGCATTAGTATACGATCACCATCTTTGAATCCAATAAGGTATTCCTCTGTGTTTCTTACATACACCCCTCCATGTTTCATACATCAATCCATGATGTATCCCTTGCCAAGAGGATTTCTGCTGCTCAGGACATCAAAACCTCCATATAGCTTTCTCAGGAATTCTAATGCTTCCTCTCAGCATTCAAACAAAGACAAATGGAGCTCTTAATTTCATTACTCTAGAGTACCCACTCAACATGCAACACTAGATTTATCTTCGCATTTCGTTTTCTCAATTTAATTACTTTTTAAATGATAATCAAAAAGTGACAAAAGTTCCCACTTGTGATTTCCAACTCCTTAAGCTGTTAGGAACATGGATCCCTTTGCAGCTGGCATAGAATCAGCTGTGCCACAGCAGTCAATGTCCACCAATGCTTAGAGCTCCATTTCATTGATGCCAAAGCTTCACACTGTGTCCTTTTCTTTACTGTTTACAGTCTTTTCCAAGAATGTGCCCTGAAAACTCAGAAGGTATAAGGGGTGGGTCAGATAATATATTATATATATTAATATGTATATTAATCAAATGTGGCGGCACGGTGGTGCAGTGGATAGCACTGTCGCCTCACAGCAAGAAGGTATCGGGTTCGAATCCAGGCCGGGGGCCTTTCTGTGTGGAGTTTGCATGTTCTCCCCGTGTCCGCGTGGGTTTCCTCCGGGTACTCCGGTTTCCTCCCACAGTCCAAAGACATGCACGTTAGGCTAATTGGAGAGTCTAAATTGCCCGTAGGTATGAGTGTGTGAGTGAATGGTGTGTGTGCCCTGCGATGGATTGGCGACCTGTCCAGGGTGTATTCCTGCCTCTCGCCCGGAACGCATGCTGGGATAGGCTCCAGCCCCCGCGACCCTGACCAGGAATAAGCGGCTTAGATAATGGATGGATGGATGGATGGATTAATCAAATGTATTGTCATATATACTTTTTAAATTAGTTTCAGATTTTTTCACGTTCTTCTCCCAATTTAGTGGCCAATTGTACCCTTTATTTATTTTGATTTGCCCTCCCCACACGAGTTTGCTTCTCTCTACGAGGCAAGCTAAGTCTTCGAGACGGAATTCGCCCACCCACTCGCTGGAGACACCATTACTTGCTTCACGGCCAACTCGAGCCGGCTAACCCTCCCCCTTCCCCCTGGGACAGACATTCAAATGCCACCCCCGATCGGGGCTAACAACCAGGGCCAGTCTGGCAGAGACGGGTTTTGAACTGCGTCCCTGATAGGCAGCGCTCACTCATATCGGACCAGCCAAGAGACCGCTACACTATCTGCCGCCACTTCGTCATAGTTTTATGCCTTGTGTAGTCGTAACTAGCAAACATTCATCAAGTGATAATTGAGGGACTCAGACTGCCAGCTACTGGCTATTAAATGCACTAATGCTTACACTGGTTACCAGCAGTGATACAAAGCGAAACAGATCATTCATCATCACTGACCTGTATATCTGGACCCAGCGTTTGATCTGTAGCCCCTAGTGGCTGGCAAAAGTGTACAAAGGCAAAATAAGTATGGCTGTATCGAACATCAGTAGAAGTATATATTTTTATTATGTTAATTTCCGATGGAACGGCTGGTTAATTAAAGTGATAGTGCTACATAAATAAGGAAGTATCTTACCTACCTAGATAAAATCACGGGGAGAGGAGAGAAACACATTGCTTGGCATCTAAAGTGAGCTCATTCTAATTTAGCTAGCTAATGTTAACAGTGTGAGACTGTCACTGTTACACACTCTGTTACACAATATGTTTAGACATAAAATGTAACCTAGTCCTTGCATAGCCAATTAATCTGAGATACGAATTTCTGGTTATAGAGAGCAGCCAAACAAATTATCAGTAACTGCACTTGTAATAACATGAGCGTATAATTTGTAATAGATATGGGTTTTTTTTACCTTGAGTTAGCCAGTCATTTTTTTTGTATTAGCTCATACATAACGTGCAAGCTATCATGTGACGGCACGTCCCGCTGTTCGCCACCAGAGGGCGGCATTTGACACTTGATTTTTCCCTAATTGCCTTATTGTATTATTTATTTTATTATTTCAGTAAAATATTTATTTTTTCATCACATCTCTGTCTCCGCCTCATCTCTGCGTTTGGGTTCACTCAATCTCCAGTCGTCCCGTTACAATGTACGCTTATTACAATAATGAACTGTAACATGTGAACCATTCATTATGTGGGATTAATACGTTCAATTGATATTGCCAATTGAATATTACAGATTCAAAATGTAACAATTGATTGATGCGCTCCTATCCTGGATGTCATTGGTCACAAACCTGAACCGTTGGAATTTCCAATAAATCTTGGGAAAAACACAATAAATACTCAATAACAATAATACTTCTCTTAAAACCTTTGCATCCTGGATAGGATGTAAGGATATATAAACTCTATTTGTTTTTACAAATTCTGAATTGAATTGTTTGTAATCAGAGGCTGCATTAACAACTCATAAACAACTTATAATGGTATATCATAGCACTTTATTGATTTATCAGTTGCAGTTGATGCTACTGTAACTACAGTATGAAACATATGAAAACACATTTTATATGCAAAAGACTGTCCATTACCTGGAAGATTAATGGACAGTCTTCCTGCAGGTTCTGCCTGCAAGTCTTCCTGCAAGTTCCTGCATTATAGCACCTGCAGGTTCCTGTAAGTGCTATAATGCTCTATTAGTAACCCCATTTGCAGTCTAAGGTCAACCACAGGTATCATAAGCACAATCTTAAGGATTTAAAAGTATGATACAGATATAATGATGTATATTCAAGGACAGACATGCCCATCATACTATCATTAAATATTAAAGCATTTTATTTGTTTTCATGTGCAAATCCTTATGAACACAGTGAGCACAATGGGTACAAGAGTATGAACTCTCAGGATTCATATAGCAAGCTGTCATCTTGGCTGAGTGCCACAATACATGGTAGATGGCTTGGTTGACCTTTTATAGAACCTGTTCAGAACAAGGTGTGTGCTACCTGTCAATAAAGGTTATTCAAGGAACAGTTCATTTGGCTTTTTGTGTTAACCTGGATAAACAGGAAACTCACCATTAGGCTTTTAAGCTGAGATGGAAGTTAAATAATACAATTAGGCTGGCGACCCTTGAAAATGTTTCCTCCAATGTCTATAATGGCCACTCATTGATCCACTACAAGTTGGATTATATACTATTTTCTAAGAATGCTCCAACATTTAAAGAATAGTAGTCTGAGATTATTGCTGTATTTTTTGAAGCCAACATGCATAAAGCTAACCCCTAGCAATACAATTTAAATATAGCCTTTTACAGCTGTGGATAAATTCCCAATTGCTAGAGCTTATATCAATAAAACAAGTAGAAAGTATCCCAGGCTTGGTGCTTCTTCTAAAGCAAATTAAAAATCAATACCCACTTACTGACATCAAATATTTTGATAAGTTATATAAGTTAGGTCAATTTGTAACAATTCAATGGCAGCTTGATAGTGCAATTCATGTCAGTTTTTGTAAAAATGTTTTACAAAATGTGAGAACTCTATTACATATTATGTTATGAGCCAAATACAAAATATTTACTGTCAAGGTTGATTTATATACAGTCCACATGTAAAAAAATGAAATAGATTCAGCTGATTGGATTAAACACATTCACCATCTGCAGTAGAATTTATAATGGGCATTATTGTTGAGAAATCAATGAATGATGCTTACAAATAAAACTATCGCAGTCATTCCAACAGATATATCCATTGTAGGACTCAAGGATTTACAAGGAAAGATAATTAAGATTGACCTTTTATGGGTACAATCACCTTCAAAATGGAGGAATCAGGAACCTGGATCCCTCAGCCCAGTGGAAGATTTGAACCCCCATTAAGTCTGCTTCCCACTGACATTTCCCCCTATTAGGAAAAGGAAGGAAAAAGAAGAGGTAAGGTTCTGAGGTTTCTCTTTCTCAAAGCTTGCTGCTGTGCCTGATATGGCTAATTGGACTCAGGAATCATGTTACCACGAATCATATTCCACAAACTCAAAGCTGTTATTTTAACACTTTTGCCCCTTAATTCTTTCTCTTCACCACCCACTCCCACGCAGGGAGCACTGCAGCTGAAGTGTGAGCACTCCTCTGGTGCACTCACTGTGAGGTCAGGTGCTATTTGACATTCTGCAGGCCATACAGAAATATTGGTGATCGGAAGAGAGTCATATCTCAAAAACAACCAGCCTGTGGGTGCCTGGAACATGGTTGTAAGGAATGGATGCGGTGGTAACCCCCAGTGGCAGCCATCACTAGCGGATGCTTGTGCGCCACCCCCACCTGGAATTCTAAGCCATTATTATATTCTAGTATATTCCAAAATTTAAAAAAATGATTATTATTTTATCATTTTGTGTGTATTTTAAGTCAATATTACGAATATAGTGCGCAGAAATGTAGATTATCTGCAATAAAATATGTTTCCTTTGTTCAATGTAAAACATAGCAGTGCCTACCACTTTAAGCAAGCCACAGGAGTATTTTGAGGACCGGGGAACTGGAGCATGCACAGATAGTGAACTTAAGGTCAATCTTTTGCTTAGCTTTTAGCCAAATCCATCCAGATCCATTAAGGGTGGTGAAATTGATGCCCATGGAGGGCTGACTGTAATTGCTGCAGTACCCACTGTAACCACTGTAATCACTTGTATCTCCAGTGATTTGAGAGGGGTTTGAGGCAGAAGTGACACAGACAAATCTGTGTGAGCAAGCAGAGTGAAAACAGCACATTGCTAATAGTCATGCATTGCAATGGTATAGCCCCAGCCAACTGAAATTTCACCAGCAGCCACTGGTGGTAACTGGTTAATTCAGCTCTAATATTAGCTAAGAAGCGCTGACTAGCAGTATGTCTGGGTGGTATGGACAATTATTTAGCCCCAGGAGAGTGAGGCTGGACTGGATTGAAAATCCAGGTCTGCTGAAGTTGAACAGGAAGTTTTATAACTTTGAAGAGTAAAAGCAGTGCCTAACTGGAAAATACAATTTGAGGACAAACTTTACTGTTTGCACTGTAGTAGCTGTAGTAATAGTGGTAGTAGTTTTAGAAGTTATAGTATTATATGATTATAGAATAGTATAGAATATTAGTAGTTAGCCCTGGTGGGACAAATCCAATTGGGTCCCACCTCTGAGGACTCTGGGTGTCAGCCTACCAAAGATATAATCAAGGTTCAAAATTGAGATTATATTTAAGGGAATGCATTTTTCGCCATGTTTGTCAGGAACCTGCAGTTCCGTCCTCCAACACCAAGAGGTCGATGGAGGATTTTCTGAAGCGAATCATTCAATTACCACAAATAAGGTCGTATTGCAGTGTAGTAGACTAGTCCAGTGGTTCTCAACCTCGGTCCTGGGGCCCCACTGTGTATGATGGTTTTCTTTGCAATCTCTGAACTTTAAGTAGCTGTTAATTGTTCTGAATTAGACTTAATTTCTATTAAAGCATGATTTACTCTACTCTAAGGCTGATTGATTTGTAAGTAGGCTACTGCTTTCAATTGTGAAAATATGTCTATGTTCTGTGGGACATATCATGCCCGTCCTGGAGCAAAGAAACTGATATGTTGAAATGAGTGGGCGGATATTTTTAAACCACACAAACTTATAAAAACAATTCAAAGCAAGAGGAAAATGTTTTTTGACAGCCTAAAGGCATTTGACATTTGACATTTGAAGCATTTAGAAGATGCTCTTATCCAGAGCGACTTACACAGTTTACATTTCTTTACATACAATCCATTTATACAGTTGGATATTTTAGTTTTGGGTGAATGTTGAAGATCCATGGGTTAAAATGGGACTTGGAATGAACACCGTATTGCTTTGCTTAGTTCGTTGTAAATGTGTATATTTGCCACAAGAAATTGAGGACGGACACCATAACGCCTCAACAAATTTCAAGTGACATATTTGTATATATTTAATCAGAAATTAATATGTCATGGAAATAAACTAATTGGAGCTATATTCAATCATTTTTGTTATCGCAATTTGGTTTACACTGTGTATTCCATTATTTAGATACATTTTGTGGAAAATTAAAATTTTTATGTCAGATTGGCATAAGAAAAAATGGATGTACCTAGAAAAGTAAACATTTGTTTCTAAATAAATGACTTTCCTTAACCAAGTAATGTTACCTTTACTATATCACTTGGGTACATTGAATATAACCAACTACCATTTATGATTTAATAGAACTTAGGCTAATTTGTACATGCGCCTACCCCAGATTCCTGGAACATCTTTGAATTCAGGTGTCAGAGCCACTCAGAAAAACTCTACAATAATACCCTGTTTCTCCCAATTTAGTAGCCAATTACACCCTCTATTGTTCATGTAAATCCCTCCTCGTATTATGAGTTCGCTGCCGTAGCCCTGTGACCGGTAGTGACAAAGGCGAAGTATCGTCTCCTCCGAGACGGTACTCGCCAAGCTATCGACCATAACTCCGGTACTCCAGAGCCACTCCTATATGCAGCAAACTTCCTGTCGGCTTCTCTCCCCCCATGTTGACTGATTTTTGGATGAATCATTCTTTGATTTTCACCAGGCTTTAACCATTAAAACAGGTTCAATCTCCTCATGACCTGTTCTCAATCACCCTTACCCCTGCTATAGGTGGAGGATATATACAGTGTAATGTTTACAGTTGTGGTCGCTCGAGCGTAACACAGTGTAATAATATGCGTTGTGACTCAGCCCGACAACCTATTTTGAGTTGAATTATTCATCTTGAGACTGTATATTTTGTATAAATTCACTTTGTACTTTGGAGTACAATTACTGTTCTGCTGTAGAACTGTATTACCTATAAGAGAGACATTCATATCTCTAGGGAGCTCATTCCATCCTGTTGTTTACTTTTATTTTAGGGTGGCAGAAACTGAGCACATTATGATAATCAGTGAGGTATGATCAAACTAATGTCAAAAACATTTAGTCAATATAAAATATCCAATAAATACTCATTTTATACTCAAACATTCAAGCATAAATACTGTTGCTTCTTTTTCCGATCAGTATAATTATTTTGTATTTCATCCATTCTGTTCCTGCTCAATAGAAGCATTGAATATATGATGTCACTGACTGGGCTTTATCAATTACAATCACAATGGGCATACAAATGTGCACGACCTTTCAAAAACAATACATTTATACAAAGACATTATTTATGACTGACCTATAGTGAATCTATCATTAATTTAAATGTATTGGAAATGGATGAAGATATCTATATGTGGTCATATTTTTGAGCTATAACTTGTAAAAAATACCTTCTGTCACTGAAAGACGGTCTTTGGAGATCATGTTTTGATGATTCATGATTTCATTGACCTAAATAAAATCCATTTGAAAACTGACCTTCGTGATTCAATATTTCTATGAAGGATCTGGTTCAAGCTCAGATATGATGGGCAATGTCTGCTCTATAGTGGCACAAGGGGAAGAAGTACCAGAAATTGTAATACACAACTGAATAATGAGATGAGCTTTTACCCAATGTTTTTTCTTAAGACAAATTTCACATTTTAAACTTCAACTGTGCGTTCTTATTACATCTGATGCCGCCACCATTGCCCACTGTTTTCCTATTACAAAATATGTCCTGTATTCTGTGTCCTGTGTTCAGTTCCAATACTCACAAAGCATTGAAAAAGCCTAAAAAAATAAGCTTTCCTTGTTGAGAACAGACTTTGCCTGAAACTTATTATTTAAATATCTTTTGCTCAGAGACCATCCTGGCCCCTCTACGATCACTCACCAGCCTCACCCCCCACCCAGATATATGCACTTATTTTTGACTCTTATTTTATATGACTCCTTTACCCTAGAATGACGTATTCCAATCAACTGAAGCTTGATTAGTGTTTAATACCATCCATAAATGCATTCTTATGCAAACAAAATAAGTCAGGGTTCACCTTGACAATAGAGTGTGCATCGAAAACTCAAGTCTGTCATTGTTTTCAATGAGGGTAGTGCATTGGCACACCATGGAGGCCAACGCAAGCTATTGCATTGAAACAACACTGTTCCATTGTCCGTTCCAAATTTCACATGACTTGTAGGGGCCTCAGATAGCGTAGCGGTCTGACACACTCGCATTGACTGGTGCTTTGCGAGTGTTAGCTGCCTATTGCGGTTGTGGTTCAAAACCCGACTGTGCCAGACCGGCCCTGCCCAGGAGCCCCAATCGGGGGCGGCATTTGGCTGTCCGCCCCAGGGGGAGGGGTGAGGGTGAGCGGACAAACTTGCCAAGAAGCGTGAAGGGTGTCTCCAGATGTAGGTGGGCGAGTTCTGTCTCAGAGGACTGGCCTCCCGGAGGACGGGCGGTGAGTTCGTGGGAGAGGGGGAATCTACATAAATAGAGGGTATAATTGGCTACTAAATTGGGAGAAAAAAATCTGAAACAAAATGATGAAAAAAAGAAGAAAAAAAACTTCATCTGAGTTGAACTTTGCCAGAGTGCCCTCTGACTTAGAAAGGAGTCAACCAACAGGAGTTCCCAGGAATTCAATGGGAGTGTTTTATGGATGCCACTGTGTTCACCCGGAGCTGTTCAGTATATTCAGAAATAAAATACAAAGACAGCGCATGGCAAGTGTTAACTTGGCACACTATCAGTGTGTTCACAGTTCAGTTTAGTAATGAAATATGTGCATTTATTTACCTCACAAAGAATATTAAGCTAGCTAGCTATAAGATATGACAGGTTAGTGAAAATTATCGTTGTTTTATATGAATAATGTGACCTTAAACATGCTGCCTATCAGGTATTCTACCTGCACTGAGTGCTTCTTCGTGGCAGATGATTTGCATATCTGACCTGCCTGATCGATATGTTATTAGAGAACAACCTAACAACCTCTTGTAGCCATATTAATTAATTCACCATTGTCACCCTTGCACATCGCATTTTATGAAAACTGTCATCAGTCCTGTCAAGATGAGACTCATGGAGGCACAACTGACCTTATTTTCCCCAGTGTTCCACCTCTAGCTCTGGTATACAGATTAGTGGGCTGCTGGTCAAGTGAAACATCTCATTTGAATAAGTACAAGTATAGATGGTGTTCATTAAGTAAGGAATAAAACCATGATGGGCTGTGGTGTTGTATGAAAATAAAACATGACAGGGTAGTGTGTTATGGCCCTTAACCACCCTCAAGTGCTTTATTTAAATTCAGAATCATGGCCAAGAGTGATTCATCCCTCATACCACAGCTAGTTACCATAGGAATAATATATCCCACCAACCCAATAATATATATTCCACCAACCCGTCTGTTAATATCAAAAATGGTACTTTTTATTATTTCCATGTAGTAATTGGGTAAGAAACTGACATTGGTGGACAAAGATAAATTGTGCTCATGTATTGCATGTATTTTTAAAAGGTCATTCCTGCAGGAAATTTTATTAAAGTGTGCATTAACGTGATTCAGCTATGTGGTTGCTAAAGTTCATTCACCCCCTTTTCAACCAGGGCTATGCACAACCATTTTGGGGGGCAGGAGCTCTGCCCCCCACCCGTACCCCCACGTCCCAAAAAAAGGACGAGACTAGAATTACGTTCACATAACGTTTATTCCAGATACAGGATCACAACCACAGCAGCAGCAAACATATTACCAATAAGTAGCCTACATAATTACAATCAAGAATAAATAAATAAATAAAACAAATACCTAATAACATGTGCTAGCGTCACAATCTAGCTGTTGCTATGTACAGTAGCCAGCGCTACAATTAATAGCAGCCAGCTGATACAGCTAACTAGCATGTAATGCTAAGTTGCCTAACTAGCTAGCTTTGGTAGCACAGTGTACTGTTTAACTTGACTTCAGTTTTGTAAGTGGAGAAATGGAAATGACTATAAACGAACATAACTGACATTGAATAGTTTGCCTCTTGATTTTTATTGTATGACACATATGAATACCTGTTTAGGGAAGATACAAATTTAAGGACGTTCACCATTGGGAATCAAGTAACGTTAACGTAACCTATTCCACTAACTAGCATAGCATTCCAACAACAGGTTTAGCAGTGGGCTCGTTATCATTAAGGTTATTTGCCTTTAGTTTGAAATTGATATCGCTAGTTGTTTACAAACATAAACTGACATCATTTAAATTCCCTTCTTGATTTTTTTTTTTTTTTTTTTCATGGGTACTTAGCCTACTTTTTAGTGATTACAATGATATTAATTAAAACAACAAAAAACACATGTAAAAGGGCACTTTCTGGATAGAGGGGGCAAATTGGCAGGGGCCTGAGCCCCCCTTGATCCCCACCTTTGCACATGCCTGCTCTCAACCAATGAGAATCAAGTATTGATCCAAGCCATAGTATAATTTAAATTAATGTAATGGGCTTTCAAATAGTTCCAGCTATTTGAAAAATAGAAATAAACAAAACTGTTCATATTCAATAACGTTATTATTATTGGTATACTTGGCTGGGTTTTATATGAATAGTTTTATTCATAGTTGAATTGAGTGTGAGCAATTGTCATTAAAGATAGCATAGCATGATGCAGTAATTATAGGCTGAAATGCTTTTTGTGTCTTTGCAGCCTTTCAGAACCAAGAACAGCGACTGTATATTCAAGGGTTCATGGCGCATATAGAACTTTGAACAAGCCATAGCAAATAAGCTAGATCAATTAGGTCATGTTAGATTAGTTTAAACAACTTACATTACCAACCCAATTAGCTAAACGTTACATTTATTAAATACATTTAATAAACATTGTTCCACCATGAAATCAACAACATGCACTAAACGCATTCAACAAGACCAATGTTTGCTCTTTTCATTTCTGAAAAAGTATTGATCAAGCGTTGCATGAGTATGATTTAAATTTGTTTAAATCATAAGAAGTCTTTTTATTCTTTTTCTTATGTGGCTGACCCAATTCTCATTTGGCTACTGCCATTGTCAGCGGCACTAGAATTACAACAGAAAATGTTTACTTTTTACAAAGAACGTCAGCTACAAAGAGTGATTACAAAATGGTCACTTTATTGAGCAGCGAGCATTCTTACTCATCTGCATGCTTTTCTTTGGAGTGGGCAAGAATGAATTAACTTGAGTGCACACCTTACTAAGTCATGGAAATTACTTAACTTGCGCACATGGTTTACTAAATTGTGGGCATGATTTTGTCATTTGTGCGGCTGATTTCATGATATAATTTTGATGTCCTTTTAGGGTCTCCTTATGATTGTGATCTGAATGGTACCTTGCTTAAGATAAATATTATGAATATATTATTACATCACCTTGTGCACTGAGAGAAGCAAAGATAAATAAATGATTATTTGAACCTCAGCCATAACACAGTGTGGAGTAATCATACAGCCTGTTGGGTTTGATTGCCCTGACAAGGTCTTGGAAGTCCTTTGTCATCATAACACTGACCACTGTTGGACATTACTGTATGCCTGCCACCGAAAAGCTGTTATTGCAGTGTTTTGATTCTCCCATTAGCCTGACGGTGGGTTAAGCTCAGCCAAAAAAAGCCCTTTCACAGTGTATGCCTTCTGCTGCATTCAATGTGTACCCATAGTGTATGGGCCCTGAAGCTGACATACCAATTTCTCACTGGCCTTTGCCAAGATTTCAATAGCTGTGGATGACAAAGATGGAGAGAATATTGTTTAAAACTGAGTGGAATAGATTTCCTGCTCTGTCTGCCTTGGAGAGAGAGTGAGGTGATAAATGAACTAATACCTGCATTCTCTTCTCTCTTCTTTAGGTGGGGCCTCTGCGTAGTTCCTTTCACTTTACTCCCCATGCTTTGATATTTCCCCTCCTCCGACGCTGTGCTCTGAACTGGCAGCCCCAAGGTCTCTTCGCTTGGAGTAGTTTATTTCCAGGACTCAAGCAGTGATCGTTCCAAAAGCTTTTTGTTACTGCGCTTGCTTTCTTTTTCTTTTCCCCTGTCACTTTAGCCCCATAAAATTCTTTAAACAAAATAATTTAGAAAATCTTTTAAAAGTTATTTGAGAATAAGCCACAAAAAAGTATTTATGGTACAAAGTATTGTATATGAAACTCCCAAAATGTTCTTGTGAAATGCATTTTTATTTAAAGAAATGTATGCATGTTATATTGTGTGCATGGCATTATGCACAGTGGTTCTTTTTATTGAGAAACTGCTACCCACAGTGACTATGTTTAGATGCATGGCGTGTTCTGAAGGTTGTGGAATTCATATTAATTTGGAATTACCTCAACATTAGACCTGAAGACACATATCGACACATATCGATCATGGCTATCCAAAGAAAAAAGTAATCTAGTACTGAAGCTGACAAATCAAATAACTGATCCTTGTAATTATCCAAAACCTGCTATATTTCTGTACTATCCACAATACAAAGGAGACAGATTATGGCCAAGTACAGGCACAGTGACCACCAGCTAGTCATTGAGAGTGACCACACCAGAAAATAACCGATACTGAGACAGAACTATGTGGTTATGCAAAGACAGGAGAAATGGAGACAGAGATGCATTTTTTTCTATATTGCAAATAATACCATAGTGAAAAAAACAAACATTTATTACAAAAAATACATGGCAATCACCCCCAATGTTTACAAAATGTGTGAAAACAAAACATTGAAAAGATGAATGAGAGAAAAGAAAACAACGCCTCGAGCAACTAAATACTCAGCTGCATGCCACAGTCTGAGAGGCATTGTCAGGGATGTGGTAGGTGTGAAACCAAGTGCAGGCGAGAGAGAGACCCAGAATGTGGAGATGCGTTTAAGATATTTATTATCTTTAAACGCTGGCAGGAAACGAAAGCAAACCGCGAAGTAACACATAATGTTACTAACAAAACAAAACGAAATAACAAATGAACAGGAACAAACAGAACTAGCTAAACAGTAAATCCAATAAATATCCTCCCGGTAAGTATTAGCAGCTGTCAGTAATGACCTTGATTGGCTTAGTGCATTCCTGGCTTGTCTTTGACTTTTCCTGATTGGGGCTTGGGGGAAATGCCTGCTTGCTGGTCAAGTCGGGACAGGCATAGACTGACGGTTGGATACGCTTTCTCATATTTTATGCCTTAATTATATTTCACTGTCAGAAAATGTGCATGGTCAATTTGTAAATATTTTAGTATTTGTTCATATATAAATGTTTGTGTCCTTTTTAATTGATTATTTGGAGGGCTGTTCAGCACCAGTAATATTTGCTTTTAAGTCATATTTGCATGCAGAGCGGGAGAGACAGAGAGATTGTAAGTGAGAAGATTCCAATAAATTGATGTACACATGGCAGGCACCAGCAAGACAAGAGTAGGCATTGGTTTCTCTGTGACAAACGCTAGTCCCGTGCAATGTGCTGATGAGACAGACACTGAGCACGTTAGCCACCTAGGAGCAGCTCAGAAAGAGGCAGCAAACCTATAAATACCGTTGTCCAAAGACGATTAAGCCAAATACGCTCATGACAACTCATGATACACCTGGCTGACAGTCTATTAAACATCTAAACCCACAGAGAGAGAGAGGCCAAGTGGTTGTTATTAATGTTATGACCCTTTGACTTCAAAAGGTGTGAAAAACGCCACCACACCAAAACACTGAATACTACAGCTACTAAAGGAGTAAGGTCTAACCTAGTGTAACAGGTATGACCTGTGATGATGCTCGGCCACACCCCTACCTGGTCTTCGCCCACACCCCTACCCGGAGGTAGGTCGACCCTTTAAATACGCACTTCCCTTTTGAATCAAGGAGCCCGCGAATTAATTGTTTGGTGTCCTCTCACTGCGTCTCTTTGTCCTCGCTGGAAGAGTTGTGCTGGTTATCCCTCGCTGGAAAAGCAAATTCAGGTTGCAATCGTCCCTCTCATAGCAGTTGCCTGGGCTGGCTTTCATAGCGCTCAGCGGGCACACTCATCGCCTTACAAAACGCGCACCGGTGCTATTCCTCATAGGCCTCGCTGGCCACTGCCAAGGGTTCAGGCCTGCAATAAGCCACGGCTGCAGTATCTGGTGCACTACGTAGCCTATGCCCCCTGTAGCTACATTAAGACAAGGACTTGCCTGTACCACTTTCGACTTTGACCACTGTTTTCCCACAGCTAAAATAGTATTAACACCAATGTAAGGCAGAGCACAATTATGTGGATTCTTTTGGTTGACCGTTTTGTTAGTTGTTTTGCCTAAACCAGCTTCCCCCCCTTTGCCTACCCT
This sequence comes from Aldrovandia affinis, assembly GCA_029706075.1. Classification (NCBI taxonomy): domain Eukaryota; kingdom Metazoa; phylum Chordata; class Actinopteri; order Notacanthiformes; family Halosauridae; genus Aldrovandia; species Aldrovandia affinis. Next base: position 2,173,841 of record JAINUG010000145.1, on the reverse strand, counting down.
TTGTCCATGATAGGGGCCTTGGCCCCCATTCTTTGCGCCCCTGTACAACACTAGGGCCCCAGCCCCTGGCTTTTTCCTCCACTCCTGGTTTCGGTTGCCCTTTAGAGGGGTGTACTTTCCCTTGCAGTGCAGCAAGATAATCACAACCCCTAAAGAGTGCCCATAGTGGGGTGTATTCTATTTTGCTGTGTACCAAGATAATCACGACCCATAAAGAGTGCCCATAACGGGGTGTAACCCACGTTGCTGTGCATAAAGATAATCACACTCCCTATAGATTGATGCCCTAGCGCCATCCCTTGTACTGCCCCCTTAGTGCTTTGGTGGCTCAGACCGTGTAGACTCCTGCGGGTGAGCGTGCTTCTGGGCCTTGCTCCTTCCTCCCCCGCTTCTTGCCTGTTCTAGTAAGGGAAGTAGTACCTCTCCTTTTCAGTTGGTCCCTTTTCAGTTAATTTGTTTTGTGCCTGCCAATCTATGTTGTCTTTGCATCCCAATGCTCTGTCCCCAGTGAGCCTCTAAAAAAATATGACAACCAAGCCAAGAGACAAATAAAGATATTTAGTATTTTTGTATTACAGCCTCTGTCTAAGTTCATTTAATTGAACCTCCTTGTGCGGGGAAGTACTTACCAGGTCTGTATCTCTCACCTGTTAAATGAGAGTGGTGTAGTCACTAACCTCATAACTGCCAGACTCAATGGCCTCGGCGGGTTACACTAGTGTACATGTTGTTTGTAAAAAATAAAGAAAAATCTAAACAAAAGGAGGGACACAGCAACTTTCCAAATCAAATGACAAGGAATGTGGCCGACCCATCTTGTCTGCAGACACCCGCTCTCCTTTCCATCATGCCACCGGCAAGGGCCCAGAGCAGAGCTGGTTTCCTCTATTTTAGTTTGGTAGGAGTGCTTGTTTACGGCAAAACAAAACAAAATACCACCGAGATTTTAAAAAACTGGTGATCCAAAACAAGACATTGTTTTTTCGTCTTATAAACTTATATATCTATTTATTTTTGGTGGCCAATTGTACCATCTTCTAGTTCAACTACCCCCCTTCTCATACCGCGAGTTTGCCGCTGCAATGCTGTGACCGGCAGTGACGAAGCTAAACCGTCTCCTCTATGACGGAACTCATCAAGCGGCTGACCATAACTCTGACACAAACAGAGCCGCTTGCACACAGCAAACTCATGCCAGCTTCCCTTCCTCAGCTTCCCCACAGCCAATCTGGGGGGCTCCCAGCCAGAGCCGGTCTGGCACAGCCTGGGCTTGAATTCAACAATAAAACAATAGCTTTGATGATGTGTGACTAAAGGTGTTGCGCCGCTTACACACTCCGGTAAGTAGCTTGATATCGAATGGAAGTCTAGCTACACTAAAAGGTGTTCACAAAAATGATGAAGCGGGGAGAAATAAACAACCAGATTCACCCCGCAGTGTTGGAAACCAAAAACACCTAATAATTGCTTTCCCACAGTGCACAGTTCTGTGCATCCAAGATATACAAACTTAACCCTAGATTTCAAACTTGCTGCCATAACACTCAGTCACTTCCCTCAGACTCCCAGGTGAGGTCACATCGATATGCCCTCTTGAAAGGGAAACCACTGTGTGTTGCATTATGGTGTCGCAACACGTTCCCAAAATAAAACATAAATGTGTTTGTGGAATATATATTGACCCGAATCCTACTGTTAGCTGTGTCAGACATTTTATAGTTTTTTACATGTAGATATATTTAATAATTATATAATTTAATATTTTAAGAGAGAAGGTGACTCATCCAAATTATCATCCAAGACTCTACAGTATTTTTAAAAACCTGGTCCACTGTAGCTTTCTTAGAAATTACAATTTTATATAATGTCAATGACATGACAGAAAAATACTTCTCTGTGCATGCATTTCACGGCAATGTGCTATTAATAAAGCACCCTGGAATATTTTCAAATTACATTAATTAATTGACTTCAATGCAACCCTCCACATCCACACATTGTGAATTGTATATTGCTACATATGCTTGACCTTTAAATCCTCATAATACTCTATTCAACATAAATGCTTACATTATATAGAAGAAGAATGAAGGTTTTGAACAGTGGTGGGCCGTCAGGGCCTGCAAGGCCTTCTCTGCGGGCCTAAAAAATATCTGAATCACAGACTGATGTTCATTATATTTTGTCCATGAATACTTATTAAATAATTCCAAATGGTCTGTTCGCTTCCTTTCATAGCTGTTCCCCTGGTTGCGCTGCATCCAGACGTGTTTTTTCATATTAAAGCATTTAACCCAGGGGTCGGCAACCTGCGGCTCCGGAGCCGCATGCGGCTCTTTCACCCTTATGCTGCGGCTCTTTCATCCTTATGCTGCGGCTCCGCGTGGCTTGGGAAAATAAATTATAATTATCCATTTGAAGTGTATTTTATTTGTAGTTCTAAATTTCCTCGCGCACGAAAATCACCCCCCCCACCCCCGTCGACAAGTATTTTTTCGTGTAGCACCCTCCCCCCCGTCGACATAAAATCCGACGGACGCAAGTATTTTTGCACCCCCCGTCTACAAGTATTTTTTCGCGTAGCACCCCCACGCTACGCCACTGGCGGCTCCCAGTGTTTACTTTTCCGTGGAAACCGGGTCCAAATGGCTCTTTGACTGTCACAGGTTGCCGACCCCTGATTTAACCAATCACATTTCAGCCATCATTTGTTGCCAGGGTCAAATAAATCTGCCCGGAGGCCTTCACAATCCGTTCTGCAGGCCCTGTAGCATAAAATAAGTGTTGATCAAACTGTTGCTTCAACCAATCAGATTTTGAGTTGGGGACACGAAGGCCTAGGTAACGTCAGCGTATTCACACCCTTTGATTGGATAGTCAGAGAGTGTCTGACTATGATGTAATGTGATTGGTTAAATGCTTTAATATGAAAATACACGTCTGGATGCAGCGCAACCAGGGGAATAGCTATGAAAGGAAGCGAACAGACCATTTGGAATTATTTAATAAGTATTCACGGACAAAATATAATTAACATCAGTCTGTGATTCAGACATTTGAGCGGACATTTTCAGCCCTAAAGCGAATTAAAACTTATGCCAGAAATACGACAGGGCAGGCTCGACTTTCAGCATTAGCTTCGATGGCGATAGAAAAGGATGGAACTTCTTGATGGGACTGAAACACACGGATAATCTGTACGACAGAGTAATTGAACTCTTTTTGAGGAAAGAAAGGAGTATGGATTTTGTGTACAAATAATACGGTTTTTTGGTGAGTAAAATTTTGCTATTTTCCTAAATAATATTGCAATTTTATGAGGTTATTATTATTGATGCTTTTTTATGTGTGTCGCAGCTGTAGCACCCCGGGTTTGTTTCTTCAGTAAAGGCATTTATTCTGGATACACGAGTTATCTATCTGCGATGCAACGGCAACGGATGTTTGTTCGGTTTGTTTTTGCACTTTGTTTATTTATCTTTCTTCAGTCATGTTTCATGAGAGAGAATGACAGCGATAGAGACGAGAGAGAATGACAGCGATAGTTAGAAGCGTGAGATAATTAGTGAATAGTAGTGTTAGTAACTTAATCTAAATCCCTAATGTTAGTAGATTAGTTGGTTAGTACTATATACATCTAACTAATATATACAAAGTGTAATTAGAAAGTAAGAAGGAAGTAAAACAAGATTAGAAACGAAGACGGAAAAACCGAAACATAGAATTTCCCGAAGTGCATGAAAGAACGAGAATGAAACATGACTGAAGAAAGATAAATAAACAAAGTGCAAAAACAAACCGAACAGACACTCAAAACATAACAATAAGATGGCTTTTATAGCCATAAAATAGTTATTGAGGGGTGGATTGATTCAGACGGAGCACTACTGAAGGCCTAGGTGTGAAATGCACGGCCTGCCACTGGTTTTGAATGATGGTCTTTAGTTAAATTATCCAACAAGACCAATGTTTATGACAAATTGGCCCTCTCCATAGTCACAAAAATTGTGAATAAATATAAATCAATTCAAAACACAAATCCAAACGCTTTAAACGCAATAACAAACATGATATTACCCATTCGCAACCAGAATAGTTTACTTATTTGTTATTTTTGTCACGGCAAAGACTTTTCAGGTGCTTTCAGCTATTGAGTTATACCAATAGCTCTTTGACATTTGTGATTACAGTGTTTTTGAGGATGTCCATCCGAGGAAAAATTTTGGAATAAAATTACAAGAACACTCAGTACAGAGACGCACATGACTCTGGAATTATACTGGATACACAACAGAGCAATTTGTAAGAAATACAAACCATTGCTTCAAAATGAGAGGGGTCATTAGTCATATTGATGTGGGTGGTGGATTGTTTAGCCATTCATCAGGAGCGCCCTGACTAAAGACAGCCACGCGTGTTTACCGTCCTTCATCAGCTAAAATGGAACAAGTTGCTGATGTGGTTGAACTTGGGAACTTGCAAGTACAGTACTGGCTGTCTCCGCTCCCTCCTTGTACCTGTGTGATGTCGGCCTCACACATACACAGAAGCACTCTCAGGACAGTTTAAAAAAATCTGTTAAGAGCAGGGTGTTGTAATTGATTCCTTCTCTTTCCAGTGTCCCCCACCTGTGTCAGCTGTTTAACTTATTTTAGCTCAAGTGCACCTTAATCATTCCATTTCAGACCCATTGGAAGCATTTTACCACCCCCAAGCCCCCTCCCTCAGCCAGATCCTCTTAGTACTTCTCAGGCAGACTGTGAACTCCCTCGGGAAACAACTTCCTGTTAATATGCAGAGCGTCCTTCCCTGCAATCAGTACTTCTGAAAGGTTATTACTAATGTTCCCAGAGGACTGGAACAAATCATGAATACATACAAGGCCTTCAACACACTGCAAGTATATTGTGCTCCTTAGGTATTGTACCTTGTTTTCCTCATACTGCGCTAAGGTTCAGTCAGGGTACAATGGCTGTAAAATGTAAATACAATAGATACATCTTATTTTCTGTCTCTCTCTCTCTCTCTCTCTCTCTCTCTCTCTCTCTCTCTCTCTCTCTCTCTCTCTCTCTCTCTCTCTCTCTCTCTCTCTCTCTCTCTCTCTCTCTCTCTCTCTCTCTCTCTCTCTCTATCTGTCTCAAGTGGAACCTTACAGTTTACAATTTAAGGAGACTGAAACTTTCTGTATATGACAAAATAAATTGCAGACCTTGTAAGAACATTCCATGTGTTCATAAATTACATTAAGGAACGGGATCTGAAATTTAAAGTCTTAATTCTAAAATGATCAATACACAATCTACTATTAACTTGTCTATACCTACTGAATATCTTTAGCTGTGTTTTAAACATTTATTCAGTTGTGCAATGTGCATTGGTGCTGTATACTTCAACAGTTATGCTGTATATTCAATAGCCTTTACTTTTACATTTCATATCCATTATGTTTTACCATTATTAGATATCAGGGTCACCCCTACATTTCCCTGGCATCTTACCTGGATGGTTATATAAGTACTATAAATGTATAATGTTAGTAAAAATGTCTAATTACTAATTATTGTTGGGGATTAGCATACATTGTGTATAATGTAACACGGTATACTTACATGTGCAATTGCAGGGTTACAAGGCTACTATAGTGTAGTGTTACCACTCTTTCTATATTCATTTGGTGTGCTGCAAAGATAGCATTTCACTATACTACATTACCACTGTGATTTGCTTTCTCACAACATGTATGCTTACTCTAAACACTATTAAAATAAGGCATATCATTCCACTGTTATTTGTTCAATTTCAGGCCGACAATACCATTAACATCAAATACAATGTGAACTTTATTCAGAATAATGCCCAGTCATAGCTTTTTTAATAACTTAATTAGTCCAGAGGAAGTATATGGGAAGGAAGAAAAGTGTTCCATATGTTATGCTTAACAACCACTGAAGTTTCAAATACAAACAGTTTGCCTGAAAGAGCTGACAAGGCTATCCTATACACCAGGCTTTCCCGGGAAAAGCAGAGGCAGGCAATAATCTTACTATAATTAAGGGATATAAAACATGTCATGCTGCCATTAGACGAAATAGCTGGCAACTAATCAACTATGACATTAATGGTAGAAATGAAGCACAGCTTTATAAATCAGGCCTCCTGTAATAAGGGAACCTATCTTAAGAATTATTTTCTGCATAGTTTCTTTTTTTGACATGACTTGCTAACAACAGTATTGTTTTGTACATCCAAATAAATTAAGCCTCAGTGTTTTAGAAAATGACAGTTCTATTTTGAAAGGTCATACTCCATAACATTTATTATTATATTTTATAATCAATTCCTTTAGCTTTTTTAAGTGAAATTATATACTTCATTCATAGTTAACATGTTATGCTTTGTGGAAACCAGGACATCTTTGATATGCAGGTAACACCAAAATAAAGGAAACACCAACATGAAGTGTCTTAATTGGGTCACCACAAACCGTTAGTACAGCTTCAATGCACCGTGGAATAGATTATACAAGTGCTTGGCACTCTATTGGAGTTTTGCTCCACCATAAGATGAAGGCGATCACTCAGAATGGCTTTGTATTTATTGGTGTTTACCTTGCTCTCTAAAGGGTTGAGTGGACCTAAACCATGCCAGGAAAATGCACCCCACACCATAACAGAGCCAGTATCCCTCATTTACTTAAGTGTTCCTTTCATTTGGGCAGTTAACTGTATATGCACAGCCTGGAAGGTAGCAAACCACCAAACACTCCTCAAATCTCCAGAATAGTTTGTTAAGCTGTACTTGTACCCTCACACATTGGCTGATTATCAAATCAATGTTTGAATAAGTCGTGAATAATATAGACATATATAAACTGCTGGCCAAAGTCTTTGGACTGATTTATAGCAACACAGCAACACACATACATACAAATGTGCAGGGGCGCAGGCACAAATGCATGGCCACTTGCACACACACAAATGTGCACGGGAGCACAAATGTAACACCATACTTACACTCGCACCTTGTATTTCTTGTACATAATTATGTTTGCCTTAGCTTACAGTGTGAAAAACCCATCTGCCAAATTATTTCAATTAAATAGCTGTAGTATGAACAAAAGCATGATGCCGTGTTCTGTTTTCAACACAAAAAAAAACAATTGCATTCCCTGTTGTTCCTTAATTTCATACATCCCATAGGGTTTGGAATTTTTTCCTCACTTATCGTGTGTGTGTGGGTGTGTGTACCCTTGTCAGAACACAATAATTCCCATCTGTTAAATTATTGACCCCCATTTTATGGAACACTTAATAACTGCAGTACAATACACAGATGGGTTCGAGTATGCTATATAACCACCTGTTGAACATTATGTTGTAAAATGTTTTTTTTCCCCGTGGTTTATTTGTACTGCAGTTTATTTGTATTCCTTCCCCCCTTTAAGTATATATATTTTAAATATAAAGTGTTAAAATATGACACAACATATGTAAATGTATATATACATATATACCTGTATGTATATATAATCAGCCAATCATGTGCCAGCAACTCAATGCATAAAAGCATACAGACATGTTCATGTGGTCAGTTGCTGTTCAGACCAAAAATCACAATGGGGAAGAAATGTGATCTAAGTGACTTTGACCGTGGAATGATTGTTGGTTACAGACAGGGTGGTGTGAGTATCTCAGAAACTGCTGATCTCATGGGATTTGCATGCCCAACAGTCTCTAGAGTTTACAGAGAATGATTCGAAAAACAAAAAACATCCAGTGAGTGGCAGTTCTGTGGGCAAAAATGCCTTGTTAATGAGAGAGGTCAGAGAAGAATGGCCAGACTGGTTCAAGCTGACAAGAAAGCGACAGTGACTCAAATATCCACGCCTTACAACAGTGGTATGCAGAAGAGCAGCTCTGAACACACAACATGTTGAACCTTGAAGTGGATGGGCTACAGCAGCAGAAGACCACACCGAGTTCCACTCCTGTCAGCTAAGAACAGGAAAGTGAGGCTACAGTGGGCACAGGCTCACCAAAACTGGACAGTTGAAAATCTCGATTTCTGCTGCAACATGCAGATGGTAGGGTTCTCTTGCGCGAACAATGATTGATCATACCATATATTAATGCACATCTTGTAAGTCGCTCTGGATAAGAGCGTCTGCTAAATGCTTAAAATTTAAATATGTAAATGTAAATGAAAATGGACCCCACACCATAACAGAGCTGCCAGAATCCTTAATTTATACTGTTTCCTTTATTTTGACAATTACTTGTATATGTATACACACACAGTACAAAAAGAAAATCTAATCAAATCATGGCTATTCATAATATTGACAAAATATTTCTGTATAGATAAGGAGATCATTGCAAGGGGATGGGGGGTTGGGCGCATTCTACTTTGTAATCAGGAAATGAGCATGCAAAACAGTAATGTCTGGAGACTATGGGCACTCATGACCATATTTACAGATTTCAATGCTAATGCCAATATACGTATCTGGAAGATTGTATTTCATTCATATTCTGTGAAATGTTTTGCCTCATGTTATTCCAAGGAACACAGTCACCTTCATATTGAAATATTAGCATCACTTATTTTGCAGATAACAAGCAAAATTACACTGACCAAATAAAACACAATAGAAAAAAGTTAGCCAATTGAACGCGTTGCATTTAAATGATCCATGTCATACAATCTCATTTATATATTTTTGCAGTTTATTATTTCAATGCTTTTTTATCCGTTTCCACGTGTTAAGCTGATTCCAACACTCCCCATGTTTCCGACACCTTGTGATATGTGACTAAGTGATCCTAGCTGTATGTAAGTTGTTAAACTCCTGAGCTTGTGAAACAGCGCTTTGCCTTTTGATATCCATATCAATTAACTGTACATGATTATACTTAATATAAATGTAGCACAGCAGACATGTCTAAGCAACCCTTTCTTCTCACCACCGCAGAAGTGTACAGATGTATGTGGAGGTGCATGCAAGACTAAAGGGTTTCAGTGTATCAAATAAAGTAATTCCCAAATCCCAAATCATCTACAACAGAATACTATGGGTCATATAGTGTCATAAATTCCGGGATGACTACTATACTACAAAAACTATTTAGGTCATATTCTAATGATAGAATATGTTTTAGGATTGAGGAGGCAATGTGGGAGGGAGGGTAGTCAGGCAGGAGTAATGAAGAAATTAGCACCTCTTTAGTTTCCCCTGACAGGCAGGTAGGGTGCACCTGTTCCCCCTCCTGTGAGTTTGATTGCCTCTAACATGCCCTCGGCTGGGAGGGGTCTTTTGTCTGCTGTTGCAGATGAGACAGAGGAGAGCTGCAGACAAGACAGCGAGATGTGGTCAGGGGTATCATTTCTGCTAGGGACACGGGGGCCATGATTTTATCCCCACGACTCTTAGCTCTCCTGATCTGCTCAGTGCTCAGTTAAATCAGTTATGTTGGTGGGTCAATTATTTTATGTTTTTTTAATTTTGTTTCATATTTTTTACAATTTTTCTCCTAATTTAGTAGCCAATTATACCCTCTTTTATTTTGATTTGCCCTCCCCCATGAGCTTGTCGCCCGTCTCTACGGGGCAAGCTGTTCTCTGAGGCCAGCGATGATCTGCCTCCTCCAAGACGGAATTTGCCCACCTGCTTTCTACGTACAAGTCGTACTTGTGGATGACCTGCAACAGATATGTGTCAGATGGGTATAAAATGAACTTGTTCTCTACCACCGTTTTACCGTCTACCCACTCTTATTGGTGATCCCTATAGATGCTCGCAACCCTCTCATGGCTGGTTAGGCAGGGTTGATGAGTGGCTGGCCTTCTAGGTTGGTTTAACAAATGTGTATTAGAATGCTACTTTCACTTTGGACAACTTGAACAAATGACCAGATATGATTGTGTAAAAGATTATGAATTAACTTTAATAAACAACACAGCTTGAAAAACGTGACTGGAAGGTATGTAGCTCGACCAGAAATTACCTGATTACAGTCCAAAGTCAGTGCACAAACACAATTCTAAATTCTACTTTTGATTTAAAAAATTATAATCACGGTGTGGAAGGCATTGGACTGGACAGGGGAATCGGAGTGATTCATGGCCACCCTACTAGCAGGGCAGCCAGCGTACACACCTCTTCGTAATTTAATTTTCTTAATGTACCACTGTGCTAAAAACTGCTCTGTTTTATCAGTAGGTGGCTGGAACCGGGAGCGGAAAGCGAAAGAGAGAGTTGACCGAAAAGGGAACCGGCTGATACGTGGAACAGTCAATCGTGTTTGCCAGGTTGATTTAGTTTGTTATTTTGGTTTGTCGTTTTAGTCTGGAGCCTGTGAGAGCTAAGGTCAAAGATCTTTGTTTGTTGTTTACTTTTGTTCAAACTTAAGCAAGCTCTCTCTCTCTCTCACTCGCCCTCCCTGAGGGGATACTACTATAAATCCTAGTCGAGGACCAATTAATCCTATCCCTGCATCCTGCTGTTCGGCTCCACTCCTAGCTTTGTCAGCAGTAGTCATAATTTTGTTATAATACAATAGATACCATATATATAATATTATATATGTATTCGATCAACAAAAACTGACACATTTACAGAAATATTAGTATAAAAATGTAAGAAGCTACAGGACACCATCTATCAGTGAGAGGATATATTGGATACTCTCTAGCTCAGCACTGTAATGAGAATTTTCTGCTTTACTCTTCCAATGGCTGCAGTCTTTTGGAAAATCACAGGCCCCTGGAGTCTGGTACCTGTAGTAGCTAGCTAAGCCAAAGCAAAATGATGTACCAAAAGCCAAAAGCAACTGAAGGTATTTAGCCAAAATGTCTGTATACCATATCTCAGTCTGAACTCTTGCCAAACAGTGGCCTTGCTGCTTTAATTGTCTAATTCCATATATTGTCAGTGCTGCTTTTGCATGTGTTTGTGTGTGCACGAGAATGCAGCATACTGTATCCTGTATGTGTGTGTATGTGCGTATAATGCTATAAATGGTATACACACACCACTAATTACTTTTTTAACTAAAATTGGTTTTATGGCTTTTGTGCCATTGGGGTTCTGTGTGATGTGGTCCGGTGATTCCATAGAGTCATTCAGGAAGCTGTCCCAATATGTCAGGGATGAAACTGGACCCGTGACACACAATACCTTAATGCACTTGTGCTCCAGTGGCTTTAGTCCAAACCATTTCTGCTTTTTCATCCTAATTTATTGTATCTGGATGGGATTTGGGGCCAATCTGCACATGAAAGCTTTCATAGAACCTAGGCATAGTTGGTTATTTCAGCATTTTTTTTGTAATCAGAACAATTGGCAGAGACAGTCCTGAAATAAATCTGTATAAGCAGTTTTACATACAGAGGACCAATACAGAAATTACTCTTAATGGCAATAATGGATCAAGCCCAAAATAATTTACCATATACAGTATATACACAGAATATACACTGTTTTAAAATCTTCAAGTATTTGATGTAAAATCATTCCAATACATATATTTTATTTATGCTGTATATATGCATTAGATATTCATTCATTCATTATCTAAGCCGCTTATTCCTGGTCAGGGTCGCAGGGGGGCTAAAGCCTATCCCAGCATGCATTGGGCGAGAGGCAGGTATACATCCTGGACTGGTCGCCAATCCATCACAGGGCACATACACCTTTCACTCACACACTCATACCTACCAGCAATTTAGACTCTCCAATTAGCCTAATGTGCACAGAGGACACAGAGAGAACATGCAAACTCCACACAGAAAGGCTCCGGCTGGGATTCAAACCGGGACTTTCTTGCTGTGCGGTGACAGTGCTATCCACTGCACCACCGTACCGCCTGAATTAGATATAACATATAACCATAACATGTACATACAAAAAATTATGGCACAGCCTACCTGAGGCAGTGAGTTGGCCCAAGGCAAATGGGGCTAATGACTACTCCAGAAGTGCTATATATGTTTGTATTATTTTGTATTTTTGTAGAAGGAAGTGAGGAGAACCGTCCCCTATAAAGTTTAAAATAACAATGCTCACTTCAAAACAGCATGTATATTTGAATTCACGGTATACAGAATACAGCTACAACACACAGTGACGTTGATAGAATTGTAAGCTGCGTCCTCGGGTCATCTTCTGTAACGTTACCACAATCACCACAATGTGTTATAATTTTAAGATCTCTCTGTGTTATGACAGTGGTGTATACACCTCTAAGACATAGCTATTCAGACTAACAGCAGCAGCCAGTGTACCAAAATAAGCCGTGTCCTCCCTCCAAACTGCCACACGTGAATGTACATTTTTATGTTACATTACCAAATCCAAACAGTATTATACACTTTTGTTAATTCGCCACAGATTGCTTCAGCTGCATGCATATTTGCATAAACAAATTGACGCTATATGAAATACATACACATACAAAAAAGACTAGCATCGCCAAATACAGTATATTACATATTTATCTCATCTCATCTCATTGTCTAAGCCGCTTATTCCTGGTCAGGGTCGCGGGGGGGCTGGAGCCTATCCCAGCATGCATAGGGGCGAGAGGCAGGAATAAACCCTGGACAGGTCGCCAATCCATCGCAGGGCACACACACACCATTCACTTACACACTCATACCTACGGGCAATTTAGACTCTCCAATTAGGCTAACGTGCATGTCTTTGGACTGTGGGAGGAAACCGGAGTACCCGGAGGAAACCCACGCGGACACGGGGAGAACATGCAAACTCCACACAGAAAGGCCCCTGGCCTGGATTCGAACCCGAGACCTTCTTGCTGTGAGGCGACAGGGCTATCCACTGCACCACCGTGCCGCCCACATTACATATTTATATGAAATACATATTTGACACATACTAAAGTGACTAGAATTGCCAACTTCTGTCTGCATGACAGAAATATACAGTTTGTTTCTGTCATATGAAAAGATAAAAGATAAGTGCATTTTTCATACCAATTTACTCTATACCCATGTACATGTAGGATCAGTGCCATGTATCTCCATATTAAAGCTGTTAGAAATAATGACACAGGGCTCCAGACAAACATTTTTTAGCTTTTAACTTTTTCAGTTGGTGTCACCAATGGTGCAGTGCAATAAATCGGTAATAATAGGGGAAGTGGATGGTCATAAAACCATAAAGTGGCTTTACTAAAAAAATTTAATTACATGTTAAAAAGGACCTTAATTAAATCAATGCTGCATTTTATGAATAAGGGGTAAGAGTATTACCCGATGATAAACATTATAAAACAGGAATTCAGATTTTAACTGTATGTGTATTTCTTAAAGTGGGCAATAATAGGGGAACACCTGCTATGTATTGTATATGCAAAAAAACCTCAACCCTAAACCTAATCCCAAAGTAGGTGGTTGATAAACAGTACTTGCATAATTAAAATGGAATTACATAGCTTTATTAGCAACTTGTTAGACTAATCTTCCCTTAGCAATATTAAAGGTGGAAGAAAAAAAGGTGCAGTCATCTAGCTCATGAAATGAGTGTAAAGACAAAGTTCTGTAATTTCAAGAGACACCCTTATGATGCAGAACAAGACTCATCTCAACCGGGAAATCTCCGAAAATAGAATAGAAAATAGAAATTGTTCATGTTCGGCCTCCTTGGGGCTTTTGTTCTTTCGAATTACATTTACATGAAAGATCTGTTAAGCTTTGCATTTGTACAATTAAAAGAGGGAAACATATGCTAATGGCTTTAGGCTATCCCACTCAATCTCATGACAGATGACAGACAAAAGATGTAACCAAGCTCTCAACATTACTTTTGGCAAAGCAGGATATCTCATAAAAACCTGCATCATTCTTCCTTCTCGGCCCCAAGATAGTTTCCCATGAATCAAACGCAAACATTAAACAGTCTCAGCCAATATTGATTTTGAGGAATCAAAGGACTGGGTCACCAAAAAGGGCAGTTGAGTAACAAAATGAAAGGACTTTAGGAAACAAGCAAGAGCCAAAACACTGATGGCAATTTCAAATTAGAAGCAGTCCAGATATGTACAATTTCTTATATTAAATTCTGCCAGGTACATCAGGGAATTGGAATTGACTTTGATGTATACGATTGTACAATCCGGGAATTACAGTTTGGCTTTTTCTGGTTATTTGTTTCAAGGACTAAGGTCTGTTTTATAACATGCCATGTCATATCACATAATAATGAAAACCAACTTTTATATTAAGAGGTCCCAACTTTTTTTTGGTATATAATTGTTCATATTGCTCATTGCTCAAATATTATTGCAACTATTGTAACTCATGTTGTCTGTACCCATTTACACAACAGTGATTGGCAGATGATATTCAGTACCATTTAGTACTTTAATAACAAGTACAATATAAATGGTTGACCCAGGTTGGTTCTGACCCCCCAACATATTCCTTTACAACAACAACTGGTATTACCTGGATTCTTAATAACTCTTAATGGGGTTATTGTACAAAATAATGTTCAGTCCCAAAATTCGCCCGCATTCCAATAACAGGGGAACAACACTGGACACAACACTAAACCACCAGGCAACCAGTCCACGGGTAGTGCAACAAAGGTTTATTACAACATACACACACTAAACAACAGATAAGCAATAATCACAAAACAAAACGTCGCACATGGCATTACCACTTCCCGCAGAAGTTATAAACAAATGAGAGAACAATGGGGTTAGATGGAACAGCGACACCGCTATGCTACGCCTATCCTAATGCCAAGGTCTTCTATCCCTCACTGCCGGGAGAAAAGGAAAAGTAGTGGGTCTTTTCCGGGAAGCTGCCGGAAGTCGCTCTGGATAAGAGCGTCTGCTAAATGCCTAAAATGTAATTGTAAATGTAAATGTAAGCTGCTTCCCTCCTCTGACCTACACTTACATATTAAGGTGGCAAAACAAAGAAAACACTGTACATCCAACCACAATCTACTCACAAGACACACGATTACAGTCTACAAACAGGAGCTGGGGCCAAGGAGCTGGTGTAGTCCGGCTTTTATGATCTGGGGCAATCAGGTAAGCAGGTGATCACAGGTTGGCGTCAATCAGCAATCAATCAATTGAGCTCCACCTGGACTATGTGTCCTCCACGAGACACAGGGGTGTAACAATAAGGAGTTAATCATTCCTATATAATAACAATAATTCCTGTCCACCTACTTGGACCCTTAAATTCTAGTGATCCACTTTGACATCGTTGTTATTTTCACAATGGCATATCAACAACAAGAAGATCAATAAGAACTACTTGTGAGTCTGGTAACCATATGCCTTTCCTTTCATACAAAATACATGTGTAAGTAAATAGGAAAATATATAAAATAAATATCTATACACACACAGACCGATGAGACACTGACGCTTGCTGTGGGCAACTGTGTTCCTCATTCTTACCAAGAAAACTGGTCAAAAGTTTTAGAACACCCCCATTTTCCAGTTTTTACTGAAATTTAAGCAGTTCAAGTCCAGTGAATAACCTGAAATGGTACAAAAGTAAGCGGTAAATTGCCAGAGGTAAAAAAAAAAAAAAAGTTTAGGTTACCTAAAGTTTAGGCTAACTAGACCTTGCATGTCAAAACACAATAATTTAGGAGTTATGCAGCTTCTGATGTTATAAACAAATTACTTCTTGTTGCTAATGTAGCGGATGGGCTCACGTGAGCACCCGCTGCAGAGTGACGTGGATTAGTTCCTGGAGTTAGAGACTTGAGTCTTTAGCTCGGCGAGCTTAATCGCTCTCTTGTCGCGTCGAGATCCCTTGGTTCGAAACTCGCTGCGGGCAGAACCAACACCGTCGCACTAAAGTAAAGACGATACTTGTTGTAATTTGTTCAGATAATGGAGGGGGCAAAACATCCTTGGAATGTCAGAGAATATTGACCTCCCACATAGTAGCATATCACAATGGCTCACAGCAAGTAAATATAGTCGATAGCACACAAACTATATATAAAACGTTCACCTTTGTTCTCAGGAGAAACTATTGTACCTTGCCCGAAAAGGAGGTAGGTTGTAAGATATTGCACACACAAGAGCCAGAAGGGTTGGGAATGTTCATCAATGTTGTTATACTCGTAGTTAAAGCAGCATAATGTTCAAATCTGACCCAAGTAGTTAACATAGATATTGAAGTGTTAAAATATACAACCAATACAAATACGTGGTAAAGGCACATCATTGCCATAAATCTATTTGTATATACAAACAAAAGTGAGAAAAACAGTGGCTGTGATTTAGTCGTCGTTGCCTCCTTTCTAAAACAATTCTACAATTGACGCAATTGAATTGGCCCAGCCTGCCATGCTGTAGTAGTGCTTGTGACTAGTTTAGCTACACAGTACAAATTAAACAAGTTATTGCACCCCCTGTAACACCCTCATGACCAATCAGAATTGTATATTTAACCAAGCGACAGTATAATATATAACAACACATTGTACAATAATACAATAGACTATTAAAACTACTGCTGCCAACCCTTGTCCGCACAGATATTGGGAAACAAGTTAGTTCATTTCAAGTTCTCCCTTCCATTGCCCACACTGTTTCCCCGCAATAAAGACATTGACCTGTGAATTCACTTTGATGTTGAATGTTCAAGCAAGTCCTATAATGGGTTTGTAGCCAACTTGCTTCATTGTGAACTGCAGACTCCAATTTGGCTATGGCATACTTCTCTTTAATGCACAAGCTATTTTCTTTCTGTGGCGAGGCAGGTGTGGTTTGAACATTGCTCCCTTGTTGTCTCAGAGCATAAATCTTCATATTCACACCTAGATTATTTGCTTGGTCTTATTAAAGCATGCCTGATACCAAAGGCAATTATATGTCCTTTGAGATGATGTATGAAAAATGCATATTTCATGAGTGTTAAAAAATGAAAAATAAAGGGCAAGACTGCCTCTGCCTCACTTCCAAAATATGGGAAAAAAATCAGTGGAAGGTGCACAGGGATACAATTAGGGAGCTATTCACATTGAGAAACTGCAAGCCGCCTGTTTTGTCTGTTTACATCATGGTTTAAAAAGGTCGGTCAGGGAGAGAGAAGCACAGTTTTCGACATGAGGCTGGATGGCATTATTAACCAAGATCAAGTCCAAACATTATTCCACCACGAGGCATTTCTTGATTGAGTATTGACAACATGCAATTACTCTCTACAGCCCTGATTGACTTCTCGTTAGAGGATGTCTGATGAGGGACTCACTGCGCTGATTCCAAATAAATGTCTTACTGCAAGCACAGTGTTCGCAAGGTCAAACCTCAGCACTGATACAGATTACACAGCTCCAAGTCAATCCCTATGTAATTTATTTTTTTCGGGTTTGCTTAAAATAGCAAGAAACTATTTTGCGTCCAGCGATTTTACCGTTGCTGTGTATTTCAGTACAGTATCGCCGCTTGATACTTCATCAGCAGAAAGAAGCATCAGCATAGAAGGTGCCTTTCCTGCCCTTCTGATGTGGAAGGCAGAAAGGCTCAGGCATAATGATTAAGCTGCCTGCGTGAACTCCAGTACACCTGAGTCCTTGTGCTCAACTTGGTGTAATTTCTTGGTTGACGAAATTACCACACAGATGTTGATTAATATCAGCGCGCAAACATAATCAGCAAAGCACATCCACGTGGGAATGCTAAGCCTTAAAATAAGGCACTCAAAGCCCTGTTGGTGCAGATGAGTGAGCTAGGACTGAGGTGCTCTCAAAGCTCAACTTTTCTTTCTCTTAATAAGTACATAAGTGCGATACAAAAATGCAATAATTTGTATAATGCACAATAACCCATTTCTGAAAATGACTATGTAGAAAAATCTTGTCTTGACATGGAGATTATTTTTAAGCAGGTAATTATGTATCTATATTCTGCTCCTTAAGATTTAGAGAAGGAAAAATGTGTCCTACATACATATAAAATGCATCCATTATCCTTTTTTATTTGATGAAAGTATATCAACTGCTGCCGCATGAAAGTCTGCTATAAGCAATGTTTCAACGATCATGAAACCCTGTTATCTACGTTGGCTTAAGTAAAGCCTACTACATCTGGGTCCTATGTTTTTTTTCATAAACCATATAATGTGCAATTGTTCCCTTTTCCATGCTAGTGTGTGGATGTAATATTGCACATGTTAGAGAATACATTTGAACAGCTACATTTCGAGAATGAAAAAAAAAGTGTAAATGATATTGTCAGGCAGTCAGCAGTTATAGGAGTGCTATGGATTATAAAGAGCGTTGTATTCGTTTTATTCTGTTCACTTAGACATAAAAGCACAGCAGTCAGCAGACGTCTGCTCTCAAGGGCCTCCCTCTCACGTCTGATTTTGTCTGGTTTAAAAGTGCGCGACAGAAACTGAGATAATTCACAGGAAGTAAAGATGAACTGCATGCTTGGGAAATGCCAGCACTAATGCAGATGTGATTTTCTTGTAACACTGTGTGGTCTCATTAAAAATGGTGTCTGTCCTTTGCACAGTCAATCATACACAATGATCGTGAGAGAATTCCAAAAGGGCCTCCTTTGACAATTCCATTTTATGTTATGAACGTTCATATTCCCAAGGTCTGTTTCACTCTGTATGCAATCAGTCTGTTAATCAATCAAACGGTATTGTCTTGTTATTTGAGTGCCAAAGAGCACTGAGTGCAATACATTTTTATAAAAGCAGTCAAACTTTACATGCGTACATCTCACCATTAGGCACTTGTGAAAAGATGCCAACAAGGTTTGTGTCGATTCATGGCATAATATAAGGGCAAATATTTAAGGACCAATAAAAAAAAAAGTGATTTCAAGTTAATTGTTTATTTATTTTTGTGATCCCCAATTTGAAAGCTGTATGATGATGAGACCTAAGTGTAACTGAGTTGGTTCTGCCCGCAGCGAGTTTCGAACTTCTCTGACGCGACAAGAGTGCGATTTAGCTCGCCGAGCTAAAGACTCAAGACTCCATAACTCCGGGAACTAATCGTACTCTTATCCACGTCACTCTCTGCAGTGGGCACTCACGTACCAGAGCCCATCTGCTACATTCTCCCCCCTCGAAACTCCTGCGGCAGCAACCACGGCCCAACCAATTACCATCAGTTGTATGATCCGAGTCACGGCACCACTGTAACTGAGTTGGTTCTGCCCGCAGCGAGTTTCGAACTGAGGATCTTTGACGCGACAAGAGAGCGATTTAGCTCACCGAGCTAAAGACTCAAGTCCCTAACTCCGGGAACTAATCGTACTCTTATCCACGTCATTCTCTGCAGCGGGCGCTCACGAACCAGAGCCCATCCGCTACATAAGTCAGGTCAAGTCAAAAATTAATTGTGCATTAAGTGTTTCTTTATGACATTTCACGGTAACAGAAATGAGTTCCAACAGGTCATATGTTAACCCATCACACATTTAAATTGAACTATTAACTATTATATGTCATTTTTGTTTAGTTTTTTGGCAGTCCCTATTGACCTTCGTGAAAATCCTTATTCTTGAACATTAAATTTTTTGAATAAGGAAGCAAGACCAATGTCATATTATGTTATAATGTCTTTTATTCAGATGGAATTATAGGGAGGGTGTTTTATAGGGAAATAACTGTGTGTTTTGTATATAAAGAGAATAGTGATGTGTGTGGAGTGTTATGGAGAGGGAATTCTGTTGAATAAATGGAAATTAGAACTGTGCTGCATTTGTTTTCAGAGAAAACAGTGTTGAATTTTCTTATACAAAAAGAAATGGCTGAATGTAGGAGCTCTCTGCTGGAGCATCCTTGCCTTCCAGTTGTCACCTGAAACCTTTTCTTGAAACGTCTTTTCTCATATGCAGGGATGTGAGTTGTTTCAAGGGATGCCCCCGGGCTAGTGCAGCTTAAAGTACTCACCCACCATCCTTGACTGTTTCAAGGGACTCCCAGTTTTCAGTTCAAAGCTCAGACAAATTTGAAATAACTAGACTTCCCACCAAACTGCAACTGTAGAAAAACCTGTGAGTTTCTCAAACTAATATGAACACATGAGGATATAAACCAAGATACATAGTAACCGGGGAATCAAGCAGCACCATCTCCATTACAGATTCAATTTTTTTTAGAAAGTTAAATATTGCAAAAGAGTGGGTATGATGTATCTATATTTTCAATGGAGCAAATACATTTTAAACATAGGAAATCTCTGGGCCAAAGTTTGAGTACACCTTCCATCTGGATTATGGCTAATCGGGCACTGCTTCATTCTTCAGCAAGATAATGACCCAAAACACACCTTGAAGTTGTGCTATCTGATGAAGGAGGGACGTGAAGAACGACTCAAACTAATGGCCTGGCCTGCCCAGTGTCCAGATCTCAATCCCATAGAACTTGTATGGGACGAACTGGACAGAAGAGGCAAAACAACCCAAAATTGTCTCTGGGAATTGCTGCAGGAGAGCTGGGAAGACATGTTGGGTGATTTCCTGCTGAAACGTATTAACTGAATGGCACGTGTTTTTGTTAACCGAATGGCACGCGAAGCTTTTATCAAGGCAAAGGGTGGCTATTTTGAGGAATCCAAGATTTAGAGACAATTTTCTATTTTCTTGAACATTGCTTTGATGTTCCTTGTGTTTATTGTAATTTTCAAGTATTTACAGAAACTTATACGGTGTAAAACGTTGTCAATTATGAAATAAATCTAGTTTCCAGCAGGTGTACTCAAACTATTGTTGACTGGTACTTGCAGCACTCCATCAATCAGACCTTTATGGTAGCACTTGGCATTCAGGCCAAAAAGTTCAATTTGTGTCTCATCAGACCGGATAATCTTTTTCCTGATGCTTTTAGAGTCCTTTAAGTACCATTTGGCAAACTCCAGGTGGGCTGTCATATGCCTTTCACTCAGAAGTAGCTTCCGTCTAGCCACTACCATAAAGGTCTGATTGATGGAGTGCTGCAGAGATGTTTGTCCTTCTACCAGGTTCTCCCATCGCTGCAGAGGAACTCTGAAGCTCTCTTAGAGTGGCCATTGGGTTCTTGGTCACCTCTCTGACCATGTCCCTTCTTGCCCGGTTACTTAGTTTGGCCAGACGGCCAGCTCTAAGAAGAGTTGTGGTGGTTCCAAACTTATTCCATTTCACAATAATGGAGCCCACTGTTCTCCTGGGTGCTTTCAATGCTTTAGCAATGTTTTTATACCCTTCAACAGATCTATGCCTCAACACAATTCTATCTCGGAGGTCTATGGAGAGTTCCTAGGACTTCATGGCTTGGTTTTTACTCTGACATGCACTGTCAACTGTGGGACCTTACATAGACAGGTGTGTGCCTTT